>VWZT01007607.1:29755-44343 GCA_013397055.1 Pachycephala philippinensis | reverse complement strand
AAAACCAAAACAAACAAAAGACACAAACAAACCCCAACAAAAGAAAAACAAAGCCAAAAAATAAAAACAACAAAACAAAACCAAAAAATAATCAACCCCCAT
The DNA here is from genome assembly GCA_013397055.1 of Pachycephala philippinensis. Lineage (NCBI taxonomy): Eukaryota > Metazoa > Chordata > Aves > Passeriformes > Pachycephala > Pachycephala philippinensis. The sequence continues at coordinate 44,241 of VWZT01007607.1, read as the reverse complement.
CCCCAAAACATCCAAAACATTATTTGGGAAGACCAACTTCAGATTTCATACCTTTTTTGTCTAAGCATAAGCATGAGACACTAATGATAGGAGTCCCTGTGCCATGTGGCCCACTGAAGCATCCAGTTTGCATCAAGCCAGCCAAAAGCCTGAGTGGTGAAATTGTTGAGCAGCAATTTTGCTTTATCAGCCAGCTGTGTTGTCATCCCAGGTCTCACTGGAGTGACTCCCCACGAAGCTGATAGGTGGTACTTACCTCCTAGAGGGAACAGCAAGGAGAATTTTCTTATAATGAGGTTTTTGATGGAAACAACAACAAAAAAATCATCAATTGCCATAAAACAGCAGGCACTAAAATTTATGATGTCTGGACTTGTAATTTCACTCACTTGCCCTCAGGGAATATTTCTTCTCTCCCTGCCACTTTTTTAAGGAGTTCAGTCTCACGGTTTTGCTTCCTGAAGTGACAGAGGAGCCACAACTTCTCTCAGCAGTGCAAGAATCTGTATCAAAGCCCTTCATTCATGGAAACAAGATCCTAAATATTTATCAGAGCAGGGAGTTCTGCATTCTTTTATTGCATCTCCCTCAAACTGAAGAATTCCACACAGAAACAGAGAAAATTTAAGTTGTGGTCATTGCTTGTGATCCCTCTACTCTACTTCTGTCCCTTTCCAGCAAGGATTTATGGCCACTCAGCCTTACAAAAGGTAAGGAAGAGAAAATAATTTTTTTAAAAGAGGGTAGTATACCTCCACTTTCTAATGAAAGAGGGTACAAAAAGCTCTTCTGCCTACAGAGAGTGTACAAATATTTTACATGCAAGCAGCAGTCTCTTCTGCCTTCCTAGCCTTGGAGGCACAGGAGTTTTACAAGGTTTTAAGAGATTTCCAGGTTTCCCTATTCCGCCCTCAGGTCATGCAGGTATTTACAGCCCCACTGTGACCTCATCTGAATACATCAAAATGTAAATGTTGAGGTTGTCTTGCTCTCAGACTGTAATTGTCACTCTGACTGTCCTGTGGGGTGACCAGGCATCACTGCCAGCCTTTCCTCTGGTGTGTTCCCTAGGGAGATCAGGAGTTGGTGCCTTTGTGTCAGACCAAGACACTCTTTCTATTCTAGCCCCTAAATATGGAATGACACATGCTGGGGCTTACCAAGAACCTCTAATTAAATAAAAAGCATGGGGGTAAACAGGAGCTTTTGCCCCTCATGCTACAGTCCAATAACTCTTTTCACACTTTTGACCTTGAGGACATTGCTTTAACCTGGCAGTCCAGTAGGTGTGGCCCCCATGGGAGGGATTGGAAGTAGATGATCTCTTTAAGGTCCCTTCCAACCCAAACCACTCTGTGATTCCATGATAAAGCCTCTTAAACTGTGTCTCTGACAATTGCAGGAACCCCTAGAAGCTCACAGAGGAGAAAAAAGTGACAGAAAGAAAACTGTGTAGCAGATACCAGGCCACTGCAAGGCTCAGGGGAAGATGAAAGAACCCAGCAACTCAAATGTGAAAAGACAAGTAGGTCTGGGGAAGGACAGCAGATTATGGAGAGCAATTAGAGGGGCTCACTCATACCAATTTTTGCAGTTTCTGACTGTAACCTTCTTAGAACTAAACAAGACCGTCTTCAAATAGTATACTTAAAATTATACAATGAAGAGTTGCAAAATATCTATTATTATGTTTCTTATTGTGATGATTATTATAATTGCCATTGCCTAAACTGCAGAAAAAGAGAGGGTAGTCCACAGCAAAATCTTAAATGACACCTATTGAGCAAAAAGACACCACTTGTAGGGGTTGCTTGGGACTGTTCAAGACAATTGCAGCAGTCAGCTCAGCATACAGCTGCTGAAGTCTCAGTTTTCTACATCAGCAGGGGTTTTTAGATGGCTTCAAGCAGGTTAATGAAGTGTCTCAGCAAATATTCATTATGTTGAGCTTTTCCTATGTGTGCAAGGCAGCAGGAGAAAAAAGTCCAACCTCAAAGTTGTTTATTTAAAACATTTGAGAGCACAAATGTACCATGGAAGGGAAAATTTTAGTGAAAGCTGAAATGACTGCCTTATTATTTTTCTCTCTAGGATCAGAATTCTTTAGAAAAACACTCATAAAATATGTGAACATAAAGCATATCTCCTAGCTCGCTTTAACTAATACACTCACTGAGGAGGACTTTTTATTCCTCGGGTTTTCTACGGCAACTTCACAGTGAGAAAATTGATGGTTCTTGGTCAACTTGCTGCTCACCAGAACCCTGAAGTTCTTTACTGCAGAGAAAAGTAATTCCCAGACGCAGGACTTTGCAATTCCCTTTGCTGAACTTCACAGTGTTCCCTTGAGTGCATTTTTCCAGGTTTTTGAGGCTTCTCCAAAGAGAGATGCAATAATTTCGTGTATCAGCCACTCCTGCCAGCACTGCACCATCATGTCCATGTGCTTCCTCTCTGGAAGAATTCTTCAGCTGCCCAGAAGAAATAGACCTTGCATTTCTGAAGTGACAGATTTTAGCCTGGTTTCCTAAAGGAAAAGGTTTCCTGCAGTTATGATCTTATTCTGCCTGTCCAGCTGTCAGTAAATTTAACTTCCTCTAATATCCTTTAATGTTCTTGTCAAATTCAATGACATTTGAGAGAAAGACAGCATTCTGAAAGACGTTGAGTTCCTCTACATCTGGGTGAAGAAAATATTGAATGCTACTCCTCAAGAAAAGGTAGAAATCCCTCAGCCTTCATCCATTTAAATTTTGGTGTTAATAGCAGATCAACATCTGCATATTTACAGGTTGCCTGAAAATCCTGCCCAGATATAAGCCAAAAAATATATTCACAGAGAAGAGGGGAAGAGTTTAGGCATTGGAAGGAGAAATTAGTCAGAGTTATGTGTGGTACTTGCTTATGAATAACCTTAGGAGTACTCAGGGAAATGAAAATCTGGGAATGTCTGGAAAGAGTGGAAGGGCTCAGGGTTTTTGCCAGAAAAGTGGCAAAGGAGATGAATGACATAAAGCACTAACTACTTCCACTAGGTCCTTTACTCACAAATCAACTTCTAATTATTGTTGAAACTGTTTGATAACAATAATTTCTTGTTTTTCACAAGTTTCTTCTTTTCTACAATGACAAATTATGGCATAAGTAAGCAATATAGCTTGAAGATGGAAGAAGAGCTGATGGGAAGAAGTAGAAATCTTAATGCAAAAGAGAAAAATGAACAAGTTGAAAATATGTGAAAAAAATGTTAACACCCACTGTAGGTATAAACAAGTGGTATAAACAATGGTATGCTAAAGAATAATTTTGTTTTAGTGGAAAAAGGCCACAGAATTAGAGACTTTGCTACTGTACCTATGGCTTCCACCCGTCTGCATTATTTCATGAGTCAAGAATTTGCCCTTGTGCTGAGTAGAGTTTTTGAGCTGAAGTATTTTATTTGCAAATACATATTTTGTATTTGATTTTTACTGTTATAATTACAAACAATTACAGTTAAGCACGATTATCTTTGGTAGGGAGATTGAGTTAGTGCAATATTAAATGCAGGGGGTAGTTTTATCAAGATGGATGTTGGAGCTTTATATTATAGATGGGGAAAAATACTGCTTTTACCTACCAGGATGTGTCCTTTGCTTCCACACTGAAAGGGAGAAGCTGTCAGAAGTAGATTAATGCTGCTGTGTTCTTCACTAGAGTCCAGATCAAACTGCTGTAAATCAGTTGGAGAGACCTGAGGAGCATTTGGCTATAGCAACTTCTTCTTTCAGGTACCTTTTTTTTTTCTGATTTTCCTTTTCCAAAACTTTTCCCGGCTGTTGGAAACCACTCACACCATTCTTTTCCTTCTTAGGATGGGCCATATGAGAAATAGTCACTGTCATAAAAAGACCATTTTCCTCTGCCTTTCATACTGTCCCTGGATCGTTATGGAAGGGCAGTGCTACACGGACATGTTTTTTGCAATGATATGATCAACATCATTGCCATGTTCTGGTCTCCTGTACTCAGTTGTTCCTGCTATTTATTGTATCATACCCTTCACAAAGACTCTACAATGTGCATAACTTGCCTTTTCTACTATTCAGTGTTTTTCTCTTGCTGGGAAATGAGATGGTTTCTGTCACTGTCCAGTCCTAAATGCCTCCCTTGGGCCTTGAACCAGTTTCTGTTGACTATCAAAACTCAGCTGCTGTTTTTCTCTGTAAACATCCTCCTTTTTAGCAGCTCAGACACCTCCTCTTTCCAGTTACTCAAATGCAGCATCCTTTATAGAGCTCTTACTGACTGAACTTTTTTTTCTAAACTTCTTTTACCCATTATACAAGCAGTGGTGTGGGCTGCATCGAAGCAGCTGTTTCCTGAGAGCTGATCAAAACTCTAATGACACACAGAACACAATGCTTTCCTAATGTTTCTTTCCTCTACACCTACATTATTTAATCCTTTCAATTCTCTGATGCCCTTCTCTTGTCTCTTTCTACCCAGTTCACTCTTTAGAACATCTGCAGCATCGTTTATTTCTTTGCCACTTCTTTTTCTGCTTCTCTCTTCCTGTAGAAATCTCAATGGCATGGCTTCTTTGTCTTTTTGAGGCATTGATATGATATTTTTTTAAAAGTCAGCTGCATATCTATTTTTTAACACATTTTTCTTGACAATTTACAGCATCTTTTCTTCTGGGCGGTGTGCGGTGCCATTACAAGTGAACTATCTGCTCTGATATTCTCCTTTTTTGAATATTAATAAATTTGTGGTTTCGCATCACCATTTCTCACTTGTCTTTATTCCACTGGCAATTTTACTTAATAAATCAAAAAATGCATGGACAAATCAGCTATATATATTTCCACTCTGACATAAGTCTGGATTGCCAACCATCTGGCTCAGCTTAAAGGGAAGGAATTTTTCCTTTTTCCCTTTTTTTTTTTTTTTAATTCAGTTCATATGCCTGATGGAGCCAGCTGCTGGTCCAATCCAATTTAATTTCCATTGTGAAACCCTGTTTTGCAAAAGATGGAAAACATATCCTGTAAATCTTGAGTAACTGCATAGCAGGCTTGAAGGATTTGAAGGATATTTCTTACCTTTTGGAAGTGTTCAGCAGCCAGCAGTTCTTGCAGCCACACTATTGCTCAAAAGTTCTGCTGTGCTCAACATCAGCCCTGCAATTTCTTGCACGTGAGCTGAACTCTAAGCCATTGACTAAAATGTGCCAAAACTTTTCCATACCTCATATGTATCTTAGACAAAGTTTGAGCAGTTGGAGTAGTAAATCCATGCAAAATTACCGGACGCAGTTCCAATCAATAATCATACAGTGGAAAATCAGGCTCATTAATCATGTCATGAAATCACAGACAATCACTACTTTGTAATTAGTGCTGTTCTGTATTAGAGGGTCAGTGCATTCAGTAAGGAGCTCTTAGTGTGGGCAGGCTGAGTGAGTAAATTGTGTGTATTTGCTTAGGCAGCTTATGATTAAAATTATAGAAAGTTTTGGGTTGTTTGGTTTGGAAGGTACTGTAAAGATCACCCAGTTTCACCCCTCTGTCGTGGGCAGAGACACCTTCCACTATCCCAGCTTGCTCCAAGCCCCATCCAACCTGGCCTTGAACACTTCCAGGGATGGGGCAGTCACAGCTTCTCTGTGCCAGGGCCTCCCCACCCTTACAGGAAAGAATTTCTTCGAATATCCCAACTAATTGCAGAATTGAGTAGGTTGGAAAAGACCTCTGAGATTATCCAGTCCAGCCTGTGACTGATCACCCCCTTGTCAACCAGAGCAGAGCACTGAGTGCCACGTCCAGGCTTTCCCTGAACACCTCCAGTGTCAGTGACTCCACCACCTCCCAGGGCAGCCCATTCCTGTGTCTAATCACCCTTTCTTTCTAAAAAAGACCTCTGAGATTATCCAGTCCAGCCTGTGACTGATCACCCCCTTGTCAACCAGAGCAGAGCACTGAGTGCCACGTCCAGGCTTTCCCTGAACACCTCCAGTGTCAGTGACTCCACCACCTCCCAGGGCAGCCCATTCCTGTGTCTAATCACCCTTTCTTTCTAAAGCTGCCCTCTGGCAGTGGAAGCCATTCCCCCTTGTCCTGTTACTCCAGGCCCTTGCCCAAGTCCATCTCCAGCTCTCTTGGCACTGGAAAAGGCTCTAAGTTCTCCCTGATCCTTCAATATTTTGCTTTTTTCCAACACTAATGGTTATCAACAACTTGTTTCCCTCACCAAATCTAAAGTTGCTTTGTACTTCTGGTTAAGAAAGAGTTTCTGCCAGGAAAAAATGAATTTTTTTATTTGGATTTTCTCTTTCCCTCTATGAAATCAAAGTCAAATGCATAATAATTGCTCTCTAACCTTAACAATTGTTTAAGAAAGGTATGGAAGCTGTGGATGATCTGCAGGCAGACAAGTTGTGGCTGACTGTGATTTTTTTCAGGACCTTTAAATTATTATGGATGATTGTGCCAATTTAAGAGGCTAGGAAATTTTTCATCCACTAATAATTTTACCCATGGAATCCTGAATTAGGATATATGTATTGAAATTATTTCTTGGTTTAAAAGACAATGTAAAAGTTTCATTCTTTAATTTCTATAGTCTTTTATTGGTTTTATTTCTTTAGGAAAACTATTTGGACAGTTGTCACTTTACAGAACAGTTTGCACTTAGCTGTCAAAATTTCTTTAAAATGGAAGAAAAAAAGCTTTTCTGTGAAATTCTCATTTGCCATGTGCTCTACTCTGTGTAAGCCAGGATGACTCTATCAGTCTCCTCTCTTCCTGCAGAGCCAGGGGGATGTCTGTCTCCTACTGATTTAGGTACAATAAGGAAGTTTTTTATGCAGTTTTACATATCCTGCTCTGCAATCACACCGTTACTGCCCCGTTTTCCACTACATGGGAATATGTTGTTTCTGATAAGCCCTTGGTTTCTGCTGCCAAACGGAATGCAGCGTGCTCTATTATCGATTCCAGCCAAGTACACATTTCATCTTTCCAGTTCACTCAGCAGCACCTTTTCCTTCAGTTTTGGTTCAGCAGCACAGCGGCTCCCCAGCCTTCCCTGCCACTTTGCATTCAGCTCTGTTTTCTGGGTAATCACTGTCACATCACATCCCAAAAGCCTGTCCTGAGGAGCAGCTCCCTCCTCCCCTCGATCCTGCCGTGGTCCTCCACGTCCCAGGTCACTGATTTCTCATCTAGAAGGAAAACTCTCTGCAAAGGCTCTGGGTTTGGCCTGCTGTCTGTCTGAATGTTATTTCCATTCACTGGCTGTGTTTTATCGGGGGTGATGAATGATCCCTACTTTCCATACCCAAGGATTATTAGTCTGAGGAAAACCAACAGGAGCACTAATAAATATAGCAGAACTCTTGGGTCTTTATTCAAAAGCAGGATCAGATTTCCTGGGGAGTCTTAGCTAGCAAAGTATAAAGACAGGCTCTGTTTCTTACAATTTGCCTTCTAAACCTTACATAGGAGACACAAAGAGGAAAAAAACCAGACAGGGTAGAGCATCAATAAAAAACAAATAATGAAAATATTTCTGTTGGTACCCCTACATCACCGGATCTATTGTCTGTTGTTGGGCCACTTTGTGAAGAACTGACAAAGCTCACAACCCCTCACAACATTGCAGTGGGGCTGGATCCAGATAACCTTTAAGGTCCTTTCCAACCTAAACCATTCTATGGTTCTACAAACCCAGGATTTGGAGCAGCGAAGGGAGGAGATGGAGTTGCTTTCCGGAAGGGTGATAAGACCTCTTATCTCAATTTGACTGTGGTTCTACTCTGTTAAATATAATTACCTTAAAGTGATATAAGTTCTTTAGTGAGCCTCTCTTTGGAGCTACTGTTTTAAGTAGGTGCATCTACTTAATTATTAATGTCTTAGTTTGAAACAGGTGCTTTGATTTTCTCTGTAGTCAGCCATGCTGTCAATTCTCTTGATTTTTAGAGGACTAAAGTTAAGTGAGAAAATCTCACCTGTTTTACACAATCAGCCTGATGAATTCTTCAGGAATCCTTAGTGAGAGAGCTGGATGAATGTTCTTTCAATATAGAGCACATTGGATTAATTTTGACTTTCTTTTGTTTTTTTTTGTTTAACTTTTTCTTGTCTAATTTTGAAAGGCCTTAAGGAACTAAAAAATGCTTAGAACTAAGATTAAAAGTAGGTCCCTGATTCCCAAAACATGACCAAGAGCAACTGTCTTCTGCCTCCTTCTCCAAGAGGCACAGTAGCACTATCTAGAGTTTTAGTGATCTAGTCCTCAGCCAACAGAAATCAGCATGACTGTGCTAAAACTAATGGAAATGCTGCTTTGTGGCCACAAATAAAAATGTGGGCCTCCAGTCATGAGCATTTATTGTAGGTTTATTGGCCTGTAAAGGGAGCCTGAGTATTTGTTTCCTTTTTGAAGGTATGGGCCCTTTGTATTTTAAAAAGTTATTGGCGCATTAAGTTTAATTGAATGTACAACTTAATTACTGTGAGCCTCTCAGACCAGAACTCATGCTGTGCACTTGAAGTCTGATGCATCTGCAACCACACAACTTTGCAGGGATGCTGCTTCTCAGGGATGAGTGCTCCTCTCTGTTGAGACAGGCAATTCTCACACCTCCTTCCATCTTCTCCCAGTAAATCTGCACTTAGGACCTCTGAGTTATGATTCTCTGGGTGGGATGCTCTTATTTTTTCCTACTGGTATTCACAATTCTCACTCGGAACATATGCCAAATTTATACCAGATAAATATCAGCCAAGATATTTACCAAGTAGGAAGTAAGAGTAGCTACAGCTGACCTTGTTTTTGGCACAGAGAAATTGCAAAGCCCTTTTGAGAAATCTTTTGCTGTATCATGAGAATATCTTCCTGTGAAAGAGAAAAGTGCTATTGCACCTGAAAATCCCTTCCTGGACTTGCTGCATTAGAGCTAGGAAGTGACAATTCTTCATCCCAGAAATGCAAAGGTGCCGATATATTCTGCCTTCAAGAACAGAGGGAAAATATGGAAAAAAAGAAATGGGATGGAAATTTTGACACACATGAAATACATCTTTACCTCACACAGTTTTACTCAGAGCATCCATAAAGTCACACAATCCTGTTGCAGCTGCATTTATTAAGGCATGTTTCCTACTGTGCCTTCAAACCACACTCGGCTCTTTCGCTGGGCTGACAGACATCAGAGGAGCAACGGAGGCTCCACACTGATGCAGGGAAACATCACTCTCCTACAAATGCAGAAGGCATTTAACAGGTACTGCTAGAGCCCAATTGAACATTGTCAAGCATATTTTTTCCTGTTGTGTTTTCTGCTTTTCCCCCCCTCTCTCTTCCACACATCCTGTACTGCCACTGATCTTTCCAATCACATGAAAATATGACATCCAAGCCAGGGAAACATGGTGCCTGCATTAATTTATTCTCCTCTCTGCATGAGAATTAAGCCGAGCTGAAGGGCTTCCAACAGCTTCTCTCCCTCCCTAACTTGTCTTTCTCTCCTTGTTTTTTTCCAGACACTGAATTTACAGAAACAGCTCAAAAAAGCAGTGGCTGGAAGGTTCCCAGAGCTGAACCCATTACTGCCAACTGATCGTATTCACCTGAACAGAAGCTATAACATTGATATATGGTGTCAGCAATAAATATGTTAAGAACAAAAAAGTGTTGAAGAAAAAGGTTTAACACGGCTTGAAATTTTTTTGCCATCTGTCCACTGTGATAAGGTCATGTCCCTTAGAGCAGGTTGGCTCGACATTAGAGTGGCTGTGATTAACATTAAATGAACAGTTTAAGACTGTGGTTGCTGCATACTTGTGATTATGGGGATTTAAGCTTGTTCAAACAAACCCTGTGTTCAACCAAAACATATTTATATTGTGGGTCAATGGAGTTAAAAATATGCCTAAGCTTCATCCTAATTAGACAAATCATTATCAAGTCCCAAGTATCATAACAGACATGCAATTAAAAATACTTTCTCCCCAGAATCACTTTTTCTATTCTGTCGTTGCTGAAAAGGTTCCTGTCACAGCAGACTTTTTACTAGGCTTTTGCTTATCACAAGCAAAATCAAGACATATTCAAATATCTTCTTTGCAATTAAATTTAATATTCTTTGCAATTAAAATAATGAAAACATTTATGGAGTCTTCAATAAGTCTTGACTTTAATTCTAAGCAAATGAAATAACTACTTCTACCATCATTTTACCTAATGAAGTTTTGTTTTTGGAAAAAAATTCCAGACTCCTTGTCAGACTTAAATATTTATTAATTAAAAAAGGTTTAAGCTAAAATTGATAAGTCACCAAAAGAAAAACAGAGTAATATCTTCATATCTTTAAGAAGATGACATTGAGTAACATAAAGTGCAAGAATAATTTTATTTTCTAGCTCTTATACATATATTTTCTCTGTAACATGGGAATTATGTGCGGGTTTGATACTTTTCCTTGTACTTGATTTTGACCTGTACAGTTCTCTGTATCCTACAAGTTATGCTACATATATATAGTTTAAAGCCAGTGGCAGGCAGGTTTTATTCCTCTTTGTCAAGCCACATCCATTCTTAAGAAATTCATTCCTTCTTGGAAATTACTGGCTTGTCTAATAAAGGCCAGTAAAGTTACAAAGTTTTGTGCCTTTGTCCAAGATCATAATAGAAATAATCTTGGGAGCTTTAAGAAAATACAACTTTATTCTTCTCTGTGCCCAAACGCACCATAAAGGGAGATTTATCTGGATGCTAATGATGTCTATTATGTGCTCTAGGAAAGCGACCAGAGAAAGGAAGCTGCTCATTCAGGGAGACATTATCACTACAGGCATTCTGACACCTTCGATAAAAAACAGCAGCAGCATCACTATAAAATCTTTTTAAAAATCATCAAGTTCCTATCAGCAGTTAGCAGGAGAAAACCATAGGCGTTCATCTTGCAGGACCTTGCTGGCACTTCGGATTTCCTCTGAAAGGTTTTAATTGAGGTCATCAGGTGCCATGAAATTTAGCATAAATACAGTTTAGAAGAATTCTCTGTTTAAGAATTCCACAGCTAGCAGAATTGACTGGGGCCCTTTTGGCCCTGACAGACCTTTGGTTCATTCAGGGTCCTCGCAAAGTTAAGACACTATAATGTTGCTCCGTAATTGATGGCAAACTCTGCTTCATCCTATATCAGCTCATCAATTAAATATGACTCTTACAATCTTGAGGAAGGCCTGCACAGCTTGGATCTGTGATTCTGACATTTCTTTTTTCTGCCACTACCTCTGCAGCTTTAGATAAGCTCCTGAACTTTTTTCCATCCCAGTTTCCCCAGCTGTTAAACAGGAATAATCACATTTTGTCTGTCCATTTATATAATACATTCGTTCTGAGTGCACATCACTTATGGCGTTAATTTTCAGCATTTAGAACAAGCAGGCAGCGATGACACATAGGAGAAGTGGTGGGGACAGGACAGGAATGAGCACAGAGTGTGAAATGTAGAGCAATGTTCCCTTGCTTGGAGGACTTCAAAGTGAATCAAATGTGAACAAGAGGCAATTGCACTCAGGATGGCGGGACAAAATTGCACTCGGTGTTACAACCCTGGATGATGCTGGCTGCCAGGTGCTGGGTGAAGTGAAAAGCTCAAAACCTCTGAGTTCTTTGTGTTTCAAGTCAGCTTCTAGAGCCTGAAATCTGGTTGAACTATGACTTAGACCCCAGAATCACAGAATCATAGAATATTCTGAGTTGGAATGAACCCAAAAGGATTATTGAGTCCAGCTCCTGGCCCTGCACAGGACAGCCCCAAAAATCAAACTCTTTGCCTGAGAATGTTGTTGAAGCACTTCAGGTTGGAGCTGTGACCACTTCCCTGGGGAGCCTGTTCCCGTGCTCAACCACCCTCTGGGAGCAGAACCCTTACCCAATATCCAACCTAGATGTAGATGACAACACAGGATAGAAAGCTGATTCGTTGAGACAGTTTTATTTCTTTATTCTAAAATTGGAGCAATCTTTGCTGAAGTGGAAATGCTAATGAAATAATCCCAAAATCATAAACTACTCCAAAGTATCTTGGTAAACTATAATGTTCTAAAAGTCTAGCAGCAAATCCTTGATATACTGAGTCATAAAATTCATTATGCCTGCAAATGACTGTGGGTGGGATTCCTGTAATTCCCTGGGCTGAGAAGGGAGGGAGGGTTTTTCACCGAAGCTAAAAAAACCTCAACTACAATAAATTATCTTATACATCAAAAGAGCCCAGTCTTTATTCCAATATGGAATATTGATAAAGACTAGACTATAACCAGGACTTCGAAGCATAAACTGAGAAACAAGTGCTTCAAGTCTGTTTTTAATAGGCTAGTCGGTCATCAGCCTGACTTTCCAAAATTACCATCTGTTGGGAGAAACTTACAATGTAACCCAGCCTTTGGAATTTTGAAGGTGTGGTTATTCATAAACTCACAGAATGGTTTAGGTTAGACCAGACCTTAAAGTTCTTCCAGCTCCAACCTCCTGCCGTGGGCAGGGAAACCTTCCAGTATCCCAGGTGGCTCCAAGCCCTGTCCAACCTGGCCTTGGACACTTCCAGGGATGGGGCAGCCACAGCTTCTCTGGGCACCCTGTGCCAGAGCCTCAGATTCAATTCAGTCCATAACAGATTTTAAAAGATCTTTAACTTTTCTAAATTGGGGGTGTGAAAACAACAAAACAAGACTGAAGCTGCATTTTCAGCATCACAGCTAAGTAGAAACATCACAAAACCCAGCACTGTTTTTACACCACACGGGCAATTACAGAAGTCACAGAGTGGAGACTTGTGTTGAAGCATTGGAGCCATGCACTTTATTTTACTTCAAAAATGCAAAAACGTAATTTTGTTAGAATGTCATTCCAGGTTAGCATCAAGTTGTATATATTTTGCAACTTCCTTCCCCTCTCTTTTCCGGAAAACAAAACCCCAAATCATGTGTTTCAGAGCTGCTGCTTCAGGGAGCAAACACTGTTACTTCACAGCAGGCCTTGGTGTTGTGTTACACATAACTCTGTGTCCTAACCCACAGCTGAGACTGTCCATTGGTTTTCCAGTTCTGAATCCATCTCTTCTGCCTAAAAAAGGTGAATCTCTTAATCAGAAATGATTTTAGCAAAAATTATGAAGATATTCTTGGTAACTCTCATGAGGGTGTGGAAATCAGGAGCTGCCCTGCAAGTTACACAGGCATACAAGGCCTGCTGCTCTCCACAAAGCATAATTCTTGATCAGTCCTGTAGCTAGTCCAGCCTCATACATTTTTTAACACCTTAATAAGGAATATTACCACAACTTTCCTGTGCTAAACACAGTTGTTGAATTTCTTGAGGAATACATCACCTGTTGTGTTAAGCCTAATTTAACTTCTCATGCGCATTTTAAATTTCCAAAGCACAAGGATCTTAGTGTCTGACTGGGTCTGATTTTATTTCATGAAGTCTCATAGTCCAATCTCTCAAACTCACCATGGAATTGAATAGAAAAATCTTGCAAAAAATGAAAACCCATGTAAATTCCAGATAAATGGTGTCTGGCCTGCTGCCACAGAAGACTCTCAGTCCTGTGAAAAGCAAAGGAGCTGCTAAACTGTGTGAACCTCCAGATGAAGCTTAGGGAAGTTACAGAGTTTTGGCGCTCCCACTTTCCCCAGGCTGAAGGGAGGCTGTCACACTGCCTGCTCCCTGGCACGAGGATGGCTGGACATGACAAGCAATATCGAAGACATGACTTGGACATATCCAAGTCTTCTCATAACAGCGAGAAACCCCGAGGTGAGGGGCTTATTGTCAGCATTAGGCACACTCTTAAAACAAGGTGCAAATACAAGGCTCTGCTGTGTAGGTCCCTCTCCAGGTATCGCTCTCTTTTCCCTCTGTGGTGTAGTGATTTACAGCCTGGCCAGCACCCTGCATGAGGCAGCAGGGAGAGGGGACGGAGCCAAACCTCACCTTTCCACTTCACACCCATAGAGGAGTGTGAGAGGGCTGTGACATGTCTCCTCTCTCTTCCAGGGGCAGGAAATCTGTGCAACAAACCAGCCCTTAAAGAATGATTCACCCAGGTGAGTGCTGATGCACACAGAGGCTGGTCACAGAAATTGTTTCCTGCCATTACCTTTTTCTGAGGATATTGCCCTGGAACAGTTATTCACATGCAGATCCCCCTGAGTGCAGAGGTATTACTTTTTCAATCATAAATTCACTTTGTGTTGTGGCTTTCCCCTAGTGAACTTCTCTGGTCCATTGTAGCACATGTTTTGAGAATGGCTTTATTTCCAGCTGTATTTGTAAAAAGAGAAAATAGTTTTGCTCCGTATCTTGCTCATAAATTTTTTCACACTGAAGTTTTGAAAAATTTATTTTACTTTTTTCTGTCTCCCTCCTGTAAAAGAAGTAAAAATATTCTTTTACCTGAAAAAAAGACTGAAGGGACCTGA
>VWZT01007607.1:8510-21713 GCA_013397055.1 Pachycephala philippinensis | reverse complement strand
TTTTTTTTAAATTTTTGAGGCTTTTTCCAAGACACAGGATCAATAATACTACTGGGAAGAAAGTGGATTATTCAGGGTGGTAAGTAAATACCCTGCTAGGATCACCTGTATCAATTCTATGAATATGGTATGACCTCATCTGGGACAATAAATTTAAAATTTATCCTGTGGAGTCTCAGGCTATTCTAGCTTGATGGCCACCTATTTAGCTTTATGCATTGATTGTGAATAATTTCAATGTCCTTCCTACCTCAATCCCATCCTTAAAAGAATGTCTAGCAACTGTAAGAGTAGACCTAATTTTTTTCTCCTTAAAATAAAAATAGGGAGAAGCTACCAATCTGTGACTCCTTAACTTCCATATTATCTTTGTGTTCTCTCATCAGCTGTTTGTTTTGGCTATCAAATTTTCAAGTTTTTCAAGTAAGGTCACATATGTCAAGCCTTCCTCAGAAGCAGCTGACACACTATAGCCACACAGCAGATGAAGATAAGACTAAACATTTAAAAATTCAGCATTTCACCTCCAATATCAAAATTAGAAATAGGAAAACAGAGGAGGTCACTAACAACAACAGTCTATTTTAAGATTTTTTTTCAGAAGAGCTACTCATTCTTTTTTTATTTACATAATTCATATGAAAAAATATGGTTGGAGTCTTAAGCAAAAAAGAGACAATCAATTTAGCAGCATACAAAAATAAAATACTTAGAAATGTCCATTTTTGCATATTCCATCACCTGGTAAGACTGCATTTTTGTTGAATATGAAATGGTTGTCACAGTAAGGATATTCTTAGGGGGTAAAAACAATAGGGATAGTTTCCCATTTATCGCCAAATCAACCAATAATTCTAACTTATTTTTATACTTTTTATTTTATTTCCCCAAAATTCACTAAAATCTATGGGTTTTGACAAGTGAGAGAGGGCAAGAAAAAACTGACATTTTCTTCTTAAAAAATTTTACATCTGCTTGTATGAATTTGCCTTGCCTTTTCCTCTTCCTGAAAAAGTTAATAAACCGCAGTAAGAAGTCATAAGTGAATCAGAATTTGTTAAACACATGCAAACAGCCAGGCAAATGTGGGCACCAAGAATCCTTGTCACATGTGGTTTGCACAATACTGTGGAAGTAGCCAGAACAAAACACAGCAGCCCACAGTGTACAACCCAAAAAAGACTTAATCCCCTCAAACCAGTGAATTGATCTCCGTTAAAAAGACTGAGATGCAAATTGTGCTTATTTAGCGGATTACACACAGATTTCAGCTCATTGTTTATGCTGGCCTCCCTGTTTCAATAATGCAGGGTGGATGTCATCAGCAAAATTAGCAGTCAAATGTAGAGATAATCTTAATTGCAAAGAAGCTTTCTGACAAGATTAGTTGCCTCGAATGACCTCTGTTGGAGATTCACCATCCTATCAAGTTCAAACTTTCACCATTCTTCAGCTTGTCAACCAGACCAGAACCCTGCTGCCATACAAAAGTCCTTGCTGTTTCTCTACTGGGACTGGGTTGGAGGACTTCAAGTTTCAAAAAAAAAAACCAAAACCCAAGCAATAAAAGGCAAGAAAAAAATTCAAACACTCTGTTCCAAAGGGAGGGGGAAACCTAGCCCAAGCTGGACAGGGAAAGGAGATGGCAAGTTTCAGTTTCAGAAAGTTTTGACTTTTTATGATGTACAAGGTCATAGAAAAATTGAATAGCAACACACTCTCTCTTCTGTGAAGATTAAACAATTTTCATTTGTCATTTTGGTTAAATATCTTGAGTCACTAGTACTGCATCCTGTAATGGATGTTCTAAATGGCCACAGATGGCTTGTGATTACTGAACAGTGGAGAGCAGAGTGACGACTCTTCTCAGAGCTGTGTCTTCCCAGAGCATGGTGCTCTGGCCATGCTTCACGGCACTTCACACAGGTTTGGGGTGCTTTTTTAGTACAAAGACACCACTTTTGCTCTTTGCTTAACAGCAACAACCTTTACATAACCTTTATCGAAGCCAAATGTACAACAAACAGCTATCAGTTTAAAACCTTTGAAACTGTGATATATAAATCATACCATCACACTTAAAGTATTCCCTTCACCTACTGGCTCAACTTAAGATAATATCTTCTAGAGAATTAAACATAGTCACACCTCTTGAAAAGTCCAATTGCAATACTCAGCAGAACTAGTCAAAACGTGATTTCATAAGACTATGCATCAAAAGAGGTTAAGGTCACTATCCAAAAACCTGTGTGAATGGTCAACAGCACCGCTGGGCAATGAGCAAGGAAGAATCCTCCAGATCCACTCACACATCTCTGGATTTTCAGCTGAATTGCCGGATTATTTATTTTTAATTTGTAAACTTGAGTTGGAACGCTAAGTAGAAATAATTATGGTATTTTCCCTATTCATATCAGGAAATGTTTTGACTGGCATTTTGTATTGTATTTTGGCTTTTCTAGTCCCCATTTGTAGAGGGCAAAAAGAAAAAGACCTAATTAAATGGATAATTAAGAGTGTTGTTTTTACAATTGTGCAAAGTAATGTGAATATGACAAACCTTTGGCAGAATCTGCTTCCTATCCTGGGTAAAGTTAGGATGAAAGATACTATGAGAAAGAGGAATTCTGCATCCCTGAACCTTTATAATTCTGTGAAGTCTCATGGAAGAGAATTGTACTGAGAATGGTGTTTTCTGTCATTTGGATTTATAGACCAAAGAGAAGAAAATAATCTCCTTCTTGTTGTATCCTTGCTTTTCACTTAAATAATTAAAAATGTACCCCTTTTCATGCTGTAATCCCCCAAATCAGTTCCACTATACTTTATATATATTAACCTTTTCTTATTTTGCTTACGTTGAATGTTTGTGAGACACATTCCAAAGAGACTGATGGAGAATGGAGGAAATACCTGACTTGTGAGATTAACTGCAGCTATATGAAAGATATTAGAATAAGAGAAAATACCACCAACCATTCAGAAATATCTAAAGATAATCAAAGTGGACTCATAAAAATGGGATCCCAGCTAAGAAATTTACTAGAACTGCTCAATGTGTTCATTTTCCAATCAGTACAAGCGAAAAACCATTGATGAAAATTGCCTAAATTTCAGGAAAGCACATGCTAAAAGTTTTGCACATTGAAGAGCTGAACTGGAAATACATAAATTTAGAGAAGACATAGGAAATGAAGGTGGGGAAAAAGAAGCATAATTAAAACAATGCGTAAATAAAATGTAGAAGAGTTAGAGTTTAGTTATGTGCAATTTGCTCTTGAAGACTGCTTTTTTGTTCAGAGATTCCTAAGATTTTTAGTATTGCTAGTTTGTATCTGATACAATCAAAAGCATCATTAAGTGTTTTATATATCTGGTACTGTTATGGGTTTTGTGCAAGGCAGTATCTGTTATAAATGCTTAGAAAATTAGATCTCCATCTACCAATAAATGGAAGCAGTTCAGGCTACACTGGAAATCTTTGGTCTTAAAATTCAGAGTTAGCTGGAGTGTGCTTCACCAGCAGCTTTACTGCTCTGTCAGTGCTTTGCTTACCTGTCAGTGTATTGGAAACATAGGGAAAATTCCTGGGGTGCCAGCGCAGTGTCAGGAGAAGACTCCTCAAGGCTACTGAACCATAAAGTCCCAATTCCAATATTCCAGCTGTTGGTGTTGGTCTCTGTGGATATCCGGTTTATAAACTAAGTCTAAACATGTTGTTCTTCTTTCCTCAGACTTAATTGGTGGAAAAGAAAACATTTTTCATTCCTTTCCCCCTTGTTTTTAGTTTATTGTTATTATAAAGGATGAGTTATTAGGGAAATACTTCTGAGAGGCTCTGATTTCTCCAGACCTTTTTTTTCTTCATACATTTTTTTTAGTAGTTATTAATTTTGCTCAATTTGCACAGGTTGAAATGTAAATCACTCCTTGGAT
The DNA here is from genome assembly GCA_013397055.1 of Pachycephala philippinensis. Classification (NCBI taxonomy): domain Eukaryota; kingdom Metazoa; phylum Chordata; class Aves; order Passeriformes; genus Pachycephala; species Pachycephala philippinensis. The sequence goes on along the minus strand of VWZT01007607.1, from coordinate 17,777 downwards.
TGTGATGGGATAGGAAAATCTTCCCATGTTGCTTCCAAAAAAAATTCAAATAAACAGTGTATACTACTAGTAAGAGGCAATTATGGCTTTCTTCTTATCTATTACCATGGTTTACAGTGTATTAGGCTATAGATTATTGCAACTATTTACTAGGGCAGATAGTAAACTTTGACTCTAATAGCACCTGACTTACAGTACATCACATGAATTGGTTTCTATTATCTGATATTTTATACTTATGGAGGAGGTAAAGGAGAACAGATGTCTAACTCCACCATTTTTCTGTGTATATTGCACCACACACATTTTTGTTGTCTCATGTTCCTGATGGAAAAAACAAATGTCTTCATGGAAACATAACCACAGCTTTCAACACTGAATAAGAGCTAAATTGCCTAAAATATGTTTGGAACATCTTACCAGTGTCTAGTCTGACACGATTTCTGGGCTTATTTTTAACAAGGATACAGCTGGCTTTGGTTAACAGAGTTCTTCAATTCACCATAATTTATTAAGAGGCCCAATAAACTTGGTTCTGTTCTTGATTATCTCTCTGAAAATGCTGGCTTAAATTTGGCCTTGTGTAAATAGCACTAAATCAATGGGAGATCAATGTTGAATATAGCACTGCCTCTTGGAGAGACTTTGATCAATGGAGCATTTGGTTGGCTTTATCTGATTGAGACTTGGTCTGAGACTAGACAATTACGGAAAAATAACTCCTTGAAAGTTAATATATTTTCCTTTTCCTTTACTATGTGTTCTGGCTACAGTGCAAGGGACTTGTGACAAATGCTGTATAATATATGTTATAAAATACTTGCAAAATATATGGCCCTTGATTGTTTCCATAGGCTGCAACATATTTCTTTTCCAGGGCCCACATCAATATATCTCTGTGTCTGTGAGGATGGGGGAAACTGGGAATGTTAATGCTATCCCTGTCAGTAGTTTTTGCCATATCTTTTGACTAGGGGAGCCCTGTCAGCTATTAAATTGCCCTGTGGGCCCCAAATGTCAGCATATGAAACCCACAATTTGTAATTCTAAAAAAATTTATTCAGAGGTAACTGAGTACGCCCTTACAAGCTACGTATTCTGTAAAATCAGTACTGTCCCTGGATGTTTAGAGATTTATTGACATCTCTTTGAGCTCCTGTGTCTGCAGGACCACTTCAGGGGCATTCAGGTGCTGAAGAGACCAGAAGAGCACCGGAAGAGAGGTGCTGTCAGAGACCAGAGCTTCACAGGCAGTGGAGTTGGGAAAGGGTCTGAGGGCAAATCCTGTGAGCAGAAGCTGAGGGAGCTGGGAAAGGGGCTCACCCTGGAGAAAAAGAGGCTCAGGGGTGACCTTCTGTCTCTGCACAATTCCCTGACAGGAGGGTGCAGCCATGTGGGGGTCAGGCTCTGCTCCCAGGGAACAAGGGACACGACAAGAGGAAATGGACTCAAGCTGGACCAGGTGAGGTTCAGGCCGGACATCGGGAGAAATTTCTTCATGGAAAGGGTGCTTGAACACTGGAATGGGCTGCCCAGGGAGGTGGTGGAGTCCCCATCGCTGGAGGTGTCCAAGGACTGACTGGACATGGCACCCAGTGCTCTGGGCTGAGTGACAAGGTGGGGAGCAATCACAGGCTGGACTTGATGGTCTCATAGCTTTTTTCCAACCTAAACGAGTCTGGGATTCTGTGTTGCCAGAAATTTTTCTCCCTAGAGATTTTCACTCCCATGGTTCATGGAAAATTAAACATCCAATCTGCAATCTCAGCAGGACACAGTACAAGGATGCCTCACAAGGATATAAAGAGCATTCATTTAAACCATGTTTTTTAATTTATTTTTATTTTTTACACACCATACTCCATGTGGTCCTAGTCCTTTGTGTAGCTGTATTGAAGACACAGCTACTTCGAATTTATGGCAGAAAGCTTGGAAATAATTCTTCAGGGCAGTCTGTAGCTACACAAACTCCAGATTAGCCAATATGTAGAACAACTCCCCTGTTGAGCCTCGAAAAGCTAAACCTTGCTTATCCTCTTTTCACTTTTGCTCATCACACAGAGAATGATCTACTAACCAGATTTCCATACTGCAGTTTTGCAGAATCCTATACTCTGCATTTTCCACAGCACCACTGTGGTGAGATGCTCAGCTTATTGCCAGCAGGAATCTCAGAGCTCCTGTAAAACCATTGAGTTCCCTTTCTGGAAACAGCCCATATTTTTTCTTGTCTGTGAAATAACTTCTACATTTTTAGCATTGTCTCATAATTTCAGGCTCTCTTTGCACATTCAGTGATCAATTTATCCCTTAAAAAATGATGGAATCTTCATTATCCATGCAACACTTTCAGAAATTCATTCTGGAAGTCAGTAGTCCTTTTATCTGCATCTGCATTTTTTACATTTCTATCTCAACACCTCTAGTGTTAGATCATTATAATGTAAAGGTTTCTCTTAATTTCCCCATGCCCACTATTAGGTACTTTAAGAACACTGCCTGCATTCTCCACAGGAAAATAAATACTTTAAAAATAACATTAAAAAGTGCAATTTATTGTATTTAAAAAAATTGAAATGTGGAGAAAACCCACAGAAAAGTCCCAAAAGGAGAATTCTGGAAGCTGGTCTTCTGGGAATAGACATCCTGTTTTAATTGAGAGCACGAAAATTTAAGGTTGTTTAAAAAGTTTCCTCTCCAGTCTTGCTCAGCGCAGAAGTCAACACAGACTTCTTTGCTTGCAGACATCAATTTGTGGTGTGCAGTTAACCCTTGGAGACTGCAGAGCATTGCACTGTCCTAAAACGCTCCACTTTCCTGTGTGACAATCTGTTATAGCCCAGTGCCATCGCCAGCTGGCAGGTAATTTTCCTGTGGAAGACTTTTCTTCCCAGTAAGCGCTGTCATGGTAATATTCAACCCCAGCCATGTAGTTAAAAGAAATTGAAAGGAATAGTCATTTCCTGAGGATGTCTCAACCCATCCAGAGACAGGCGAGCGAGGTGGGATAAATCGCTTTTGGAGGTACTTTCATCTCTCTGCCAATTAGAAATTAGACTACACACCAGACTTTTATGTGCATAAAGCTTGTTGGGATAAATCTTACTCCAAATATCTGAGTTCTGCGACAGGCAATTCCAGTAACAATAACTATAAGGTTGTCTGAGATAGAGATACATTGGAAAACCAGATATTGTTGCTCGCAGATTATGGGAAAAGAAAGAGAGTAACATGGCCAGACTTAACTTTACACATAATGAACTTATAGAAGGAAAGAGAGGAGAATCAAACTCTCATTTAGGATTAAGGAACAAAGACACAGCTTGAATCTCCAGGATGTGGACAGACAAAGTGTAACAATATTGATCAAACAACTCGTGTAGCTGGCCATGGGTATTTAGAGTAAATCCCCAGTCACCAGCATCCCACCTTTTAGAATAGCCTAGTTGGGATCCAGTGGAAGGCATTATCTGTGGGTTTAATTTTACTGCTGCATCAGGAGCTTTTGAAAAATATGCTTTCAATANAAAAAAAAAACAGGACAGACTCTAACAAAAATAGCAATGAATTCTCTCCCACACAAAAGAAAAAAAAAATTGAATGCTCCATGAAATGCCTTGTGGTAAAATACCTGACACTACCATTACTAAGTAAATTCTAACCTTTGCCTTGTCCCAGTTTTACCCATAGAGTATATAGATTTCAAGCCACATACATGGGACCAAAAGTAGGCAGCATTTCCTTTCCTGTGACTGTTTTCAGGCATGGAGTCTTCCATTTTAAATCTTGTTAAAAATTTCCAAAACTACCTACTCTACAGTAAACATTAAAAAAAAAAAGTCTTATCCCCGACTTCTCTAGCATTTCTCTTCACCCCGGGCTTAATGCTGAAAGACTATTCAGTACAGGCTAAGAAAGGAATTTAGTTTACATATTAAACAACTCAATTCCTTTTGCTTTATCTTTTGGTTTTGTCATTTGTTCAGACAACAGACAGAGATGTTTGATCTGTATTATTTATTCATCCCTCCGAAATGAAATGGGAAATTTTTAGAATAAGGTGCAATAGTATTTCTTGTTGTACACTCTCCCATTTAAATCAAGTTAAAATTTTGTCTTTGACTCTTATCTGTATTCCAATGCAATTAATACATTTTTCTCTCTGGCCTTCACACCTGCTGTCTCTAAACCAGCTGTCCCTTAGTCCTTGGTTACTTCACCCTTTTCTGTCTATTTGGCTTCTGATTCCAGGCCTTTTGCCAGTCTTTGGGGGTTTTTGCATCTTCTTGTGTAATTCTTTGTTTCAGAAAAGTGACTTTTTTTTGCCCAAATAACAATTGACATTACCAAAAGGCACTTCACTAAAATGACTAAGGCCAACACCAGAAGCAACAGCTGTGATTTGGTGGTCCTGGCACCCATGTCCAAAGTGAGATGTCTAACTCAGGCAGCCTCAATCCCTTATACTGCTTCCTACACCAGAGCAAAATTGACATCTCCAGGGAATGTTTTCTCTTTCCTAATTCCTGCGGTAAAAGGAACCAAACACTATGAACACAACTTAAACAATCCCAAAGGTAGATGAAAAAGTCAACTGAAGTGGGAGCCAACAGATTAGATTATGAGTTTGATCATGCCATGTCAAAAGTGGAACTGGACATTTCTAGTGATAAAAATTCTTGTGGTAAGAAGTGAAAGAAATTTCTCAGCCTGTTTGAGTGGTAGATCACGGTTACAGAGATACAGAATGTATTTTTTGTTTATTGTTTAGGAAAATGCTTACATGAGCCTCAGTTTAAGCAACTAGGCATGTAAATTGCATTTTATAATACATGAAACTGGCCTGGCTGCAAAGAGATGGAGTAGATGACTCCTTTCAAAATTTTGATAGACCTCTTTTCTATCATTTTCACTAATTTCCTGGGAGAAGTTAGCCATAGAGGCTGGCAGAGACGTGAAACAAAACAGAATCAAAGAGCAACGCTAATGAAATCCTTTATTTCAGGCTAAAATTTATATATATATTTACATATATGGGTGTTTAGTTATAATATAGATGGTTATATGTAAGTCTGCTTCAGTTCAAAGCTCAGTTTCTGAATTTAAGGTGATTAGTTATTCATATTATTTCACTCTGATTATCTGTTTCAGTTACAATGAAACTGGGATGACCATCATGTGTTTAAGTCATCTTCAAATCCCATTTGGGTCCCGATTTGGTTTATTCCATTTCCTTAACTTTGCTCTTCTCCAGAGATGATGTTTCTCATTGACCAGCTGGAATACTCTTGGATTCCTTAAGAGAGAACTTATCCCCAAAGCTTACCCAAAAAACCCAAAGTTTTCAGTCATCTTTGAATCTGATTACAACTACGGCCTGTTGTACCAAGGTCAGAGCACAAGGTTTGCTTGGCTCCAACTCAAGGGAAAATGATGAATATGTCTGAGCAAAATAAGAATTAGTCTCAAATTACTATTGCATACAATGAATGCTGCTTGCAGACAGCATCATTAGTTCACACAAGGAGTGGAGGAGATGTGTCTGACAAACAAACACATTTATCTGCCTTGGTTATAAGACTACCTTTCCTTTTTTTAATTAGTATAAGACCTCCACCTTTGCAGTTCATCAAGGTGCACTGTGGTAGATTCATGCTTTTTGTCCTTTCTCACAATAGGGATTATAGTCATAATGACTTTGCATTTGATCTACAGAAACCATGAAAGTCTGACTGGGTATTGACTGTTTCAAGACAGTTGTGCTGCCAAAATGTTCTCACTTGCTTATAGCCAACGTTTTCATTGGCAATATTATTTATATGAAATATAAATAACATTTTTCCAGTTTTCACTCTTCTAGTCCTAATGTCTTCTCCAAGCAAAAGGAAAGTGTAATTAACTCTTTTTGTGAATAATTACAAAGTTCTAAAATTTGCAGCATGAATATTGTTGGACAGGTTGGAAATGCCTTATTCTACCAAAAGAATTTTTCCCAAGATAATACAGGATGTGATACACTACATACACAATGAAACTCATTAAATGTCATGTTTTGTTGCAGAATTCCATTCATTAAAATGTCTTGGTTTATATACCAGATTTAATGGAATTTCTCTGTAAACCACAGCCTCTTTATCTTTTTCCTGTTATTTTCTGATGTGCTTCATTGTCAGTTAGAAGAGGGTAAATACGTAAGTGATGATGTGACAATTTCAGGACAATACACTGAGTTTATTATCACAGTTTTGAGGAAATCTACTTTGAGGGTAGGACAAAGAAGCCACTTTTGTTTCATTCACAACAGAGAAAATGCAAAACTTACAGAATATAAAGGCCTTAGATGCTGATAAGCAAGAAAACTAAGATAACGGCTTGAAAAGTGTGAGGGAAAAAATAAAAAGTGGGATTAATAGCATTATTCTGAAATAGGTGGAGAGCAGTCAAATCCTCTTCTCACAGTTAGGTCTTGTTCTAGCTGTGGTACCAGTAATTTGGCCTAAGCACTGAAGGCTTTTATATTAAGCACTGGCACTTCATCTTATAGTCAGGTAGCGAAGACAAATCATTGTCTTCCTGTCAAGTATACTCGGAAAAAAAGGATTAAGAGCTATAGCTTAAATGATAAGATTGAAATAGTCTTGAAAATGCAAACATTTGCTGGCAGAAAGACAGATGTAAAGCAAACAGTCCATGATCTCTGTCTGATTTTAGAGGTTTTACAACACGTGATGGAAGACAAGAACTCCATTCTTTACCATGTAATGTCTCAATAATTTCTGCTTTGTTTTTCTTCTTAGTAGACTGCTTAATGCTCTGTCAGTTGCTGCCCTGTCTTCAAAAGCTTTAGCCAAACCTTTTCTTCAGGTTTGATTCACAGATGTCTAAACATTTTTCTCTTGGAATTATGGTTTTGAATGGGAACAAAACACAAATAGGAGATGAAAACTGTGTGTTTAATTTTCATCCTGATTACAGTTTCAGTGTTCAATGTTTTTTGACTGCTATTTTGAGTGCTGGGAAAAGGACAAATTGGCTCAAAGCAAATGTTCATGTGCCATTGAACATACAAAATATACAATGTATTTGATGTGAATCCACATGGAACTATGAAAACAATATTCTCCTCCTGTTTTTCATGGTGCCATTGCAGAAAAGGTATTCTTTTTGCAGTGCTATTAGTCAGCAAAAAAAGTCCCTTATTAAAAAAATAAGAAATAGGAATGACTATCCAGCAGTATCAGCCTGAAAGCAAAATGAGAGCCACTGAGTCAAATTTGAAAGTCTGAGTTAATAAATGCCATTTTTATACCATATTTCAGACTATCTGGAGTATATATCTTGGGAATGCACACAATTAGAGCATTTTTTTAACAGTCTTATTAGGAAAAAATTACCTTTGAAACTGAGTAAAGAGAGAGAGAGCTCTAAGATTTACAGGGAGCAGACTTGAAAAAAAGGAATTAACTGTGTAAGAATTGATTTATAGTATCCAAACTCATATCTTATAGTATTATCTTGTCAGCAGACACCAAAAACAGTTCCAGCAGGGACAGCATTAAAACTCAAGGGGAACTGGAATAATTGATCCCATCTGTCATCATCCCAATCACTATCAATGATCAGCTCAGGGCTCTCTTGAACAAATCAAATAGCTTTTCAAAGAGTGACAATTAACAGCAATCTGTTTAGAGAGATGTAAAAATTTAGCTCCATTGGAGATATCTTGTACTTCCAACATTCTGTAAAGCCAGAACAAAAGCTTTAAAACTTATCTCAGTACTCCCATGTGCGACTTACATTGCAGCCCAAGAACTTCAGTACATGAAAACAAAGTGTTAAATCTTACTTAAGCAAAACAAAAGTAGCATGTTTCCATTAACAATCCAGGAAGAATTATGGTGCATATGGGAAACAAGTGTTAGTTTTCATAAAGACACAGTATCAGTTTACCAGATAATCTCACTGCATGTGCTTTTTTGTTTGAGTTATTTTAAGAAAGAAATTTAAGAATCACAGAATCACAGTTTTTTTGGAAGGGACCACAGTGGGATCATCTGGTCCAACCTCTCGGATTAAGTAGGACCATCCCAGAGCACAGGGCACAGGACTGTATCCAGAGGGGTCTGGAATATCCCCAGTGAGGGGGACCCTCTCTGGACAATCTGTTCAGTGCTTGGTCACTGCACAGGACAGAAGTTCTTCCTCAGGTCCAGCTGGAACTTCCCAGGCATCAGTTCCTTCCCATTCCTCTGGTGCCATTGCTGGGCCCCGGAGCAGAGCCTGGCCCTGCTCTGAGCCCTCCCTGCAGCCAGGGACACACAGGGACACCCAGGGACACACAGGGACACACAGGGATGGGGTCCCCTCTCAGCTGGGGCTCCTCTGGAGGCTGAACAGCCCCAGCTCCCTCAGTGTTCATGGATGCATCCTATGAGGGCCAATGGACTCGTGGATGTTGTGATTGCCCAGGTGCTCTCTGACCCAATCCTCCTTGACCAAGAGAAGGTCTTCCTTCCAAGAATCCCTTACCCTGGTCTGGGCCAGAGATCCCTGAGGGCTGGTCTTGTCAGTGAAGACCAATGCAAAGAAGGCATTCAATAACTCTGTCTTCTCTGTCTCCTCTGTTACCANTGGTGCCAGGATCCCCTCTCCATTTACTAATAGACCCACATGATCCCTTGTTTTCCTTTTGTTACTGATGTATTTGGAAAGCCCTTTTGAGTTATCCTTGACATCCTTGGCCAGATTTAATTCTCATTGGGCCTTGGCCTATCTGGAAGGATAGCTGAGGAGGCTAGTGGTAGGGTGTGCAAATCTGAAGAACAGTTTAAATATCAAAGTGCTTACAAAGATAAGGGCATGAACTTAACTAACAGGAAGGTTGGGCTCCTAGAGAGTCTAGCAGAGAAAATTCTGGGCACAGAGGATAACTGATGTCCTAAATGCCACTCTGACAAAGACTTTCCTGAAACCTGCATGACAGCAACCCCACACTCCTTTTTTTTTTCTGGAATGGGGGTCAAACCAAGCCATTTGGGAAGAAAAAGTGAACATGAAAGTGCAGAAAGACCATAGAATAACTTAGGTAGGAAAAGTCCTCTAAGGTAATCAAGCCCAGCCATTAACTCATCACCACTGTGTTCACCACTAAACCACATCCCTAGGTGCCACATCCACATCTTTAAATATCTCCAGGGGTGGTGACTCCAACACTACCCTGGGCAGCCTGTTCCAATGCTTGACAATCTTTTCCATGAAGAATTTTTT
>VWZT01007605.1:61336-74802 GCA_013397055.1 Pachycephala philippinensis | reverse complement strand
TATTATTATTATTATTATTAGCCAGAATCAAAAGAGCTGCTGGAATGATGGGCTGATTAATGCTGAGTGCGTGGGCATCCCGGCAGTGCCAGGCAGCCATGGAGGGAAAAATCATCCCCTGTGCCTGCTCCTGTCTTCAGACCCCCAAACTGGCAGCCAGACCAGATTATCCCACTGCTATTTCCCTGCTCCTTCCAGGCAGGCACAGGAAAGGTCCTGCTGCCTCTGTGGGAGTGGGGGAACATGGAATGTTGGTAAATAAACCATATGCAAAGAGCTAATTCCTAGTTTCTGATTCCTAGCACTGCATTTTATCTTGACAGCCACCATGAGCAGCCTGGAGGAGACAGAGGCTGAGGAGGCTCCATGCAGGGAGCTCAGCAATTCCCACCCTGCTGTCCTGGGCTGCTCCCAGCCTGGAACGGGGAAGTCGGAGCTGTCACAAACCCCACACAACTTTGGTCTCTTTGGTTTTGGTCAGCTTTCTTCCTAAGGCTGGCTCTGCTGGGAGAAGCACAGCCTGGGAGGACTTTGTGGTGGCCTTGTGCTCTGCAGCCTCCCTCTTTCCACCAATACCAGAGGGAACATCCCAAAAGGAGTGCTCTGCCTGCAGGTCACTGCTTTGTGGCAAGGTGTGGAGAGGAAATCCGTGTGCTCCTGATGCACTGGGGCGTGATGAAGGGAAAATGCTCCTTCAGGAGGACACTGCTGCTGTGGGACAGCCCTGTGCCAGCAGCTCTGGCTGAGCTCCCTGGAGCTCGTCTGTGTCCCCCAAGTGCAGAATTCCCAATGATTTTGGTGTCTGGTGACTCCAGCTGCTCCGGAGGATGGTGAGACCCGAGCTCCTCCGTTGCCATGGACACTTTGGGATGTTACTTTTGGGGAAAGGTCCCTGCCACGAGTGCATCAGCTCGGTCACGGGATGTGATTCCATGGCTGGGCTGGAGCTGATCTCAGCCCCCACTGCTAAGGGGAGCTCCTGCCCTGCCCTGCCAGCCCTGCCCTGCCAGCCCTGCCCTGCCAGCCCTGCCCTGCCAGCCCTGCCCTGCCAGCCCTGCCCTGCCAGCCCTGCCCTGCCAGCCCTGCCCTGCCAGCCCTGCCCTGCCAGCCCTGCCCTGCCAGCCCTGCCCTGCCAGCCCTGCCCTGCCAGCCCTGCCCTGCCAGCCCTGCCCTGCCAGCCCTGCCCTGCCAGCCCTGCCCTGCCAGCCCTGCCCTGCCAGCCCTGCCCTGCCAGCCCTGCCCTGCCAGCCCTGCCCTGCCAGCCCTGCCCTGCCAGCCCTGCCCTGCCAGCCCTGCCCTGCCAGCCCTGCCCTGCCAGCCCTGCCCTGCCAGCCCTGCCCTGCCAGCCCTGCCCTGCCAGCCCTGCCCTGCCAGCCCTGCCCTGCCAGCCCTGCCCTGCCAGCCCTGCCCTGCCAGCCCTGCCCTGCCAGCCCTGCCCTGCCAGCCCTGCCCTGCCAGCCCTGCCCTGCCAGCCCTGCCCTGCCAGCCCTGCCCTGCCAGCCCTGCCCTGCCAGCCCTGCCCTGCCAGCCCTGCCCTGCCAGCCCTGCCCTGCCAGCCCTGCCCTGCCAGCCCTGCCCTGCCAGCCCTGCCCTGCCAGCCCTGCCCTGCCAGCCCTGCCCTGCCAGCCCTGCCCTGCCAGCCCTGCCCTGCCAGCCCTGCCCTGCCAGCCCTGCCCTGCCAGCCCTGCCCTGCCAGCCCTGCCCTGCCAGCCCTGCCCTGCCAGCCCTGCCCTGCCAGCCCTGCCCTGCCAGCCCTGCCCTGCCAGCCCTGCCCTGCCAGCCCTGCCCTGCCAGCCCTGCCCTGCCAGCCCTGCCCTGCCAGCCCTGCCCTGCCAGCCCTGCCCTGCCAGCCCTGCCCTGCCAGCCCTGCCCTGCCAGCCCTGCCCTGCCAGCCCTGCCCTGCCAGCCCTGCCCTGCCAGCCCTGCCCTGCCAGCCCTGCCCTGCCAGCCCTGCCCTGCCAGCCCTGCCCTGCCAGCCCTGCCCTGCCAGCCCTGCCCTGCCAGCCCTGCCCTGCCAGCCCTGCCCTGCCAGCCCTGCCCTGCCAGCCCTGCCCTGCCAGCCCTGCCCTGCCAGCCCTGCCCTGCCAGCCCTGCCCTGCCAGCCCTGCCCTGCCAGCCCTGCCCTGCCAGCCCTGCCCTGCCAGCCCTGCCCTGCCCTGCTGCTCCGGCTGCAGAGTCCCTGTGCCTCCCTCCCTCCCCCGGCTGCTCCAGGAGCACAGCCAGGCCTGGGAGCGCCTCCAGCCCAAAGCCAACCCTCTTCCCTGCAAGGCTGCAGCAGAGAAAGCTCTTTGGGATCCTCTGGATCTTAACAACACGATCCCATGGCCGTCCTTTTCCACAATTTGGAATGCCACTGCTATTTCTGTGCGTTGTGTCTGTGATCTTTATGCTCTCAGATGGAACAGGAGGTGTTTTCTCTTCAGCCTTCTGCCCCTTTCACACATGCTCCAAAACCCCCATGTCTCACTGGAGGCACCAAAAAGCTGCTCTGGGTTGGCAGTTGAGGTTTTCGCACTGGAGCAGCACATCCACGAGCTTGAACTGTCCCAGAACTCCAAAGATCAAATACATTTAACTCACTTCTTAAAAGCCTCCCTCCTTGGCTGCTGTGGGGTGCAGAATTTGCCTGCCCACGTGGGAAGCAGAACCTGTGCTGCACCTCGTTATTAACTCCTGAGAAACTGTGTCAATACCCTGATCAACACTGGAGTACCAGCTTTGGAAAATTAGCTAATTAACAGTGACTGTTCAATCAGGCAGAGTCTTGGAAAGGGGAGCTCGTACTGGAGAGGAATGGAAGGAGAACTGGTGAGTGAAAAAGACATTTCCAGCAGTTCCAATACCTCTTTTACCACAGGATATTCAAATATTTCATAACTGGGGGTGAGCTGTGATTGAGTTTTGATTGAGTTTTGATTTGTAGGGCCTGGAAGGAACCCGTGCCTTTCTCATCTCCTCTGTTGCACTTGAGGTGGTGCTGCCAAATCTACGAACATGATACTAAAGATAATTTAAAAAATCATTCCCAACCACGTTTTCCCATTCCATATCCATAGGACAGTGATGTCTCTGGAGGGTTCATGTGACCAAAAGTTGTGGGGCAGAACTTTCTCCCTGGTTAAAACTGAACTGGAGCAGCTCAGAGAACTGGTCTCTGCTCTTTACACATTTCTTGTTGAAAAGGTGGCTCCAGTATGAAAGTCCTTTAAAAATCCAGGCTGTATATCCGAGGTGAGCCCACCAGAAAAGAAAAATAATAAAGAAAGCAGCTTTGAAAGACTGGGCAAAGGTCTGGAGGAGCCAGAGTTTTCCTTCCCTGCAGTAAAGCGTGGCTAAAACAACACAAACTCCTATGGCTTACTAATTTTTCAACCCAATATTTTCATATAATTTGTGTGCTTTATAAGCCTTGGAAAAGCCACAAGAGGCCACACATTTCTGATGTAATCGTCTTTGAATTCAACAAAGCCCATTACCATGTCAATGAGGGGGCTGGGTTCAAAGAGCACAGGGTGGTTTGCAGAGCACCCAGAGGGGATTTGCACTGCAGCTACTGAAATAATAAACTCCTCTTTCCCCCCTCCCTCCCAAATTTTGGCTCCAGCTGGAGACGTTTCAAGAGTTCCGTTCGAATCGCAGATAATTCTTTTTTTTGTTGTGTCACGTTGGGTTCTGTTGTTGGCCACAACAAACGTTGCCATGGGACTGGAGCAGCGAGTCCCAGCTTTAGGTGAGGTCAGTTTGCACAACCTCTCTGCGTTTTGGCCCTTCAGGATGTTCCATGCTTGGGGTGGAGGTTGCCTTTTGTTTCCAGGGGCTGCTTCATGGAAATGGCTTTTTTTCTCCAGGAGTTTATCCCAGTTTTTCTGCTCTCTGCAAGCTGTGCTGTTTTTTGGGTTTTTTTTATCCCCCAAGCTTTAATTAGAAGAGGTTAATCACCGATGCTTAAACTGTCAAACACTTCTGCACGGGAATATTTCCCTGCAGGAGAAGTGCCACTGCCTTACACTGAGCTATTCATGGTGCGGGATATTTTATGGACATTCAGGTTTTGCACGTTTGGGACCTCACGTGTGCCCTCCCAGGAGGGAAAAGGAAGGCAGGAGGTGGCAATACCACGCTCAAACTATAGAAAAGGAAGAAAAAAAGAGCTACAAACCCCCAAAAGTTTTGCTGCAAATGCTCACCTTGGCTACAACTCCTTGCAAAATGTTTTGGGATGGAATAGCCAAAGATGATTTATTTCAAAATATTGCAAGCTGAAAATGACAGCTCAGGGTGAAAGAGTTGAAGGGTTGGGTGTCCAGAGTACAAAAAACAAAGCCTAAAAATGAGAGCCTTGGCACTGTGAGATGTTCCCTGATGAAGAAAATCATCTCTTGACGCCCTTTCCCATTGCTCACAGAACATCCTTCGCTCTCCTCTGGATCTGCTTTGTGACCATGGTGATGGGAATCTGATTTTTTGGGCAGTGACCTCACCCCGCTCCCTCTGCAAGAGCTCCAAATGCAGGGAAGCTCCAGATCATGTGGGGTGTCCAAACATGATGAACAAAATGCCCTGGAGAGAGGGATAAAGTGACATCAGGGAAGGAGCTCTGTCACCCAACAGGGTCGGGATGCTGAGGGCAGGATTTGATTCCCGAAACATCAATGATTTAATTACCAAACACCCATGTCTGCTCTCAGAGAGCCCAGGTGTGTGTGGGGGGTGGCAGAGAGGATTCAGGAGGTTTCAGAGGAGATCCCCAACTTTTCCAAAGCATCTGCAGAGCAGGAGGAACACCCCAACAATGAAACCCCACCTCATCTCGTGGATGGTTGAGCAGGAGAACCAACAGCCACAGAGACACAAAACTTTTGGGGGTTCAGGGGAGGGAAGAGCATTTTCCTCTCCGTTTAAGAAGACACCCCTGGTAGGGTTGCAAAGCTTGCAGCTCACCAGAGCAGAGCCCTTAAGGGTTTATTACAATCGAGTTTTATAACCCACGTTCTAATAAGTCCTGCAAGAATGTGGCTGCATGCAGTAATCATTTCATAAATATTAATACAGCATTTAGAAAGGGGGCCTTAATTTAAAGTGTTACCTTTTTACTGGCAAGTGCACAGTTTAATTACTGCAGTAAAAGCAGAGATTAGTTAAGCCTTGCTGCTGTTCTAATACCTGGGAACCAGCACCAGCCCGGCTTTAATAAGCAGCTTCTGAGGAGGTGAAAGAAATTCCTCTGGCTGGAGAGGCTGAGGGGGGAAGTTTGCTGCTGGAAAGTGGCTGTATTCTTTAACAAGGCTAGACTGTGGAATGACTTCTTCTTGCTGTCTGCATTTTTGTGTGCGTGTGTGTTCATTCACACACGGCTCCAGGCAGGGCCGGCAGCGATGGACAGGCTCCTTCTGCACCAGCAAACACAAACAAAGCACCGGGACAAGCAACCGGCACCAAAGCGTTGGATTTCTTTCCTGGCAAAAAATATTTACTCGTTTTTTCACAAATTGGTTGTTTTTGTTCGATTCTGTGCTCCTGGAAGCTCCTTTTTCTTCCCCAGCTGATTTTTGTTGCCAGATGGAGCAGTGGGGAGGAGGCAGGAGCCTGAGTTTCCATCTCTGCTGGCGCGGAGGGAAGGACAACCGTGGTGTATCAATTTCCCAGTGAGTTAGATAAAAATAACCACCCTGGAGTCATCGCTCCTACCATTGTTTGGCACATGGGGCTGGGGAAGAGACAACAGAGGCCTCAGTGGCTGCGTTTTGAGTGCTTTAGGCCTGATTTCATCACTGCCTGCTCTGGAGCAGGGGGAGGTAGAGCCTAAAATCCCGCTGCTGAAAATCCCACTACCCAAAATCCCACTGCCTAAAATCCCACTGCCTAAAATCCCACTGCCTAAAATCTCACTGCCTAAAATCTCACTGCCTAAAATCCCACTACCCAAAATCCCACTGCCTAAAATCTCACTGCCTAAAATCTCACTGCCTAAAATCTCACTGCCTAAAACCCCACTGCCTAAAATCCCATTGCCTAAAATCCCACATCTTAAAATCCCACTGCTTAAAATCCCACAGCCCAAAATCCCACTGCCCAAAATCCCACAGTTTAAAATCCCTCTGCCTAAAATCCCAGGTGAGTGCAGCCCCAAGCTCCCTCTAGAAGCAGATGCTGCCAGCACTTCAGGACACGGTGTTTTCCCAAAGAGAGGACAATTCCAGCAGCTGGGATGGGGAAGGGGAAGGGGAAGGGGAAGGGGAAGGGGAAGGGGAAGGGGAAGGAGAGGCCACGTCCCGGCTGTGCAGGAGCAGATTTAGGCACAGGAACTGCTCTGAGCTCACTCGGGAGGGCCCCGGCTGTGCCAAAGGCTGAACTCATGTCCCCCTGGTCCCTGCCTGGGAAGATAAGCCGTGGTTCTGGGGAGCAGTCCCGGGGTGAGGACAGCTCTGGAAGGCGAGGCAGTTGTGCTTCCTCCTGCCCTTTGCAGCCCCCTCAATCTCGTGATTTATTACAATTCCTGTTTCACAGGCCCAGCTCTTCCGGCCAGCGCAGATTGGAACATTTGGAGCCATTGCAGGTCACACCCTCGCCCTGGAACTCTGCTGAGAGCCCCCGGAGCCCAGGCTGTGTCCTCACACCTGTGAGGGGTCAGGGAGCTTCTGGCCAGAGCTGGGATGGCAACAGCCACGACCCGGGGGAATTGTCACCCTTTGTTTCTGGAAATAAGGGCAAAATCCCTCTTTGGCTCATACGAGTGGGAGGAAAAAAGAGCAAAATGAAAGATATCAGACAGAGAGATTGGAATCACAGAATATCCTGAGTGGGAAAGGGACCCACAAGGATCATCCAGTCCCACTCCCTGCACAGACACCCCAAAATCCCACCCTGGGCATCCCTGGCAGCGGTGTCCAAACGCTCCTGGAGCTCTGGCAGCCTCGGGGCCGTGCCCATTCCCTGGGGAGCCTGGGCAGTGCCCAGCCCCCTCTGGGGGAAGAACCTTTCCATGAGCTCCATCCCAATCCCCTGACACAGCTCCAGCATTCCCGGGGTCCTGTCTCTCGTCCCAGAGAAGGAAGCTGCCCCTCAGGAGGAAATCAGGACTGGAGGCAAGTGGAAAAGTGGAATCCCAGCAAGACTGGTGCTGGATCCAGGGGGAATCCTGAGCATTCTGGATGTGGAATGGGAATCTGAGAGCTGTAACCTCTGCAGCTTTTTTGCACCTTTGATGCCTTAGGTTTTAACTTTTATATGTTTCCAGTTCTGCATTCCCAGTGTGTAACTCTGCAGTGTCCTGCAGCCTGGGAGCTGCTGCTCTCTCATGCTGAGACAGACAGAACAAAGCCTCTCCAGGCTGCTCTCCAAGGACACCCAGCCCGGCCTAGGCCCAAAATGTGTAACCCAGCATCTTGAGAAGGGGGGCAAGCTGAGGGGAAATTCCATCATTAGCTAAAGTTTAATTGGTGAAATTGGGTTGAGATGCAAATGGAGCAAAGCTATAAAAGTGTGAAGAACTCGTGACTCGGGGTCCATCTTGGGTGCAGCCTTTGGCCTGCCCAGGGTGTGCCTCTGAAGGCCTTTCAAATAAATATCCACCTTTATTCCCTTCCTCCTGTCCAGTCTCTGTTTCTAGGTTGGCCTCTTTAGGCATCACCTTCCTTGGCCCGGCTGAGCAGCATTCCCAGCCATTCCCAGCCATTCCCAGCTGTGACACTTGGATCATCATTAGGGGGTGTTGCCATGGCTGATTTCACAATTGAAAACAAATACAGCTCAAGCTGCAGCCCGTGTTATAAAAATAAACGCAGCTACTTTGCATAACAGCATAATTAGGGCCTAATTGCCAGCTGGTCTGTTAAACCATAAATGAAAACAAACAGGGCAATAAATGGAATTATTAGAAAGATATTATGGCTTGGGGAGATATTACACCATGAGGGCTTATTTGGAGGATCACAGAGCAAAGCCAACCCAAGCAGAGCAAAGCAGGGCCCTTCTCCACTCCTCCTCAAGTCCCTGGGGATCAATCAAACAATCAAACAATCCATCATCATCCTCTTTCCATGTGGGATCATCAAGGCGTCCCCACAGACAGACACCAGTTTTCTGTGTGAAGAGATGCAGCAAATGGAATCATGTGGAGAAATTCAGAGACAGAAAAGGAATATTTGTGTGTCTCTACTCATTCCTGAAAGAGGGATTGGGGCTGGGAATGGCACCGCTCCCAGAGTTTTCCTGGAAATTTTACCTTATGCTAAAACATGAGCCATCATTAAAGCTGATTTACATTTTCAGCATTTCTGCCTTAGTTTCCTGCTGGTGCTGTTTGGTTTTGGGTGAGCAGCTGGAATTACAGGGACACTCGGAATGGACCTTCCCAGCACGGGGCTGGCAAACCAGGGAATGATGCTGGGCACCACCTCCAGGAGCTCCTTGTCTGGGTTATTTCCCTCCATGAACACACACAGGACACACAGGAGACACCTTTGGACAGCCTCTGCCATCATTCTCTCCTTTTTCTCCCTTCACCAGGAGCTTTCCTGAGCGTTTCTATCAGAAGAAAAGCCTGTCCTGTCAGGCAGCCCTTAAAAATGAAATTACTCGGGGCAATAACAAACTCAGGGCAGGAGCTGTTGAAAACAAGGCATAAAACACCCGTTGAAAGGGAGCAGGGAGGAGAAGCATTCCCAGGGCACAGGTGTGCCCACAGCTGTCCCCTCACAGCTCTCTGTGAGGTATCTCTCCTTGCAAATGCTGTGATAAGAGCAGGACAGGGAAAAGGAGAGGGAAAAGCAAAGGGAAAATCCAACCCAGCAGCAAGTCAGAAGGTTAGAAATGCTGAATCTTCAACAAATTCCCATCCTTCCCATGGCTCCACATTGGATTTGACAAGATTTATCCCTGTTCCCCGTGTGATTCAGCTGAGAAACACGAATCGAAACAAGCAACACCCCAAAGGTCCTTGGGACCCTTGAGGGAGTGGGCAAACCCGAGGTTGCAGCATTTATTGTATTGGAGAGGATTTCCAGCTCTGCTGGAGCTGGATTTTGGAGATAATTGAGGATTGCATGAGCAGGGGATTGTCCTGCCAGGACCTATAAGAGCTCCGGCGCCTCTGGAACACCTGGGCTGCATTAGCACCGATCACGGGACTTCCCCTGGTGACACCACACACAGGGGCAGCTCCAGGATGTGGCTTTGCCATTTCCTGGAGTCTCTTCATCAATTAGGGCAGCAATTGGATGGGGAGACACCAGCCAAAGGGATTCAGAGAAACAGGAGAGGAAATCACAGGTATTTGTGGCATCAATCCGCAGTGAATCCCTCGTTTCAGGGACAGGGGGTTTGCTCAGCTTCTTCACTCACAGGATGTTCTGCAGTTTTGCAGCAGCTTCTGTTGGAAAATTCCAAATCCCTTCCAAACGTGGGTCAAACGTTGTGTCAGTGACACCAGCAGCAGTTGGGCCTTTGCTGGATGTGGCCCACAGGGTTTGGCCACGGAGTGTCCTGGGAGGAATTTCCAAGGAGGAATTTCTGTGTTGGTGCAGGAGAAGTTGCAGTGGGGTGGAGACTGAACCCACAACCTTGGTGTTACCAGCTCCCTGCTCTGGCCGACTGAGCCAGCCTCAGGGTCATTTTGAGGGGAGTTGGAGGTAATTTAGCCAAAGCTGGGTTTAGCCAGGCTGCCCTGCTCCTCTCAGGCCTGTCAGC
Organism: Pachycephala philippinensis; assembly: GCA_013397055.1. Lineage (NCBI taxonomy): Eukaryota > Metazoa > Chordata > Aves > Passeriformes > Pachycephala > Pachycephala philippinensis. The sequence goes on along the minus strand of VWZT01007605.1, from coordinate 65,115 downwards.
ACAGAGCTGTGGGTGTCCTGCTCTCCCTCCAGCCCCACAATCTCAGTGCCGTGCTCGGGGTGATGAGGTGCTGTCAGGTGCTGGGCTGGACTCAAAGCTCTTTTCCAGCCTGGTTTATTCTGGGATTCTGTGACTCCCCAGCCTGGCGGTGAGAACTACCTGGCAAATCTCCTCACCTTGTGCCCACACACAGTCTGGGAGTGCTTCTCCATGGCACTGCTCCCTCCCCTGGTTGAGGACGAAGACAAAACAAACCCCTCCTCTAACCACAGAAGCAGCCCTCTCCTAGCACTCCCAGCACCCCAAACTCTTTTAAAAAAATTTTCCCTCCAGAAATTGCCATGAGTTTCCGTGATGCCTGAGCTGGGAATGCTCGATCCTGGTGTTTTGGGAAGGACAAGAGGCACAGCCTGGGTGGCTGTTGCAGGAATTCCCCCATGCTCACAGAACCCACTTTGTCAGGCAGCCCCAGCCCTGGCAGCCTCTCCCCAGCTCGGGGAGATCGGCCACTTGATTTCCTTCACAGGTATTCCTTGCAGGATGAAGGAGAACGAGGGAAAGGGAATGAGAAGCAGGCTGGGATCACTGAGTCAGCACATGCCGAGCTCACTGCCTGCTGGGTCACTGCTTGGCTCGGGCACAGCTCCACCGGGGCAGCTTCATGGGCTGTGCCAGAGTGGGTATCGGGGAGAAAATGGATCCGGGCGGGATGGGAAGAATCCTGGGAGGATTAAGGAGCACTTTGTGTCACCTTTTAACCACTGCTTGTTGTTTAGAAGAAAGGGAATGAACCTGGTGTGAATTCAACCTCCCCAGCCTTTCCCTGCCCTCTGCAGTGTCCCAGGAGCAGCTTCCCTGATCCAGGCTGTTATTCCATGTCATCCCATCTGATCCAGGCTGTTATTCCATGTCACCCCATCCGCAGGGTGAGGGATCAGCTCCCTCACACCTGGATCACAGGCCATAGGGTGGAGTCTTTCCCTGACAGCTCCGTGGCCCACAGATTCCACATCCAACTTGGTGTCCAGCACACGGAGCCAGCTGAGCTCCCCCCAGCTTTAAGGACAGGGTTTAAGGAACATTTTGTATGAGCAGAGCAGCAGGGGGAGGGAGGAGGTGGAAGTTTATTTATGATATACCAAATGTCCACCTGCCATGTCACCACGTCCTTTCCAATCCTCCCCACTTCTTCTCCTTTTTCCCTTAACCAACAGATCTTCCCAGAGCTGCTTAAACAGATTTTTGACCAAGTGCTCCTCGCTGTGTTCCCCTTGCTTAGAGCTGCATCCCTCTGCCTGCACATGGCCTAACCTTGGATTTGGGTGCTCCAGGCAGCGCAGTTTTCCTGTGGATCAATCCTATTCGTGCTGAGCCTTTGGAGAGGTGTTTTCCTGAGCATTCCCACATTTGCACTGGGCGCTTCCTTCAGGGACATGTTGCCATTCACGTTTGTTTTCTGTTCTCTTTGGCTGCCTCTCGTTGCTCTCCTCCAGCAGTTCTGGCAGGAGCAGGGAACTAATGACTTCAGAAGGTCCTATTTCATGTAAAGTTTATCTCCTCCTGACTGACAGCTCCATGGATCCTTTCCAAAAGCTTCAGGTTGGTTTTCCCGATGTCCTCTTATGTCAGACATAAGATTTATTCTCCTGCCAATACCCAGAAGGTTTGAATCACAGAATGTGCCTGTCATGCTCTGCCTCTCCAGCAGCTCTGATGGGCATGTGGGGTATTAAATGGACACTTTCTTCCTTGGGGAAAAGAAAAGGCACTTTATTTTAACAAGTTTTCTCCATCCGTGAGAGGGGAGCAAGAGAAACAGAGGTGAAAGGACGTGAAAGAAAGATATGAGAAAAACGTGAGCAAAATTAAAGGCAAAGAAAATGAATGAAGGATTAATAAAAGTGAATGAAAAGAGGCAAAATGGAAAGAGATATAAAAAGAGATCTTGAAATGTCCTGTGGAAGAAGTGCAGACATCAAACCCTGCTGGTGAGCAGTGATTTAAAGAAGGGAAGGAACCCCTCAGCTCAGGGAGGAACAGGGAGAGTGGAGTGGACCTCAAAAGGATCCACATGGAATGGAACATTTGTGCCTGAGGTGATCCTGCTGCCGATTCCAGCTGCTGGGCTCAGGTGGGGCCTTCTTGGATTAGATTTTGGGAATAAAATTCTTCCCTGTGAGGGTGGAGAGGCCCTGGCACAGATTCCCAGAGATTTTGTGGAATCCCCATCCCTGGAAGTGTCCAAGGCCAGGTTGGAGCACCCTGGGATAGGGGAAGGTGTCCCTGCCCATGGAACTGGATGGGCTTTAAGGTCCTTCCCAACCCAACCCAACCCAACCCATTCCAGGATTCCATGGAACACAGGGAACTACTGAAGGCACCACGTGCTCCCTTCCCTGGAGGAACCCAGAAGGAACCCAGAAAACTCTGCAGTTCCTCCAGCCCCCCTTGGAAGGGTCACACAATGGAACAAGATAAAGGCAGGAGCCAAGGCAAACACCACGGGCCCACTCTCAACATTTATTCCTAGATATTTTTTTAGAAAAAGAAAATACAGACTAAGCACATAAATGGACAAGACTTACTGAGCTCAGTCATTTTTTTCCCTCCCATGCACCACTTTGGAAAATAAATAGTTTTAAAAAATATGGAGTTTTCTTTTTCTCTTTGCAATCCAAGGCCCGTACGTACACTCACAGCAAACCTTTAAGAGCTACATTTTTTCCTTTTTTCCCTGCTGTAATTATGGTCTCATTAAGATTCCAATAAAAAATAGTCAAGAAAACTGGTTTTTTCTTCTTCTTCTTTTTTTTTTTTAATTTTTTTTCAGAGAAAACAGAAGTGCCCACAGTGTCTCTCTCTACATGTTACGCTTTTAAAATATTTGCATTTGAAATTCCTCACTGCAAATAATTCCAAGCCAAATGTAAATATAACACTTAGATTACTCCCAGAAGAACATTCTTTTGACCATTAATCCCTCCAATTCGGAATCAAATTTTTCCCTCTCTCTCCTCTTTTTTTAATTTTTTTTTCCCCAGGACTGTAATTCCACTGTATTGACTGGATCCTGCAGTTTGACAGGCGATGTGTACTAGGAAAAATATCCATATTTTGGAACCTGCTGGAGATCCCTTGGTCTCCTCTGCTTGATTTTTGTCAGGCTCTTGCTGCTCTTAGAGAACCAGTGGAGTTCCAGAACACTGGGATGAGATTCCTGGCAGGATGAGGAGCGGATTATGGAGCTTCCAGGCAGCAGAAACAAGATGTGACATACTCAGCTCCAGCATGGAAGCAGAGCTCAACATGGAGCTGGAATAGGAACATTTTCGCTCCTGCTTCCCACCTACATTTTCCTGGGACACAGAAAAGTCAGGAGGAACCATCCCAACCCTCCAAGGCCAAGCTCCTATGGAATACAGGCCTAAGGATCCCATCCAAGAGCTTCTGCTTGAGCAAATCTTCTAAAAACAGAGCAAATCCTGCAGAAGGGCAGCACAGATTGGAGCTTCCCAGACAATTTTGAGGGGGAAGGGCTCTAAACTAAAAGAGGGTGGGTTTAGGGTGGATATTGGGAAGGAATTCCTGGCTGTGAGGGTGGGGAGGCCCTGGCACAGGGTGAGAAGAGTCTGCGGAATCCCCATCCCTGGAAGTGTCCAAGGCCAGGTTGGAGCAACCTGGGATAGTGGAAAGTGTCCCTGTGGAACTGGATGGGCTTTAAGGTCTCTTCCAATCCAATCCGATCCAACCCGACCCGACCCGACCCGACCCGACCCGAC
>VWZT01007605.1:0-59935 GCA_013397055.1 Pachycephala philippinensis | reverse complement strand
CATGAAACACAAACAGATAAACATCTTTAAAGGCATTTTTCTGGTTTGTCTGCTCCTCTCTCAGGTCTCCTCCGTACCACAAACTCTTCGTTGGCACAAACTCCACTTTCCCAGTAATCAGCCCAGCTCAGGAGCACAATTTAAATACATTTGCAAATGCATCAGAGCTAAATCAGAGCAGCATTTCTCCGAAGTCCTCCTCAGGATTTTAGGCTGATTTTAGGATTTTTTGTTTTGTTTTCTTGTCTCTGCAAAGGAAACATCAGCCTCTGTCCTTGACATGGGGAAGATACAATCACAGGAGACTCCCTGAACTGGAGAGAAATCAAAGCCACTGGATTGGCCTTTATTCGGAGACAGTAATTCCTGCCTGGCATTTCAGATACAATTGCAACATTTGCCACGAAAGCTGCTTGGGAAAGATAAACTTCGTTTTCCTCACCACTACAAAATGTAATTATTTATTGTCAGCAGCAGAGATTACCCCTGTACACAGAGTCCAAAACACCCTTTCCAGATTTAACCTCGCATTCCCAAGGGAGGTTTTTCCCACCCCACCATCCCTGGGCTTCCTGGGCTCCCCTGATCCTTTTCCTGTGCTTTGGGTATTTTTTTCTGGGTCCCTGCAGTGGCCCTGAGATGGAATTTAAGGCTATTTCAGATAAATTTGCTCTGTGGATTTCTTCAAGAGATCTGCAAGGGGGGAGAGGATTGGTGAGACTGGAATGAAGAAAAGCAGAACTGAAGGCAGCCACCAAAAATCAATGTTGTGAGCAGCAGAATTCCCATAGTGTGAAGAATAATTTGAAAGCAGAGACAGAAGGAATCGCTCAGAATGAAGGGCAAGGGCAGGTGTGGGATAACCTTATCCCGTGTCAGGTGTGAGGACCTTGTGTCCCAATCCAGTGACACTGAGCACAGCACGGAGCTTGCAGCACATTCCAGATCCCAGGAAAGATCCCAGGAAAGCTGCTGGGTGTGGTGGGAATGCTCCAAACCGGGCAGGTGGATGGGAACTGGTCCCTGGAGGCTTCATCAGGGTCTGCTGCTGCCTGGGGGTGTGTGGCTCTGGGTGTCACCAGTGGAACGAGGACAAAACCCCACATCCCTGGGACAACTCGGTCCTTGGAAACCCTCCTGCATTTCTGTCCTGCCATGCAGGGAATGTCATTGCCAGAATTCTCCTTTCCAGAGGCATTTGGAAGCTGTGAGGTGTGGCAGGAGGGCAGAGGGAGCCCGGTGCCCCCTGACAGCTCAGCCCTGCCTGGGCACAGGAACCCTTTGGCAGGTGGAGGATTGGGAAGTGTGGAGCTGGTTTTTGATGGACACAGAGCTGGAAAGCTGAGCTGTCAGTCAGGCCTTCCACAGCCTTGGAACTTCTCTCCCCCAGCACAACCCCTTCCCCTGCATCTCCAGCAGCAAGGAGGAGGCCATGACACTGACAGGCTTCCCCGGGCAGAAAATTGGGAGAGAGATTCCTGGTTTTATCATCCCCCCAAGCCGAGGTTGGTGGACAGGAGGAGGCTCCTCGCTGGGGGAGCAGGGACTGTAAATCCAGTCTGTTTCCAGAGTTTACTCAACAGTGCAAACAAAAATAAACGGGTGTCAGCTCGCCTGCTTAAAGAGGCCGTGAAAGGTGACACTGTGTCACTAATCCCTTGTTGCCATTCATTAAATACATCCTCTGGGCTGTTAATCTTCACACCTTCCTTTGGGGGCCACCAGGCAACAAGCTGGGAGGTCTTGACCGTGGCAGAGGATGGCAGGAGATGCCGAAGGTCAGCCTGAAAAAGCAAAACCAAGAGCATTGGAATGGTAATAGGATCATGTGTGAAGAATGCACATTGAATATGATCAAATTGGCTGGGGTGGCTGGAGAAGGAGCAGCCCAGCTGAGAGGATGTTCCAGAATGCCCAGAGAAATCTGATAAATCTGGATTCTCACTGATTCCCAAATGTGACAGGACACAGCCTTGGCCAAGCCAGGCATGGCAGCAAAGGTGGGGAAACTTTTGGGGCTAATCATGTCCACAATGAGAGTGGCTCTCCAACATCAAACAGCCAAGGAAAATGAATAAATGTGGCTTGGTTTCCCACAGAAAGCAGAGCAGCTGGACGAGGGATCCTAGCCAGCTCTGCATCCACAGAGCAACAGCTGCCCCAGGACAAGAGTGACCACAGGAACCTCACTGGCCTTCAAGGGCAGGACCAGACACTCCTCACCTTGCCTGAGGTTCCATCTGGATCAGAATTAGTCTTGTGCATCCTGAATTTTCCACAGCAGATCTGTTGGCAGGTGTTCATTATTTAGACAGAGCCAGAAGTGCAGCAGAGCCATCACATCCCACAAGGAAACAAGGAAAGGCTGGGCTGGGGTGAGTGGGTGAAACCCCCCAGGCTGGGCAGTGCTGACCTTCGGGGTCAGCCAGGATTAGGAGAGGGGTTGCTGTGTGATGGGCACTCGGACACTGTGTGTGATGGGCACGGACACTGTGTGTGATGGGCACAGACACTGTGTGTGATGGGGACACGGACACTGTGTGTGATGGGCACAGACACTGTGTGTGATGGGCACGGACACTGTGTGTGATGGGCACGGACACTGTGTGATGGGCACTCGGACACTGTGTGTGATGGACACTCAGACACTGTGTGTGATGGGCACGGACACTGTGTGTGATGGGCACTCGGACACTGTGTGTGATGGGCACTCGGACACTGTGTGTGATGGACACTCGGACACCGTGTGTGATGGGCACTCGGACACTGTGTGTGATGGACACTTGGACCCTGCACAACCTGGGCTCGTTTTCCCAGCTGAGCAGGTTGGCACTGCTGGGCCGGGGCTGTCTGCGGTGCCTGGTGCCACTGTGCTCCCTGTGCTGCTTTATCCCTCACCGGGCTGCTCAGCCAAGCAAACACTGGATGACCTGGAGATGTTCCCCGAGTTCTGGGCAAAGATGACAAACAAACACCAAGCAGGATCTGGGAGCCGGGCTGTGCTGACCTGCCCGTCAGGAATGTGACAGCTCAGGCAGGATAAACCCAAGCAGCAGCAGCTGATCAGCCCCATCCTCCCTCCTGAGCTGCTCCAAACAGAGCTGATCTTGGGCTCCTGCATGGAAAGGAAGGGAATATTCAGGACTACAAAGTTTCTCCCTCCAGCAGATAAATTTAGCAGTGTCTGCGCTGAGGTTTGAAGCGCTGACACAAATCTGCAAGGCAGGGATTCAGCTCGAATTCTTTCCAGTGTTGAATCACCACATAACTCTCCGCAGGTGCTGTTGTTGGTGGTGTTTCATGGTAAATAACCCGAGCAAGTGGATGTTTTGTTACAACAATCTCCCCTTGGCACACGGATCCACCGGCTGGTCCCTGGCTTTCCATGCTGAAGTTACTGCCCTTGTCTGGAAATGAGAGCTCGGGCTTCAGCACCAAATAGATAAAAAATAAGAATGGCACCTGGCAAGGAAGAAATCATCCAGCCTGTCTCATCAGCCAGGAGTCTGGGCATTATCCTGTTTTTCCTTGGATATACCGAGGTGTCAGGGTGACTTTGCTGGGTGAAAGACGAACGAACAGCTACTGACTCCCTGCCCCTGGGTGTCCTGGGGAATTACTCTCCTCTGGAAGAGCTGCCACAGTATCCTCGAGCTAAAAGGAAATCTCTCATTTGGCTCAAAATGATGACAGCCCCCAAAAGAACCAGCCCAGAAGGAAAAACACCCCTTTTTTGTCACATTAAACGGGCAGGAAATAAGATATTTAGAAGAATTAGCTGGCAGAGATCAGGCTGCACAAGGGAGAGGTGCAGAGAGGCCGCTGCAGCGGGTGGTGCTCCATGACCCTGTGGTGAGAGATGGGGAATTTTCCTGCAGGATCCAGCATCATTCCAAGGTGGCAATGACCCCTTCCTTGGAGCACGGGGCAGAGCTGGGATCCCGACCCCAGACACGGGAGCTGCTCTGCCACAGGGCCTTGGAGCTCCTCGGATTTGCACAGCACTGCATGTTCGTACACGTGCTTTGCCACCAAAATGTTTTTGTGTTCACTTTAACAACAAAAAAAACCCCAAAACAAGCCCCAAACCCACAACCGTGTTGCACAGGGCCCTGTTTGCTGTTTATCTTTGCTGAGAACATATGGTTCCACTTTGTGGGGCTGTTGGTCTCCAGGGTTAATGACATCTGACCAGATGGCCCAAAGCAAAGAGTGATGGGACCAACGTGCAGGACAATTAATCTGGGGTGGGGGGAAAAAAGCAAAATAAAACGAGAAATCTCGAAATGCCCTCCCTTCACCCATAAAATGTCAGATCCTTGGGCTGCCATCTAGACAGATGTTGTTACCATCTGGGAAGATGTTAAGTGGAGCCTTTCTGTTCCCTTTTTCCATTGAAACGGCCCAAATGTAAATAGTAGACACAAAAACATTTATAAATGATGCTGTCTTTTTTTGGTGTGTTGTCTCCACAGCACTTCCAGCTCGGCTTTTAAAGGTTTTTCCAGTGACACGCTCCCAACGTGTCCAGTGACAAATGATGTAACGTGTTGCAGGCCCAGGGGGGCTGTGCAGGGGAGCCCTGGCTTTCATTACATTTTGCACGCGAGCGTTTTCTCTTTAATAAATCCTGCAGCACCACACACCCCCCTCAGCCCGGGGTGCCAGGGCAGCACCAAACCACCAAAACCAAGCAGCCACAAAGGGCTGTTTCCCTCTGAACTCACCCCGGACTCTGGCTTTTGTGGGATGGGAACCCCGGGAGATATTCCAGCCATGCTGGGAACCCTGAGGGAATGCAGGCACAGCCTCCAGCACCCAGCTCATTAAAGCTGCCCATGGATTCACAGAAACCAGCAGCCAACTGGGCTCAAACACCAGCTCTGGCTCTGGAAAATGCAGCCTCCACCCTGGCAAGGCTTTGTTTGGGGCTTGTTTTCCTGACAGGAACAAGTTTTGGCGGTGTCACTGAAAGGCAAGGCTTCCTTTGAGTCCCCGGCCGTGGCTTTATGCTCGTGACACCAAGGGCAGATAGAGTTTTGCTGAAAGAAGAGTGCTTTTTGGAGCATTGCTTATTTGGTTTGGGGCACTAATATAAACTGTGCTGGCAAATCCTTTCTCCTGTAGGCAAAGGTTAAGTAGTCCATTGATTTAATTGGCTTAAAGTTAAGTAGGTGTCTACAAGATTAGAGCCCGAGAGCAGCCCTTCATTTCAAGCTGGCTTCCTTCTTCCTCTGACATCACAAAAATCTTCGGGGAGTTTTTTTCCCCCCTGCTTTGAAACTTCAACGTTATCTTTCGTCAGCATCTCAAAAGTTGGCAGAAAGATGCAAAGCCAGGGTTTTTTACGATATTTTCATCTCCCTCTGGCTTCGTTGCTCGTGCAGCTTCACAAGCAGCAGAAGACACATTTGTCCTGCACCACGACCACATCTGAGGGAGCTCAAGGAGCAGCTCGGCTTTTTAGACTCAGCTCGATATTTTAAAGGCTGAATTCAAAGTTTTCAACCCATTTTTGTGCTGTTTGCCCAGGTTTTATAGGCTGGCTACAGAGAGAATTCCTGGGAAATTGAGATATAAAATGGGCAGAGTGTCCCAGGCTCTCTGAGATCCTTCTCCCTGGAGGAGCAGCCACCATCCCACGATTTCCACGTGGAAAAAGTGAAGGTTTGAGCAACCCTTTACTGTAAAGAGCCTCCCAACCCAGTGATTTCTCCCCATACTCATGAGCCACCCACCCAAATCAGTATTTTGGGAGTGGGAGCACCACTGTGGGTGTCTGGAGCGTCAATGCTGGAAAGCACAAAAGGTCGAAGCAGAAATCAGAGTCCAAAAGATGAGGGGAAATGACTTTAAAGGGTCTTCTGTGTCATTTTTACCTATTTGAGTCTGTGCTTCATCTCTGTCAAAAGTCTCCTGGATCAAAAACCTCCCAGCACCATCTCCAAACGCAGGGAATGAATAACTGGAAGACATCTGCTTCAAGTTGGAAGGAAATTATTTAAAAAAACCTTCTCCTTCTTTCTATTTTTGGTAATTTCTTAATACTCCAGAAGCTTGTTGGATTACGAATGTTTATTACAGATGTTTGCAATGCATACCTGGCTCCCTGGGCACATTTCATATTCATATATTAGATTATATGATTAAATCTTTATTGGAGACATCTCCTAGTGCAATTTTCCATTGCAGGATGTTTGGAAGAGCAACTGAACGTGAATTTAGGGCTTCAAAGGTCTGTCCTTGTTCTTCAGTGTCCTGTTTAGGACAGAAATATTGGATGAAGAAACAGGTGGGAATCTTCTTGCCTCCACAGGCAGCACCGCTCTGTCCAAAGGGAGTGCCAAGGACACTTCATGGGGGTGAGAACAACTCCATCCAAGATTCCCACTGAAATCAGGGCACTTTAATTCATCCCTTTGTGCTACAAACTCTTCAGAATGGGAACAGAGTTTCCTTTCTGTTCACACAACCCCCACCAGAAGGAAATTCTGGGTTTGTCTCTCTCTTAAACACTTTCAGTAAATGTAATAAATGAAAAGATAACGTGGAGAGGTCTGGAAGAAACCAAAGATTGGGTTTTGACAGATATTGAGAGGTTAAAGATACAGATAAATGCAGCTTGGTATTGGGGTCTCAAAGGGGTTGGTTTGGGGTTGGTATTGCGATCTCAAATGGCTTGGGCTGGGTTAGTTTGGGGTTGATATTGGGATCTCAAATGGGTTGGGTTGGTTTGGGGTTGGGGTTGGTTTTGGGATCTCAGATGGGTTGGGCTGGTTTGGGGTTGGTATTGGGATTTCAAATGGGTTGGGCTGGTTTGGGGTTGGTATTGAGATCTCAAATGCTTTGGGGTGGAAGGGACCAAACTCCAATTCCACAGCTCTGCCATGGGCAGCGACACCTCCCAGGAGCTCCATCCCACCTGATGGTTGGACTTTATGATCCCGAAGGCCTTGTCCCACCTGGAGGAGCCCAGGTGCAGCTGTGAGGTGCTGTGAAGTGCAGGATGTGCTCGGGGTACATTCCTCATTCCCATTTGGCAAACCCTGGGCCTGGCAGTGCCTGAAGTCACGTACGGTGGGACTTCACTGCCAAAAGGAACGGGAGCTTTAATTGAAACCTGCAGATCCCTTAATGCAGAAATTACCCATTAAACAAGATAAGAGCAGAGCAATCCCTGCTGGAATGAGAGCTGGATGTTTGTGTAAACACTGGGATCTGAGCTGGGCACATCTGTGGGTCCTGCTGCTGGCTGGGCTGTGGGATGGACACTCCACTTTCTCCTTTCAGCGGGCACTTTGAAGGGCTCTGCTGATTGTTTATCTCCTTCTCTCATCTGCTCACCTCCCCCAGCCACGCTCTGCCTCTCCGTGTGTTGGTTCAAGGGGTTTTCAACTGTGAAAGGCCTTCGAAGTGCAAAGCCCTGACAGAGACAGGTTCAAAAAAGCAGAATAAACACCCCCAGGGGTTGTCTTTTACCTGTTTCCTCAGCTGATTATCTGAGAACAATCAGACTGCACGGTGCTTTCTTTGGATCTGGCCGTGCCCTTACGGAGTTCCAGGAGAATGCGAGATGAGCATGGATCGTGTTGGAGCAGGCAGAGGCTGCCTGGGATGGCTGGGGAGCTGTGCTCAGGATCTCCCCTCTTCCCAGGCAAGGGGGTCATAAATCCATCATTTCATAATTGAATACATGGCCAACCATTGGACCGCATGGATCTCCCTGGAAAAGCCATGGAGACATGGAATGTTTGGGTGGGAAGGGACCTTAAAACCCCCCCAGTGCCATGGGCAGGGACACCTTCCCCTATCCCAGGTTGCTCCAACCTGGCCTTGGACATTTTAACACTCTGGACAACCTGGTTCCATTTTGTTCCTCGTGTGAAAGGAGAAAATTCTTGTATCTTAAAATAATTCCTGGGTTGGGAATAATCCAGCCTAAGAGTGTCCAGTTATTCCGGGTTTAACACAAATTCCAGGGCAGCTCCAGGATGGAATTTTACTTTGTCCTTTACCCGCTGCATGTTCCCATTTCATCTCTAACCAGAAGAGAGCAGCCGTCCCACCAGCCTGGGGATTAAAGGAATAAGCTTGGATTGCCTTTGGAGCAGACAAGCAAAGCTGGAGCACTGAGGGAGAAATGAATTTAAATGTTTTTTTTGTTTATTTGACTTAAGCAGGTCCATTTTCCCTGCACCAACTCACGGGTGCTTCCAGAGCCTGGAGAAGTCAGACTTCCCGAGCCATTCCTGTGACAGGCACTCGCTGCATCAGACAAAATAAATTAACAAAAATTTAATTAGTTCGTAGAATTCCTGTCAAAACTGACAACACAGACATGGGGAAAAGATCATGTTTTCCCCCGGGGAGCATTTTTTATTACTTTTTTCGCTCTCTGTCTGAGGGGGAACACGAAGTTGCAGGGCTATTTTTGGGTTTTACATGGCCTACTGCTTCCTGTGCTGTGGGAGGCTTCAGGAGTGAGGCCATAAAGGAATTCAATTTCCTTCTCTCCCTTTAGGACTGTGGATATGGACCCTCTGCTTATTTACATTCTCCCTGACAAGGTTTTCCCTGACTGAGCCATTTTCCTGTAATCCCCACTGGATCCCTGACATGGGTTTCCATCACAGAACGTCCTTTCAAAGGATTATGTCTTGGTTCTGGCCTAACTCGGTGGATATAAATACATGGATGGATATCTTAGGACTTTCTCAGGGAAGCATGGAATAACTCAGATGAATTTCCTACATCTGTGAAGAATTCCCCTCGGAAAAAAAACCCAAAATACCCCTCAGAGCCAGAATTTATTAACAACGTATTCACATCTTCCACTTTCAAACCCATTTCCCACCTCGTGCTGAACTCAGGCCAGTTGTTAATTGTGGTGACAACTGCTGGATGTCACAAACAGTGAAATATCAGCTCAATGTCCCAAATCCAGTCCTGGGCCATGTCTTGCAGGGAGGATGTAATTCCAGAGGAGCTCCCACATCCTGGGCTGGCACAGAGCAGGGAAAGGTGTTGTGGTTGGAGTAGCTGCGTGCTGGAATCAGCTCAGTAATGATTTTGGGCCTTGAAAGCAGCTACTAATTACTTTAATTAAACAATTATCCAGGAGATCAAATAAATAACAAATAATAAATCTTGCAGGTTGGGAGTATCATGCATTTCACGCAGATAAGCATCAGTGAAATATAATAGAGTTGAGTGTTATTGTTAATTTTGACTTGGGGCTTACAAATCACAGCTCCCCTGAGCTGTGCAAGATCCAGGTGAAGCGAGAAATCCAACTAAACCTTTTTAATTCTTGTTTTCCAAAGAAAGCCGTGCCTTTGGTTTTCATCTCCCCACCCTGATGTGGTGGAGGAAGGTCTGTCTGGGATGTCAGTGACTCCCCCTGGCTCTGCTGGACCAGCAAACCCCTCAGCAGGGAGAAAATTAGAGTTCAATAAATTGTTTTAAGGATTTCTGTGGTGTTGGGTGCTGTCGGTAGCCCACATCCTCAGGCAATCCTCTCCTCACTCACGTGTGGCCAGGAGGAATCAGGAGAGGATTCCACACTGGGTGTGGAACGAGGGAGGGAGACAAAACATGGGAATACTCCCCTCAAGAGCAAACTCCAGGAGCTTCACGCGATGGTTTACCCCAAAAGGGAGGCCCCAAATGTCTGGTTTTGCTTCGAGTGTCCAATGCCATTTTTTGGGCCACTCTGGCAGCACCACCCCCCTTCCCAGCCCTGCCCAGGTGTGGAGCTTGGAAGGTCACAGAACAGAACTGTTGCATTAAAACTTAATTAATTCCATGCATCTTATTAAATAAATAATAATCCGCGGGCCCCGAGTGTTTCTGACAGCCCAGGATTGGATTAATTCCTGGATCTGAGCCAGAAGCTTCCCAATCTGCCCAGTTCAGGCACAAAGGAGAGCGTTTCCAAGTCAGTAACCAGGGGGTGATTTGTGGCATGTCAGGAATATCCAGGGAAAAATGATGGTGCCGGAGACCCTGGAGAAGGGAAATCCATCTTCTGCTTGGGAAGAGGTGAATAACTCTTGGAAACCCAACACATTTTACCTTCCCCCCTTGGTTCCACAGGCAGTTCCAAGGTGGAAGATTAGTAGTTTGCAGCTGAAAGAATTCCATGTAAAATAATAAAGGGAACAGATTTCCAGGGGCAGAAATGACACCAAAACTGAGCCACTGCCCCACTCTGTGTCCTCCACTGAGGGAACATTTACTCAGCAATTAGGTTGGAATGGCAGTGCTGGGCAGAAAGTCAAAATCTACATTTTAAGGAGATATTTTAAGTCCCCTTCACTGCACAGGAGCCCGAGTGGTTTTTCTTTCCCTGTAACACAAGACTTTGTCTTCCTACAGATGCACGTGGAGGGAAGGAGATAAATGCAGGCATCCCAAGGAGCTCATTTAATTCAGCTTCTCTGAATTTCCCACCTGAGCCCCAGAGATGGATGGTACAACATCACTATGGGGTGTTCACTCTAAAATTTGAAAAAGGCAGTAAAAAGGCTTTAAGATTAATTACATTCCTTGAATTAGAGACTTGAGGGGAAATGAAGAAATGGATATTTTAAGCAAAATCAAAAAAGCAGCCATCAGGAGCACAGTAATTGGTTTGCAAGTTTAAACCAATGTTTGAAGGATTCTCCTATCGTGAAATCAGTGATTTTCCACGGAATCCCAGAATGGTTTGGGTTGGGGTGGGGGGACCTCAAAGCTCCTCCCATCCTTTGCCATGGGCAGGGACAACTTCCACTATCCCAGGCTGCTCCAAAGTGGCCTTGGACACTTCAGTGGATGATAATGTACAATTCAGGAGGATATTCAGTGGTTCAGTGCTGCTCATTCCATGGAGTATTTCACCTGGCAGAGCATCCAAACCCCTCCTGTGCTGCTGTGCTGTGCTCAGGTCACCTCCCCCAGGGACTGTCCTGTGCCAGGAGCATCCCTGTGCTCAGGAGGGGACTGGCTCCCATCGGGTCTGCCCTACACTTTGTTCCTTGCAAATTTAATGCAAACACAGCAAGAACAAGGCCCAGCTCAGCTGCTCTGGGGCTGCTCCCTGCACTGAGGACAAGACAGGTCCTTGGCCCAGGACACAGGAGTTATTTCTGGGAGAGGAGCTGTGCAAAGAAATAGGAGTGTGAAGAGCTGAGAAGTCTCTTTGTAACTCCTCAGCTTCCCTTCAAAGCAGGAATATTGACACAACCAGCTCTGCCCAGTGCTGAAATCTGGGAGTTTGGAGTGCTGGAAATCACTGGGGTTTTAATAAAAAACTAAAATAAGCTTGGAAGAGAGGGTGAAAACCCCAGGACACAGAGAGTAGATGGCACAGTGAGCTGCAGAGCAGGGAGATGGCTGCAGTCCCCATCCCCTCCCCAGCCCTTGTTTATCCCTGCCGTGCAGCAAATGCAGGATCGGAGAGGGAAGGAGGGGGGTGCATTGCCATGAAAGCTTCCCCCGTCCTTTCTTCTCCTTTCTCTAATGCTGCCCCTGATATATTAAGCTGCATTCCAGCCAGCTTCAAGGACATGTTTCTGAATCCCATTCAAGATGCTGACAGCCCCCGAAGGTGTGAGAGGAAACATGCCCTCAGATGGACTGCATTTATTCGTCTGCTTAGACCTTTAATCTGACATGTTTAGCAAAGGCTCTGCAGCGGCTGCTGAGAATGTTCCAAGAGAAGAAAGGACGAGAAGCAGGATTCAGGTGTTGTCTCTGGAGGTTGTTGTGGTGTTGGTGGGGCAGGCTCCAAACCTGACAAGAGGAAAGTGGTGCCAGCCAAGGAATGGGGTTCTCTGGTGCTGCTGGGCTGGGCAGGCTGCCCTGGCTTGGCTGCTGCCCACCTTGGGAGTTACAACTGGTTTTACTGGTCTTTTACTGGTCTGTTTGGCCACGTGGAACCCCAAGAGTGCCCATAAGCTCCTTCAAATCCTTTATTACAAAATGGTCCCAGGTCTAATCTTGAATCCATTCCACTCTTGAGGGCCGCAGAGCCCAATTTCCCTTCCTGACCCAAACCAGGATTTCAATGGAGTTACTTTGTGCAGATCATGAGCTTAGACTTGAGCCAGATGGACTTGAGGCAGAGAAGGGCTCCTGTCCTTGCTCTGCACAGGAATTGCTGAAATCCTGCCCACTTTGAGGAGAGATCTGCTGATTTCCACCAGCAGGAGAGGAGCAACTTTCCAGTCCCGGTTTTAATCCATCAGAGATCTCCTGCAAACAGCTGCCTTTTATTTCTTTTCTTCCTTTTTTCTTTTTTCTTTCTCTAATTGGGACTCAGTGTCTTTCTCTTTTTTTAATTTCTTTTTTTTTCTATGGAGAGATTCTATGTTTGCTGTGTCCTGGTGAAGTCCCAGTTATTCCTATTTCATTTACATCAACATCACTCAAGACTTAGTCACCAGCCTTAAACGATGTTGACTTAACATGTGCTTAAATAGAATAAAAAATGACTCATCACTGTGTGAGGGATTTCTGAGGCTGAGCAAAGGGGAGAAAGTGGAGCAGCTTAATCCTTCTTCAAGTCCTTCTTTTCTCTCTCCTGCTAAAACGGGAGGAGGGAATTCCCTGTGGTGCTGAAACTCTGATGATGGGAAAAAGGGGTCACTTTGCAAAATACAAAATAAAAAGCAACTTTAATCACCATGATAAGATTCTCCTTAAAAACATTCAGTTCTGCCCCGAGAGCCCTGCTGCAGCAAATTCATCATCGCAGGGTCCTTGAGCTGTGTTAAATTGTAAAATTGTGTTTGTAATTGTGGTTACAAATTCCCCGTGGCACGATGCTGATGGCACAGCAGCGGGGACACAAAACAGTTTAGAGTGGGCTCAAGTCTGCTGCACTTTGGATCATATTTTTAAAAGGGAAAACAAAATCCCTAACTCCTGCCAGATCCTCTGCCTAAATAATTTTAAAGCCTGAACAAGCAGCTGATGGCCCAGCAGTGGGGACACAGGGACATGGGGCAGTTTGGAGGGGCCTGAGGCCTTCACTCAGGTCTGCTGCATTTTGGAGCAGATTTTAAAATCCTTAACTGCTGCAAAATCCTGTGCTTAAATAATTTTAAACCCTGACCCCAAGGAGCTGAAGGCCCGGCAGTGGGGACACTGGGGGCAATTTCGCCCAGCAGTGGGGGCAATTTGGAGGGGGCAGTTCAGAGGGAGCTCAGGCCTTCACCAGGTCTGCTGCATTTTGGAGCAGATTTTAAAATTCTTAACTGTTGCAAAATCCTGTGCCTAATATAAATATATTTATATTTATATTAACTAATTTTTAATTACATAATTTTAAAGCCTGCCCCAAGGAGCTGATGGCCCAGCAGAGGGGATACAAGGACATGGGACAGTTGGGAGGGGGCTCAGGCCTTCACCAGGTCTGCTGCATTTTGGAGCAGGTTTTAGAAAGGAAAAAAATCCCTAACTCCTGCAAAATCGTGTGCCTAATATAAATATATTTATATTTATATTAACTAATTTTTAATTACATAATTTTAAAGCCTGCCCCAAGGAGCTGATGGCCCAGCAGAGGGGATACAAGGACATGGGACAGTTGGGAGGGGGCTCAGGCCTTCACCAGGTCTGCTGCATTTTGGAGCAGGTTTTAAAAGGAAAAAATCCCTGACTCCTGCAAAATCCTGTGCCTAAATAAAGCCTGGCCCAAGGAGTTGAAGGCCCAGCAGTGGGGACAAAAGGATTTGGGGCAGTTTGGAGGGGGCAGTTCAGAGGGAGCTCAGGCCTTCACTCAGGTCTGCTGCATTTTGGTGCAGATTTTTAATAGGAAAAAATATCCCTAACTCCTGCCAAATCCTGTGCCTAAATAATTGAAAAACCTGGCCCCAGGGAGCCCACAATGTCCCTGCCACGGTGCCACAGGTTCTGTGGGGACAGAAAGGGCTGTGGAGTGCCCAGACTCGTGGCCATGGTGGCCCAGAGACCCCCAGGGAGGGGACAGGAGCTGGAGCCCCTCTGAGCACAGAGCTCCACATGGTGGCAAATCCTTCCCAGGGGCTGGGATTTGGCAGCCAAAGCCAAACCCACGTTATCCAAGAGCAGCCACTTCAGCTCCTAATGACGGCCCGGCCTCAGATCTGCACTTTGCTCCTTTCTGCCGAGCAGAAAGAGCTGATCAGAGGACACCCCCCAAGCCTTTGAGGAGCATCCAGCTCGGGTTTTAGAGCCCCATGACTTCACTGCGAGCGTCGCTCGCCACTCTCGACGTCTGGAATAAAGAAACAGACAGAAAAAAAGCACCTTTGGAGCCTTGAAGACTAATTAAGAAGTGCATCAAAAGAAAAAAAAAAATGAGAGAAAGAGAGAGAGAGAGAGAAAGATACGTTTGGCTGACTGTGAATGAATCTTATAAAATGGAAATGGGAAACATGTGCAAACACTTTAAATATTTTTGCCCCTGCAAGATACTTGAAGACTTCCCTTGTAAAACAAATAAGGAACAAAATAAAACCAGGTTTCCTTCAGTCAGCACATAATCATTTTCATGTTAATTTTTATCTTGTTAACCCAAAAATCTATTAGAAGAAAATTATCTGCCTGAAATCTGGCTTGTGACTCACGCTAAGTGGTTCTGATATTTTGAGAAAATAAATCTTTACACTGTTTACACAAGTCTATCTGAAATTACAGTGTGTAAAAGAAATAATGGTTTCGAGTGACCATAGGTGACAAATGATCAGGCTTCTGATGTTATTCCCTTTGGCCTTGTCTGCAGGGGAGTTTTTTTCCTTTTCTTTTAATCCCTGCTCGTTGTAACAATGGCAAACCATGCCCAGAGCCAACTGCAAAACTAATTGAAGTCATTCAACAGCAAAATAATTGTGCTGCGGATTCTGCCCAGGTGCTGAATGGTCAGATCCAGCCATAATTAAAATGGGCAGAAGAATAATTTAATTACAGACCTGTCCTTAATTGTAAGAAGCCTCCCTGCTTTTCATGCCAAGTTGTGCTACCAAAGAACTTGGATTTTAGAAAAGATCATTTGCACACACAGGGCAAGATGGTTTTGAATGGAATCATGGAATCATGGAATCATGGAATCAAAGAATCATAGATTCATGGAATCATGGAATCACAGAAACAAAGAATATGGAAAGGACCCTCAAGGATGATCCAAGTCCAACTCCTGGCCCTCCCCTCAAATGTTTCATAGTTGTCACCTTAATTCTTCATTTTCTCCTGGCCCATTGATTGCCATTAAAAGGAGAATTAAAGTTCTTTCAGGGTTTAAACATTCCTGTTTCTCCTCACAGATACCACCAGTCTCCACACATTCCTTGTGTCATTCCCAAAACACGGTACAATAATAATAATAATTCAACATCTGTGGCTAATCCTCCAAGCCAAAGGCTATAATTAATTCTAACCCCTTTCTTCTGTTTGAATTTCAGCAGCATAAAATAACAGGTAGAAGGAGATGTTCAATAGTGAGAAATCTGGATAAGTACACAGAAGTTCATTAATAAGAACAAGTGGTGTGTTTTGGCTGGAAAACATCTTTTTGGGGTAAAGAGAAGGAAGCAAATGAAATGAAACCTGGGCATTTTATTCCAGGATTTGAACATTCCATATTCTGCCCTGAGTTGTTTTATTAGCTAAAGCTCTGGGAGGACAATTATTAAGTGGTTTATATTGAAGTTGTTACTTAAATTCCCTTAAATTCATAGTGGGCAGCTTGGAAACTCTGCCTTGGGTACTGGGATTCCTGAGGAGGGCACGGACTGCAGGCAAAAGCTGCTTTTTAGCATTTTTTTGTTATTTTGCAAATTGATTCAGTTTCAGCTCTACCAGTTATCAAAACCTTTACAGCTGAGTTTTGCTTTTTAGAGGGAATAGAATCCTTCCCACCCCGCTTTGCAAAGTTCATTCCCATGCCGGGTTTTCCACCCTCTGGCTTTGAGTCTGGCTAACTTCATAAATAAAAAATAAACAGAGAAATGCCTCTGCTTGAGGCTGAAATCCTGGGAAGGGCAGCCAGTCCCAGCATCCATCTGATGGGATTGATGGATTCTCTCTTTATCCAGACTGGGAAGCAACACTTTGGCACAGGCTGGCAGGAAGAAATGCTGGGAATGAATATTTGAATGGTACCTTGGAATTCCCAGTAGGATCAGAAAAGCAGGAAGGGGTTTTGCCTGTGGGTGAGGGACAACTGGGATGGAACTGGAGGAGGGAAGAGGAGCTGCCCACGAGTGGAGCTCAGGCTTGGAGCCTGAATTCCTTTGGGAATTTTCTCCTCTGTTTAAAATCTGAGCCTTGGCTGGGCACCCTGGAGCTGTTTAACAGGAATCCCCCAGGTGCTTCCCCTTCTCCCAGGTGAGGCAGAATCCAAAGGGAAAGCCCAGGAGGTGCCTTTGCTGCTCAGGGATTTCCACTGCAGAGCTCTGGATTAAAGCAGCTCCATAAATCCAACGTTTCCTTCCCATGTGCACTTCCCATCCCCTGTCCCGAACCCTGGGTGATCCATGGATGGCCCTGGCAGTGACCCAGCAGAGGGGACAGCTCAGCATCCCTCGAGGGCTGAGCAAGCAGCTGCATTCTGCTGGGAGAAGGGGAGGAAAAGCCATTTATTGGAAAGCAGCTCCAAAGGCTGCAGAGTTCCGAGGTGACAGGATTTGTTTTGTGGCTCGAAACAACGTTCCAGCCCAGCAGGGCCAGGGCAGGCTGAGGTCGATGCCCAGACCGTTCTGGGCTGGGCTCCACGGCGTTCCTGGGCTGTTTGCAACAGGAGAACTTCCCAGGAATGCCGGGGGTGAGCTGCCCACCCAGGCCACAGCGATAATTGGCTTGGATTTGAGATGCAGATCTCCCACCACAACAAGCAGTGCTCCCAGCTGGGCAGCTGGCACCAATACCAGCTCCAGGAAATCCAATCCCATCCAGCAGGGGGAAAAGATTCCTGTTGGGAAAAGCAGGGAGAAGCTGCTCCTACCCTAAAGAGCTGCCCTTCCATCCCTCCACAGGTACCTGCTGGGGTTGTTCCTTCCAGGTGCTTGAGGATTTAAAATACACAAGAATTTCACAGAAAGGAAAACCCAGGCTGAGCCCCACCACAACATCAGCCACAGAATTATACCCTGTGCTTCCTGCAGCAAGCAGAATTTGCTTCTCCATTACCCAAAAACGACACAGCTGAGCTCCGTGGCTTGAAGTTAACATCACTTGGAAACATGAGGAGGAATGATTTAAGGATTTTAGCAGTGAATTGCAGTGATTCTGTTTATAAAGGGTCTTGGTGGCTGTTAAAACATTTAAAAATTCCTTGGAATTTCTTTAATTCCAAGCCCGTCTCATTATCTTTATGCTCATATGTAATAATCCAGATTCTTCTCCATGGATGTGAATCTGAGATTATTAAATCATCATGAACCAAACATTAAGACACATGAAAAGAAATAACTAGAAAAGCTATTAATTAATTAAATGACCAGAATATACATTATTCATCCAGCACCATCAAACGGAGCCCAGAAAAAATCTAGAACTTAGCTAATTTAGGGAGAGAAGTGTGGGTTGAACCACCACAGTGTGGGTTAATTCACCGTTTCTGGTGAGAGGGAATTCTGTGTAAGTGTGGTTTTTGTCTTAATTTAGGACAATCTCTTTAATTTAGGACAAGCTCTTTAATTTAGGACAAGCTCCGCTTGGTTGTGTTGATGGCCATGAAGTTCACAAAACAAAGGCCTGGCAGAAAGAGAATTTTTGCAGGAAATTCTGCTCTAAAAGACCTCCCCTGGGGGAATTAAAACCCCCAGAGCTCTGTAATTAATGTCACCATGGCCACTGCTGTTGATGGAGCCTGGGGACCACCACAGGTGAGGCTGTTCAGACATTCCACCTGCTGGGAAAAGGTGTTTTTCCAGTTGTTTTTTCCCCTAAAAGAATGGCAGGCCCGGGGTTATCTCAGCCCCAGTGCCACCGGCCAAATAAAGCAGGGACTGGCTGCCAGCTGCTCCCCAGGGATTAATAACGTGGAAAGATTTACAGGGAAGTCAGCTCGAGCTGCTTTCCAAAAAACATGAATCAAAGGCATTATATTGTCCTGGATAGACGTCATTAGTAAATGGATCTGATGGGTTTCTGGCAGGAGGACACCTCTGAAGCCAGATAAAAATATCCATTTATTTGTTTCCCCTCAAGTCTTTAATTCAAGGAGTGTAATTGATCTCAAAGCATTTTTAAGGCCTTTTTTAAATTTTAGAGTGAACGCCCCATAGTGATGCTGTACCGTCCATCTCTGGGGCTCAGGTGGGAAATGAGATGGGTTTTACTGGAGCTGTGAGGGGCAGGGAAAGGAGCATGTGAAGCCCATGGAGTGAATATTAAACCCCTCTTAAAATGGCTCCGCTGAAGTTAATGATGTTTTACAGCTCTTCAGCAGGCACAGAGGGGTGCAAATCAAAGGCACTGGGACATCAGGGAGCCTCTCCAGAGCTGGAATGGCCCCTTCTCTGTCAACATCTTTCCTTCTTTTTGGTTTTCCTTGGAGTTTCTTAGGGTTCAACAGCCTCAGGAATGTTGGTTCCTCAGGGTTGCCTTCCATTTTTTATGGGCCTGGGGCTGGACTAGATAATTTTTAAGGTCCCTTCCTATCCAAACCATTCCATGAATCCATGAACTCTTCTATGAATATTTTTAAAGAGCCTTAAGATGCTCTTCTAGGGCTGAACCAAACTTGTATAATAAAAGGAAACAGTTTGATTTGTAGAGATAAAATAAAATGTAGGAAATGATTGAACATTATTTTGCCCAGGCTCATGAAAAGCACTTTTCATCCCCACCGTTGCAAAACCCAACCGATTGCCCAGGTTTAGCTGAGCGATGGTGACATCATTCCAGGGATTTTTTTACGATCCAAGCAATTATTGTGGGGCTGGCACTGAATTCCTGTCAAACCCAGCTCGAGTGCTGAAGTGAAACTGCATCTCTGGAAGGGTTGCTTGTTTGTGTTGTTTTGGGGTTTGTTTTTCTGCATTTGCCTGATCTTTGTCCGTGTAAATACGCTGCTGCTGCACCTCGGGCTGTTGTCTAAGAAAATAAAGCACAAAGCTCTTGTCTGGAGGGGCTTGGCCTGGATCTTGGGGATAAACCAAGCAGCAGGTCCAGGCACATCCAGGATGTCTCTGTGTGCTTCAAACAACCCCAAACCACAGTGGTTACCTCAAGGTCTGAGTCAGGAGAGATCCTCACCTTCACTGGAGGGGGTGGCAGCTGATCTGCTGGAATTATTGAAGGTCTGATGAGCTGAGAGAATAAAGCTGTCATTGAAAGATTAGTTAAGGTGAGGGAAAAGAGAGCGGATCATCTGGAGATCTGGGTCATTTCTGTACACACATTTTGTGTTTAAAGGACAAAGAGGAAGAACCAGAAAGAGCCACAGAATCATGGAGTGGTTTGGGTGGGAAGGGACCTTAAAAATCATCCAGTTCCATGCGCAGGGACACCTTCCACCATCCCAGGTTGCTCCAAGCCCTGTCCAACCTGGCCTTGGACACTTCCAGGGATGGAGCAGCCGCAGCTTCTCTGTGCCAGGGCCTCCCCGCCCTCACAGGGGAGAAGGTGAAGGCCAACACAGAAGAACGGTGCTCCAAGACCAAGAAAAGCAAATACTCCAATGTTTTGTTCAGGGAGGGAGAGCCAATCCTTCTGAAGCAGCACACTGGAGCCCGAATCACTTGGATCCTTTGGAAAACCTAATTGCATTTTGATACACAAAGATCATTGAGCATGGAGGTGGTGGATAAAGAAGGATAGAAAGTAACATTCTCCTGAAAATTCAGAAATAACATGAACTTCATGGAATGAACATGCTGAGCTGTCCCAGGAAGACACCTCTGGGTGCTTGGATTGAGTAGAAGTTAATCTGGATGGAAATAAGACCAATCCAGCAGCAAAAACATCCCTGACAGGCTAATGTTCAATTTAAATAAACAGTTCTAATGAGATCTGTTATTACCTGCTATTTTGTCATGCTCTGGCATGCAGTCCCAAGTCTAATGTTTCTAAATGCTGTCATAAATTTTTTCAACCTAATCTGCTCCTAAAAATTTCAGCTCATGTCTCTCCTGGTTCACAGTAAATTATAGACAGTGTTGAAGACTGTGAGGGAATCTAAACCTCTCTCAGAGAACCCCAGAACACCAAACCCAGTCTTTGCCCATCCCACGGGTTGCTCTGACTGTGAAGTTTTGTGAAGAACTCTTCAGATGAACGTCAGGCACCCAATTTTGCATAAAATATACACAGAAAATCACATGGCTGATCCAAAATTACCAATTTAGTGCCCAGAGAGGGGAAAAAAGCTGCAATATCCTGTGCCCACCTGGCAGCACTCAGACCCTGGCATGATCAGCTGTGTCCTCTCCTCTGTTATAGAAAAAACCCTCCAGGTAACGTCTCTCCTGTCCTGCCAATGCTGCTCCAAGCAGCTGTGCCCAAGTTTTAGGTAGAAAAACCCATTTCTGGCAGTTCTTGCTGGTCTCAGCAGAGGTGTGGCCATGACATTGTGCTCGAGGGCATCTGCACCCGCTTTAGAGGGAAAGGAAACAGGAGCTGTGTCCTGGATATTCCCTTCCCATTAATTGTGTCCTCAGCCTCGGGGTATCCACGTGTTTTTGGGCACAGGGCTGTGCCCTGGAGGATCCCAGGGTGGTGATGCCCTTCAGGTGAGTTCAGCACAGGAGGCAGCTCCCTGTTCCACGGTTTTGCTTTTCCACGGCAGAATCCAGCCAGGATGTTGTGTTCAGACCTGCCATGCAGGAATTGCAGAACAGCTCCACTTACTCCACTGGATTTGTAATTTTTGAATGGAAAGTGGCATCTGCAGGACTTGGATAGACCAAGGGGGCTGAGAATCTCTCACTGACGCAAAAATCGTGTGGATACTCAAACCGCAGCAATCTGTGGTGGATGTTTTGGACACATCACCACCTTCCTGCCGCACATGCGCTGGGAGAAGAGCACTGAAATGCTGGAGAACTCAGAGGGAAAAGGGCAATGAAAGGGTTCTGAGAGAATCCTGAGTCATCCAGTTTGGGGTCTGATCCAGATGTGGTGACACAGCACGGGGGTCACGTTATCATGTGGGGAATGAGGAAAGAACACCAAAGCAGAACAAAGAATTTTGGATAGTTAAGCCCCTGAAATAATGCTCCAGGGCCAGTGGTGATGCTCTAAAAAAATACCAGAGACCTCAAACCACTAAAATTATCAATGATTGTGAATTCGGCTGGCTTGGGTCAATGGCTTTGCTCCAGTACCCCAAAACCAGGCCCTGGGTGCTGTTCAGGGCTGGAAGGTTTGTGAGTCCCTGTCCTGCATCCCAGGGACACACAGGGGGAGGAGGGGAGCTGCTGTTCAGCACGTGAGAGATGTCACCTGCTGGAAAAAGAACCAGAATTCAAATTTCTCCGTGAATTGTGCAATGTTAAAAACCTTATCACTGCCATGCAAGCAAATAAAGACATTGGGAACACATTTTTTGGGGGTAAGAAGCTTTTAAACTTTTTTTTTTCCCCTGTAATATATAAATCTGCACAAGTGTTGTCACTCCCACAGTCCAAACAGTTTATTCAAAGACTGAGAGGAGTTTCAGTTTTCCACCAAGGTCAGGACAACTTTGCTGTGCCCTGACAATCCCCGAGCAGGTAATACTTCTAATGCTTTATTAACACAGCCTGGGGTCAATAAACACTTTGTACTGCCCTCCTCCCGTATCTCCCGACGTAATTCCCCAATCCTAACGCCTAAAGACCGGAGGGATTCCCAGACCCAAGCCAGGGAAAGCTCAGCAGTTCAGCTCCATTTCAGCTCCTTCTAAGGCCACCGTGGCTGCCACCTTGATAAATGCAGTTGTTACTAGGAAAGAACAAAATCCTTTAATCATTTTCAAACATTAAATTCCATCATGTCTGGCCCGTAAATGTAAAGTTCACTTTCCAGGAAGGATTTACCAAAGTTGATACCTTGTGCTGGCAGAACGTTCACTGTACATTTAGCAAAATGATTTTTTGGGGGAGGTTTTTTTGATCCATTCAGCTCCAAACCTACAACCATGCCCTAATTTGCCCCGAGTGGCTGCAGCTGAATGTTGTCATCTGTCCCTAATAAGGGCTTTGTTTGTCCCGGGCTTATCCCGGGATAGTTAAGGCTGCAAAAAAAAAAAAAAAAAAAAAGGAAAAAAAAAAAANAAAAAAAAAAGTGACTTGAGCTCCAAGTCTGTTCTCCCTCCCCATGCAGCCTCCAAAGCCTGACGTCTGTGCTGGTTTCTCAGAGGCAACGTTCAACATCTGGTGCCGAACCAGTGGGGTCAAATAATGTTCTCACCATTTAGCGTAATTAACTCCAACCGCCCGTCTGCTGCGCGGCCCCGCCGCAGCCAACACAAGCAAAGCCGGGCCAAGGCGAAATTTCTGCTCATTATTAAACCCAAATCTAAGCACTTGTCTGTCTGTAAAAACAGAGCAAAGGGAGGAAAACTGAAACCAGCGAACAGGGTCTGAGGTTTCAATAAATGTCAGAGAGCGTCAAGTCTGTTTGGATTGCAAATTATTGCTGGCTGATGGTCTATTATTTTACAACTGGCGATTGCTGTCAGGAGGTGGGGAGGGGGTGGAGGGAGAGGGTGCTCGAATCCCAGCCGGAGGGGAACAGAAGTTGCAAAATACTGTAACAATCGTTTAAAAAAAAAATACCAAAGTCACTTTAATGTTGGCTAAATTGAAGAGTTTTCATCGAGTATCTATTCGAAGAGTAAAGAGGGCTTTGATGGATGTCCCATCATCACGGACGGGTTGGATGGGGCTTGGAGCAGCCTGGGGTAGGGAAGGCATCCCTGCCCATGGCAGGGGTGGGATTGGGTGAGCTTTAAGGTCCCTTCCAACACAAACCAGTCTGAGGTTCCATGATTCCAAGCCACCCTGGGGTAGGAACCACCCCCAGTCCCTCTCTGCCATCCCTGCCTCTCACTTCCAATCACCATCCCTGGGAGAATTAAGACAATTGCACAACCGTGAACATGCAGAGTCAAAAAGCCCATCCCAACCCCCTGCTGGGCTTAAGGTGAGCTCATATCTTGTCAAACAGAGAGAAGAGAACTTTTTAATGGTTCTTAAATTCTTTTGGTAAATGAATTAAAATGCAAATGGGTGATTGCTTCTTGAAATATCTTGCAATGTCCTATTGGGAGAGGACATCTCATCATACAATCCCAGAATCCCAGAATGGTTTGGGTTGGAAAGGACCTTAAATTTCATCCCATTCCACCCCTGCTGTGGGCAGGGACACCTCCCACTGTCCCAGGGTGCTCCAAGCCCCGTCCAGCCTGGCCTTGGGCACTGCCAGGGATCCAGGGGCAGCCACCAACAAATCTTGATGGATTTGACTCCCACTGACCACAAATGCAGGGGATCAGACCCAGGCTGTGAGGAGAAGGGAGATGGTGAGGGATGAGCTGCAGGAAAAGCACGAATCAGCAGATGGACAAATGTCCCCAGCCATGGAGAGGCCAGGACAGCAAAGTGCTCATTGCCCCGAAGGGGACGTTGTCCTAAGCCCACAAAAATCTTCCAGTTGCTAAAACCTGTTGGTTTTGGACTCTACCAAATAGCCCAGCTGAGGCTTCTGACATGGGGAAAAGTAAATAAATCCGTACCATGTGCAAAACAATCAATGAAAACATCCTGCACTTAATGGGGGGAAAACATTTCCCCCAACAACGCTGATTCCAGATCCAAATTTCTCAGCCAGCTTTGCTGGAAGCGAACCAAGCCATTGAATAGAACTTTACAACTCAACACAGACCGGGGAGCTTTGAAATCTGTGAAGGGATGAAATGCAGGGAGATGTTTTTACATGGAAAACATGGTTGCTCCAGATCAATATGTGAGGTGGGCTCAAATAATTTGCAATTTTACAAAGCGAGAGTAAGTCTTTACAGCCCACCTATTTCTTTTTCTTTAAATTTCTTTTCAGCAATGCAAAGTGAAGAATTCAAGTTTGAAGACAAGAAGGCTTTAAATGAAATATAAATATTCAAAACATGGCTGTTTGGTGCTGTATGGAAAAGTAAATTCTATATTTTTTTTTAATTTTTCTCTCCCTAAATTAAACCTGTGTTTTGCAAAGCGAAATAAAAAAGAATGGATTCATGGTTACAAAAGAGTGGTTATGCTCTCCTGTGCCCAGCACCTCCTCCTCTCTCCCTCACACGCACACAGCCACTGGTAATAAAACTGTAACTTATGATTTCGCACCAATAATATCCCAAGAAGGGTGCCTCGATTTTCCCCTGGAGCAAAGGAAAGAGGCCAAAACAATCAACGTCTCTCTTGTGCAGAGCTGAGCTTGGGCTCCACTTGGACTCGGCTCTGCATCCCCCCTGAGCCTGTGGAATATTCTTTACCTGCCAAACTCCTCAGCCCCAAATGTGAGGGTGACCCTGGAGCTTTTTTTGGCCGCTCTCAGAGTCAGGGGAGAAACAGGAGGAACGTGGATCACCCAAAGGTTTCTTCTCCACTTCTCCTCCACCAACCCACCAGGATCTGTCAGGCAGAGCTGGTCAGTATTTTACCCGTGCAACAACTTTCTGTGAAATCCGAAGGTTCTAAAGATAAGTTTTAATTTTCCTGGCTTTTGTCAAAAACGATCCCAACTCCTGGTTTCTGGAAGCAGGGACATTTTGCTGTCCCTCACTTGCTCTGACTGTAGAGTACAACGAGTACAGAGTTCAGATTTTATCAAGGGGAGTTTCTCTTTCTCATCAACCTCTGACTTCGGTCAGCTCACACAGAACTGGAAAATACTCCTGGGATGGGAAATCTCTGGGAACACACGGTCCAGGAGCTGCTGTACACATGGCAGGGGGTGTGTTCCATGCTTTGGAAGGATTCCTGGTTATCCACACTGTGCAACATGAGGCACTGCCCAGGGAAGAGGAGATGTGCTCTTTGTAATGCACAGTAATTAAATCAGCTCTAATCAACCACAGCATCTCTTTGGGAAGCATCCATGAGTGAAAGGCTCAGTTTTATTTTCTTTAGTACGAGTTTTTCTCATTAGTTACACCAAAGCTGCATTTAATTCTTGTCTTGGCTGAACTAAACTCAGATGCACAGAGAGGGCTGAGAATAAACGTTAACTCTTACATTTGGAACCGCCCCTGGAAAGCTGAATATCAACATAATCCCAGTCAGACCCCCTGTGACCAAACATGCACTTAAAGAAAGAGTAAACAGCCAAACCTCCTCGAGCTGCCTTGGCCCCGGCCCTGTTCCTTCCCTTTGGCACTTGTTCCCTTGCAATGATGGATGAACAACTCCCAATTTCAGCAGTTTCTTTTCCCCCTCCCTGTATTGGGATTAAGTGTTTGGGTGTAATTAGTTTCTAATTGCTGTGTCCAAACCATGGGAGTCGAGGGGTGGATATCCATGGACATCTCAGCTCTCCTCAGGCAGGAGGGAGCGAATTTCCTTGGGAAGAGAGGCTGACCATGTTTAATGAGCAGTTCTGGCCTGACAAATGGTTGTGTGGAACACTTCCTCCCTCCCCATGAGCTCCCTGCGTGCCTGCGAGTGCCAAGCTCTTCGCTTTTGGATTGAGTATCACACACTCCACAATTATTTTGTCTCCTTGTCAGATGCTCACTGTGGAGAGCAGCTGCTGGCTTTGTTCCCCACCTGGGTGGTGTTAATGGGCTGCTCAGTCACCCCAGACACACAGAACACTCGGAGATTTCTCAGCTTTAGGGACAAAACCAATTTTTCCCCCCGTCAGTGCCAACATGGACACCCAGAACCTCCAGCTCCGTTCCAGATTTCAGCATTTTAGAATAGAAACATGGAATGGTCTGGGTTGGAAGGGACCTTAACAATCGTCTCATTGCACCCCCTGCCATGGGCAGGGACACCTTCCACCAGCCCAGGTTGCTCCAAGCCCCGTCCAGCCTGGCCTGGGACACTTCCTTGGGCACTTCTGATGGATCAGAATTTATCTGCACCCTTTGCAGCCCGAATCCCCAGTGAACTCTGCCCACAGCCGGCTGCTGTGGTGCTGGACTGCCCAGAGCCCAGGAAACATGAGGATGCTCAGTGACCCTCCATGACCCTCATGAGTCCCCTCCAACTCAGGAGATTCTGTGAGCCCAGGACTGGATGAAAACCTTAAGAGAACAAAACTTCACACCACATTTTACAGCTGAAAAATTTGAAAATAAAAATTCAGCGAATTCCCATTGAAATGTGACCCCAGAATTGCACCAGCCTCAATAAATCTCATTCTCCTTGGCTACAATATCCTCGGAATAGTTCTCCAGTTTTAACCAGGCACATCTATTCATCGGCCTCGCCCAGATGAGAAAAACACTGGGAAAGAACATCCCTTTTATTGGACCTTCAAAACATTTTCCAGCCAAAAATTTCATCCAAACTGGGGCTTAGCATTTAGAAGTCAGACTTGGCATTTTAAGATCTGGTTGATACAAAGTTTGGGACAAACCAAAAAAAAAAAAAAGATTATTGAACAAAACCTGAGCTGAGCCCATGATGGATGGACCCTTTCTTTGGTCTCATTCAGCACTGAAACCACCCGTTGGGTTGGCCACCCCGAGCTCAAATATTATTTAATGCTGGCGTAAAAAGAAAATAATAATTCTGCAGTGTGAGTGTTCCACAGCGCGGCTTCCAATTCACCTCTGGCCTTCCAGGCTCTGGGCAATGATTCATTTTCCTCCTGACAGGAGGGGTACAACATTCTCAGGACTTCTTGGGTGGAAGAAAGTTTGTAGGAAGCAAATCCACAGCGAGCCATTAAACTTGATGAGGATTAATCCCCTCCCTCACCGGTTTCATGTCCAAAATGCATCGATCGCTTGGAGAATTGAACTTAAGTCCCCAGCTGGGAGCAGAGCTGTGATCTGGGGG
This sequence comes from Pachycephala philippinensis, assembly GCA_013397055.1. Taxonomy (NCBI): domain Eukaryota; kingdom Metazoa; phylum Chordata; class Aves; order Passeriformes; genus Pachycephala; species Pachycephala philippinensis. The sequence goes on along the minus strand of VWZT01007605.1, from coordinate 32,984 downwards.
TTTTGGGGAGCGTGTATGAACGACCTAACTAATGGTGGAACAAACCCCAGTGCTCTGGGCTCGGGGAGTCCCACTCCAGCAATAACAGATTGTAAAAGATCGAGTTTCAGCACAATTAGCTCCTGGCTGCAGTTTATTACCCCATCGGAGATTTAAAACATGATTTTTTCCCCCCCCTACTGCATTCCAACAATACTTAAGTGTCTGGAGCTGACACTGTAAAACAATAATAGAGTGACAAATATCTGTCTCTCTGAAGACAACCCCAGTGGCCGGGCTTGTTTGGAGACAGTAAATTGCAAAGCATGCTTTAAAATGGTCTCTTCTCCTTCTTCTCGCAGGTTACAGAGCTGAGTGGAGATGGTTTTGGTGTCCTGTTTGGTTTGTACTCTTTGTTGGGATTTCAGGATGGTCGAGCCTTCTGAGGGACAGGGCCCAAGGGCTGAAGGAAGAAATCCCTGTTCTTTCCAGCAGAACTGAAGGACAATACCCAGTGCCTCAATGTGAAAAACAATTAAGTGGATTAAATTCCTCTCTGCAGATGTGCAGTTCTTCCCAGAGGATGTCACGAGTCCCTGGATGTCCCCTGGGATGACAGAAGCTCTCTGGGGTCAGTCTCATCTATTTGATCCATCCAGGCTTTGCAGAAAACCTTTAGCAGAGGCAAGACGTGAATGGAGATTGTGAGAGATCTCAGAGTGAAGTTCAAACTGCTTCTTAGAGCTTCTCAAAACCACTCGTCTAATCAAACACCTTCTAAAACAGCTTCTGAGTAAAACAACCAAACTAAAATCCAAGAAAAAATGGGTTTTGCTGGATCTGCTCCACAAGAAGGGGCTGGGAAATCCCAGTAAACACAATTTCTGTGAAGAAGCCGAGCAGTGAACTGGGCTCATGGCACATCAACCCATGGAACAGGAGCGGCCTCCAGGCCAGATCCCAGGCCAGGATGTTTGGGATAAACATGGATGTGTTCCCAGTGTGTGCACATGGAGCAGCACCAGGTCCTTGTGTCACACACAGCTCCCCGAGCACACCCTGCCCTGTCCTGCAGGAGCCATCCGGGACCTGCAGCCCCTTCCAGAGGGGCTTTGTGGGGAGCTCAAGTTCCTTGGGGGAATTCTCGTGCCCCAGCCAGAGCCAATGGATAAAAGAGGTGCTGGGAATTCAGTCTTTGGACCCCACATTTCTTCTGATCAATGCAGTTATCTGTCAGACTGAGCTAATCCGTGTCCCCCCACGCAGCACTCTGCTGGCTGTTGGCTCTGCTTCCCAGCCACGTTTGTCCCAGGCCTCTCCAGCCCCTCTAAAATCCCCGGGGCTGGATTTGCACAGGACCTCTCCTTGCAGAGGCACCACTGGTGGTGGCAGACCCGAGGTTTCCTCATTGCTGAGCACCTTCACGAGCTCAGAAACGAGGAGAAAGTGTTTCCCAAGAGACTGAAGTGTGCCAGGCAGGTCCCTCCGAGCAGCTCTTTGACCCCCCCTCTGCCAAAACACACAGGAGACTGAACAACAAACCCTGAGCTGTGGGACAAAGTTCCTACAACATTCCTACAAAGTTGTACTTAAACCCACTGCACCATGGAGCATCTGTATCACTGAAGCCAAGCTGTGTCATTCCAACAGTTTGGGACATGGAGAGCATTCCAGCAGTTTTATTTCCTCGGGCTGGATGGAACCCATTGGAACAGCACTCGCAGGACACCACGAGCAGGAACAGATTTGGGGACATGTTGCTCTGCTGGTTTTTAATAAGAACACCCTGCGAGCAGCCCTGCAGCTTCCAAAGCACTGTGCCAAGAGCGAGCAAGAGAAATGAAACACACAGGGGGAAAAAGGGAAAGTTGGGAGCTGTCAGGGCCGATCTGGGAGAGTTTCCATGGACTGGCAGTGAGAAGCATCGTGCGTTTAGCAAAACACGGAGTCACAATTACAGGAGCAAATTGTAGCTGTTAGAGCGAGCATGAAACTCCTCAGCGACACAACAAACAGCAGGGCAGAGCTGTTTCCATTTAATTAAAGTCCTGTTTACTCAGACCCGATGTTTGGATCCTAAGCAGAGCTCCAGGAGCGCTTGCCCCGCTGCTCGGGGTGTTGTGCGAGGCTGTGCAGGGAAGGTGTCACAGGAGCTGCCCCGGTCGGTCACCGCACCCTGGAGGCTCTGCGGTGGCAGCTCTGCTCCAGGAACGGTGGCAGCACGGCAGGAGGAGTCTCCAGGAACCCAGGGGAAGAGATGGGGCCTCAGAGAACATGGAGCAATGGGAACAACCCCCGGCTGTTCAGCGTCGCTTTGCTCCCATCGCTTTGGGTGGGATTCAGCTCGCTCAGCTGTGCCCAGCTCTAGGCCACCTGCCTGCTTTAAGCTGTTCCTCAAGTCCACTTCAAAGCCAACAGCGCAGAGGAAAGTCAGAAATGGAGTTGTGCCACCTCCCTCTCATGGGGGTCTCACATAGGTCCTTCCCTTTTTCAGGGAATCATGGAACAGTTTGGGTTGGAACGGAACCTAAAGATCATTTAATTCTGCCCCTGCTGTGGGCAGGGACACCTCCCGCTGTCCCAGGCTGCTTCAATCCCCATCCACTCTGGCCTTGGGCACTGCCAGGGATCCAGGGGCAGCCACAGCTTCTCTGGGAATTCTATTCCAGGGCCTCCCACCCTCCCAGGGAGTGTCCAGTTCAGAGCAGACACCTCATCTTTCACCAGCAGGAGATGGAGAAGCCAAATCCCAGCTTTTCTGGGTAAGACTCCTGTGCAGGAGGACATTGCTGATGCCATGGAAGCTGCAGTTCCAGCCTGAGGGCTGTCTGCCTTCCAAAGCAACCAGGACAAGGGGATATTCTATTCCACTTGGCTGCCTGCATGGGGTGGTTTGAGCCCAGCCTGGTTTCCACAGGTCAGGCTTAAGGCACGCTGGTGGAGAGGTGCAGGAGTGAGCCTGTGGATAAACACAGCCTGCTCTCCGTGCAGGAGCAGCAGCCCTGCAGCGTCATTTTCCAGTGATGTCGATCTGGCACCTTCCTGCTGCACTAAACTCACTTTGAGGGAGTCAAGAGAAAAAAAAAAGAAAAGAAAAAAAAAGTGGGAAAACTAACAATGCTAAAAAAAGGCCTGCTATATTTAGGATAAAGCTGAGGATGCATTGGTCAGTGTCCAAGGGAAGTGGCCCAATGACCTGATTACTGCTCAGCAAAGTCGATGGGAAAAGCTGAAACTGGAAAACTCGATCGGTTTTATGACCTTTAAGGAGTGCAGTCAGAAAAGGGAGTTTAGTGCCTCTATCTTACCATTTGTTTATAATATTAGTCATTCTTAGAAGAGGGCCTGACTCACGCTGCCAGAGTTTCTCCTCCTGTATAAACTAAAACGCTGTGACATTCAGTTATTTAATTATTTTAGGCCCCTCCCAAATTAATGCTCTCCCTGAAGCGCCTTCTCCTCCCAGTGACACCAAGTCTGCACAGAACAACATCTGGCACTTGTTCCTTCTACTCCACTTCAGGCGCCTGCTGGAGAGGGCCAAAATTAGCAGCACATTCACCCTCAGCCCCGTGCTCAGTGCAGAGGGGATGAACGTCCAAATTCTGGGATTTCAGCTTTATTTAGGGCTAGATTTTTCTGGTCTGGCACATGCTGGTATCTCTGCACTTAGAGGCACTCTAACATGTTTATCTTCGTGTGTTTATGAGTTCGTGAGCTGAGAAAGTGGGGATTGGGCAATAAAGATCATTCCACTGAAATCATCACCCCCACCCCAATCAACCTGGAGATTTCACACTTGATTTTAAAAGATGGGCTGCACATCACGGCTGCATTTTTCTGCTGATCCCTCCTGGATGCCACCTCTGTTTTACACAGCTGCGGAGATGGAAGGTCTATTTATAAATTACAGCCTGATACCATCTGCACAGAGCCATCAGATCTGGACTCGGTGCCAGCTCGTAGCTGCAATCCCCAAATGTGCCCTTGGAGCCCTTGGAGAAGTGTTCTGGGTGGAGCCCTTCCCGAGCTGGCTCCGAACCACCCCGCAGGTGTTCAGTTCAAGGAGTGTCACCAAGGTGTGAGGCAAAGAAAGCCATTCCAGCCCAGACCGGTTCATTCTTATTTTCTTTGCTGCTAATTGTCCCTGCGGCGAGCGGATTCCCTCATTAGCCCCGGGAACGCCGCTCAGTCCCCGGGGCTGCTCTCTCCCTTCCCGCCCCGCACGGGTTTTATTCCTCAAGCTGGCAGCCTGGAAAACTGGCCCGGCTCCAGCCCTCGCAGTGCCTGGAACACAACCCTTGCACACCCTCCCAAGGCTCCCCTTTCCCCGCTGGCACCTCCGCTGGCAGCGCCATCCCGGGCTGCTCCCTCTTGCCCAACATCCCGTCGCGTTCCCCTGGGAAAGCTGAGGGCTCGGCCCGGAATAGAAAATGATGTTTGAAAACAAAGACACGTGGCAGCGGTGGAAGGGACAGCTGAACGTGCTCGCCGAGGGAGAGGGATGATTAATTGAGGGGAAATCTACAATTTGATCACGGTGGAGTGGTGAAAGCAGAGCGCTGCACTTCATTCCCACTTCATTTCCATGGAGTTCATCCCAGTTTCCAGTCTCAGGCAGGGGCTTTGTCTGCTCTGGAGGGATTTGCAGCATCCCCAAGTGATGCCACTCGAAGCCACGGCCTGGGCAGTCCTCAGGAGCAGCCCTAAGGGCAGATTTGTCCCCAGCTGTCCCCTGCCTGCTGGGCACAAGCTCTGCCTAAATTCAGCCGTGAGGGAGCTGAAAATCAACCCAAACTCTGGAGAACCGGGGAGGAATTGACCTGTCCAGGGAATGCCCAGAGCCCTGGAGCAGCTTTCTGCCTCCTGAGCAACCACACCAAGCCCACGAGTCCCAGTTTAAATGGGATGCTTTAATTCCACCCGGGAAAGGTGGAGTTCCAATCCACATCATTGAGTGGCTTTAACTCCTGGAATCATGGAATGGTTTGGGTGGGAAGGGAGCTCAGAGCTCCTCCAGCTCCACAGGGACACCTCCCACTGCCCCAGGCTGCTCCAAGCCCCAGTGTCCAACCTGGCCTTGGGCACTGACAGGGATCCAGGGGCAGCCACAGCTGCTCTGGGAATTCCATCCCAGCCCCTCCCCACCCTCGCTCCTTCCCAATATCCCATCTATCCCTGCCCTCTGGCACTGGGAAGCCATTCCCTGTGCCCTGTCCCTCCAGCCCTTGTCCCCAGTCCCTCTCCAGCTCTCCTGGAGCCCCTTCAGGCCCTGGCAGGGGCTCTGAGCTCTCCCCAGAGCCTTCTTTTCTCCAGGCTGAAAAACCCAATAAACAAAATAGGAATATTAAATATATTTGTTAACAACAAATGTTATAAATATTGAATTTAAATCCCCATTTAAAACCTTCCCCTAAATGATTGACCAGAGGTTTATGACACAAGTCAGTAACTAAACACGATTTGTTTAAAGAACAGCACCATTTTAAAAAGCAAACGCTGTCAAACCATTCATGGGGGAGAAAAAAGTGCCTTTGGCATTGTATTAACGATATATTTTTAATTTCCCAGTTGCTGCAGTCTCGCTGTTTGCATTTAAGGCTGTCAGAAAGAATTGTTTAATAAGTGCCATGGAACAAAGAGGCTGGAAATCACCTCCCATGGAAAGCTAGGAAAGCTGTCAGCAAGGAGCTGGAGAAAGAAAAGCCCGGTCAATGCTGCTCGGAAGTGCCTGTTTGTGCTGTAATTAAAGGAGTTTTAATGTACTAAACCTTCTGTGGGGCTGAACAAAACCTCCTGAGTGAATGCAGAGGGGATTTAGGGAACAGGGGTAAATCGGTGTCCCAGTTGTCAGTGCAGGAATCTCTGCAAGGATGTGCTCACTTTTTAGGATCAGAATCTTCCCAAGGCAGGTCCAGCAAAGCTTGGCCTAATCCAGCCCTAGCAAGGACAGGCAGGAGGAGGGGTGGCTACAGGGAAATGCCTCATCCAGCCTCCCACTGCAGGGAGAATCCATCCATCTCCTCCTGCTCCATTTCCACTGGATCTTGAACTTCATGGAGATGAAGGATGGGGGCTGAGATATGGGTAAAAACCCCTGGGTTTGGTGGGGAAACCCAAAGAATTTCAGTGATCTTGGGGTGGTTTTGTTGGGTTGATCGGTTCTGGTTTGGGTTTTTTTTTTTCAGCACGGAGCCTTGCCTTTATAATGAATAAAACCAAATTACAGAAAACATTATCTGGCATTAATTCCTGGCCTAATGAACTGCACAGCACCAACCTGAGCTCTTTCTCCTGCTAAAGCCTCCCTCCCCACAGGCTCCGGGACAGCTTTGAGCAGGAGCAGCACATTTCCAGCCCAGCTTTACATAACTTTCCTTGGCTTTGCCCTCCTTACACAACCCTGACATTTCAGCCTTTTATTGAGCAGCCTTTTATTGAGCAAGAGACTTGGAGGAGTTAAAGAGGCCTTGAAAAATAATCCCCAGGACCCAGCCCAGGTCTCCAGGGAGCTTCCTGCCCAGGATCCTGCTCTGCTGGAAGGAGCTGGGAGCTCTGGGGCAGCTTCCAGGACCTGCAGCGCTCCCGTGGCCCCTCCAGGCGATCCCTCACCTTCAGCTTTACCCTGTAATTATCCCCTGTGAGCCTCTGAGCCGTGTTTCCTGGTCTCATCCGGGGAGGGAGGCCAGGACAGGGCTGGGTGTGCATGGGAAGCTCTCCACGCCCTCTGGGAGGGCTGAACTTTGCAGGGAGTTGGGGCAGTGCTGGGAATTTTGGCACCTTCCACCGGAGCTGGGGCACTGCTGAACCAGTTTGAGGAGCCCTGCGCACGAGGAGGGGCGTTTTAATCTGGAGGAAAGCACCTTAATCCCTCCTGGCCTCAGCTCCTCGTGCTCAGAGCTGCTGGGGATGTTTCCTTCCCAGTGCAGCTCTTGCTGCAGCTGCTGGTCCCATCTTTGGGCTGGAGGCACAGTGCACGAGGGAGTGCCAACAGCAGCTCCTGGGGCACAGCACCCACAGAATCCCAGGACCACTCAGGGTGGAAAAGCTCTCCAAGGTCATCGAGTCCAAGCTGTGCCCAATCCCCACCTTGTCCCCAGCCTGGAGCACTGAGTGCCACCTCCAGGGATGGTGAAACTTCTCTGGGCAGCCCCTTCCAAGGCCTGGCCACGCTTTCCATGAGGAAATTCCTCCTCATGTCCTGGACCTCCCCTTGAGGCCGTTCCCTCTCCTCCTGTCCCTGTTCCCTGGGAGCAGATCCTGACTCCCCCCTCCTGTCAGGGAGTTGTGCAGAGCCACAAGGNGCTCCAGCCCTTCCCCAGCTCCCTCAGCCTCTCCTGGGGCTCCAGCCCCTTCCCAGCTCCCTCAGCCTCTCCTGCTGGTCCAGCCCCTTCCCAGCTCCCCCAGCCTCTCCTGCTGGTCCAGCCCCTTCCCCAGCTCTGTTCCCTTCCCTGGACAGGCTCCAGCCCCTCCGTGCCTGACTCACCATTCAAAAAGCAAATATTTGGAGGCCCAGGTAAATGTGGGGTGCAGAGAGGGTGGGATCACCTGGTTCCATGGGATTCTCTGAGGGACCTGTGACCAGGAGTGGTGGCAGGGATCTGAGCACCAAGGGCACGAAGCTCCTCCACACCTGGAGCCATCTCACAAAATGATAAAGATTTTGGGGAGGGGTTGAAGAAAAGAAAATCTCTGATCACTGTGAAGCTGCTCTGCCCAAGGGTTTCAGGGTTCCTAAAGCCAGAAGAGAGGGGAAAAAGAAGTGTTGGGGCTGTGGGAAGGGAGAGAGCCCGTTCTGAAGATGGGAAAGATCTCCTTGAGGAGTGCCAGCACAGCTCCAGGCACTCTGGGCTCCCTGCTGTGGCCGTGGCCGGGGCTCTGCAGGGCTGGCATGAGGAGCCTGCATGGCAAACGCAGTCTGGGAAGCGAGGACGATGCTGGGAGGGACTGGCAAACACCTCCAGCTGCTCCAGCAAACAGCCCCAAGGGCTGGGATTCAGGCCCTGCCTCTCATTAGCAGCAGCTCCCAGCTTCCAGGCCCTTTACAGGATGGAGGGGTTTAAGAACACATTTTACCATCCATTTAATGTAACAATATTAAGCTCGATTTGGCAAGGCCGCTTCGGACATAAAACTTTAAAATGAGCTTTTTCAGAGCATAAAATCACAATTGGTCCTGCTAGTAAAAGGATAAAATAAATGTCTATTCACCCTAATTGCTGTCAAACTTGTGATTTTTTTGTTTTGTTTTCTTTTATATGTAGTAAAGCCAACGTGGTTTTATTGTATAGGGTGCAAACGCTCACCGTGTAATATTATAAATCCTGCAGAGAATTAAGCATCTGCACATTTTTCCTGGCTGTTTCTTGCTTTAACTCAAAACGTCTGCGAGCCCTGGCACAAGAGGGAAGTCTGTGGGCGAGTCTGATCCCACCTCTTTTCCAGGCCCGCTCTTCCCGAGCCCTTTGCTCGTGTGTTGGCAGCGGGATTTGGGAGGCTGAGAGCAGCTGACGACAAACTCAGCACCATGTGAGGGTGTCAAAAAGGATTCTGATACAGAACATTCGTGGGGTTTATCCACCTCATTATCCCCAAAGCTGGAAGGAGCCAGCCTCCCGCGAGCTCCAGTTGGGAAACAAGGATTCTTAGATCAGCTCCTGCCTCCGAGCCAATGTGGGAATTGTTGGATCCACGAGCTGAGGTCTCTGACCTTTGCTAAACTCTGCTTTGCTTCATGGCTCTGCCTGTGGTTCCAGAACAGCTCTGCCTGCTCAATTCCATCAGAAATTCCCTCTCTGCCTTCATCTTGTCCCTGAAAACCCCTACAAGGAATTGTTGGATCCACGAGCGGACATCTCTGACTTTTGCTAAACTCCGCTTTGGTTGACCTCGGCTCTCCCTGTGGTTCCAGAACAGCTCTGCCTGCTGCAGTTCCATCAGAAATTCCTGCTCTGCCTCCACCTTATCCCTGAAAAGCCCTACAAGGAGCTCAGAGGGGTTTTGGTGCCCTGGCAAATGTCCCACTGAGGAATGTGGCAGGAATTGCTGCATTTCACCTGGACGTAAATAGAGGGAACTGTGAAAGGAAACAGCCCTGGCAGACTCCAGGCAATCCCAGATCCATCCCAGGGACTCAGGGGTGTGGGACAACCTGGAGCAAGCCCCCAGCAATGTTCAATCAAAGCAGTGACCACCAAAAGAACAAAAACCTCTGAGTTACTGTTGTATTTCTTTTCCTTGAAGGCTTCTCTGACCTTCCAGAGACAATCCAGTGCCCGAGTGAGCTCCCCAGGGATGTCCATCCCAGAGGTGGGAAGAGGAAAATGGAACGTGTGAAATTTGCAGGTATTCTTTGGAAAATAGCAAAGAATTTGTCCGAGTCAGGGCTGAGTTGGGGCTGGAGGGGCAGGGACAGGCAGCGAGTGACAGAACCCTGCTTTGCCACTGCTCCACCTCCCACCACCGCTGCTTTTGCTTTTTCGGAGCCTCATCCAGACAGAAACATTCCCCTTTCCTTTGTTTTCATGGCAAAGAGCAGGAGATGCATTTGCTCATTGGGAAATGGCACAAATTTGCTGCTCAAGAACAGCTCCAGGTTCCTCTGGGAGAGACACAGCTTCAGAAATGATCCTTTCCCGTCGTCACTGGTGGCTCTGAGGAGCCCTCGTTGTGCCTGGCATCTCCTGTCAGAAATGCTGCCCAAATGGAGCCAAAAGGGAGCCTCTGGTTTCCAAAACAATTTCGTCATTTCCCTTATTTACTTCATTATCACTTCAATCTGCAAATGAGGTTTCAGTTGAGGCTGGACAAAATAGAAAGAACATTCTCCACCTTAGAGTTTTTTATTATTATCTTCCAATTTTTTAACAAGAATTATGATGGGTTTCTCAAAACTTTTACTTTGTTTTGGTTTTTTTTTAAATCTTTACCAGACCAAACCCAGCAGAAATTAGAGATTTTGTAGAATGACATTTAAAATTCAATTAAGGATTCACACTGCCTTTGCTCCTGTTCCTCCTCATGGGATTCTTTGGAAAGGGAGAATTTTTCCATCCCAAACTGGATGTGTTTGCACATTTCCAGCCTCCCAGCCAGCCCCAGCACAGATAAGGGCTGGGATTTGCACTGTGTTGTTCTTCCACTAGATGTCCCAGTAAATATCATTTACATTGATCAGGGCTGAAGGATTTCCCTGGAATGCTGTTTTTTGTTCACCTTTATGGGCTTTTCCCTGGTGGTGGAGTTTTTAAGCCACAAGCTTTGGAATAAAAAGAGAGAAAATGGATTTAGATTATCAAACCCAAATAAAACACACTTTTACAAAAGTGGGAGGATGCTCTGGGCATTTCCTGTTGATCAATGGAACAGAAATGTAAACAAATAACATGGATCTCAATTAATAACAGCTCCTCCTTTAATGGAAAATTACTAGAATGGAATTCCAGCAGGAACAGCAGCAGCTCGTGTTAGGACTGGTTGGTTCTTCCAGCTGGGAAGCACAAGGAACATTAATCATGGAATTATGGAATGGTTTGGGTAGGAGGGAATTTAAATCCTGTCCAGTGGCATGGGCAGGGACACCTTCCCCTATCCCAGGCTGCTCCAAGCCCCATCCAGCCTGGCCTGGGACACTGCCAGGGATCCAGGGGCAGCCACAGCTGCTCTGGGAATTCTGTGATGGGTTAAAGGGTTCTGCCTCTGATGAACTGGGGTTGGGGGGAAGGATTTTGGTGTTAAGTGAAAACAAAATGAGAGAGACACACAGAGCTGTGTTGGAATTACCCAATCCTGCTCTTTGTCTGCACAGGGAGGGTTCTGACAGAGTCACTGTCCCAAACCCCAGCCCTCTGCTCCCCTCCTGGCGTTGGGACACTGCCCAGGGGACAGGAGCAGGAATTGCCCTGCCCAGCCCAGCCCCTCTCCCAAATCCCAGCCCTTTGCTCACCTCCTGGCGTTGGGACACTGCCCAGGGGACAGGGAGCTGATGCCTTTTTCAACCTAGAAATGAAACAACACTTCTGAGCTAATACCAGTATAGGAGGTAATAAAAGGGTGGATCTTTATTGGAGGCCTCCAGGGGCAGATGTGGAAAATGCCCACAAAATCCCACCCACACGGGGTGAACACAGTTTTATAGGTTTAGTAAATTAACATATTTGACGAGAATTCCCAATTAGAAGCACAGGTGAGGAGGCCATTCCCCCTTCTGGTTCAACCCTTTTCTGGAGCCCCCCCTTGGTCCTGCCTGGAGTTTGTTGATGAAAATGGGTCTCAAAGAGCTGTTCTCAACCTTGGTACCAGGGAGAGCCAAGGTAGGATGGGGGCCCTTGGAATGTGTTTTGTCTCTCTGCCTAGGGAAAGGGCATGGAAAACTCCTGAGAAAACTAGCTAGGAATGCAATAATGAGCTACAGAGCTCCAAAGAGATGTGTACAGAATACAGAGAATATGGGAAAGAGAAAAGGCAAAAATCAATTGGCATCAAGCAGGAATTGCCCTGCCCAGCCTGGCCCCCTATCCCAAATCCCAGCCCTCTGCTCCCCTCCTGGCTTTGGGGCACTGCCCAGGGGACAGGAATTGCACTGCCCAGCCCGGCCCCTGTCCCAGACCCCAGCCCTCTGCTCCCCTCCTGGAGTTTGGACACTTCTCAAGGGACTGGAGCAGGAATTGCCCTGCCCCGCCCTCTGCTCCTGGGCAGACACCCATCCCGGACCTTTGGGATGTGCAGGAGCTTCCCCAGGGCTGTGCTGAATTTAGCCCATCGCTTCACGCTCCCGAGCAGCCGGGGAGAGGGAAACCCCCCTGGTGCAGGGATTGTGCGGACGGGATGTGCTGGGTCCTACCCCCGCTGGGGCTGTGAAATCAGAGCTGCAGGGGCTGGTTTGATCCCTTTTGTTCTCCAGTGGTGGTCTGCTCCCAGCCCGCCACCGCCACAAAAAGCGCCTCGCTTGTTCCTTCTTGCCGAGCTTCTCGCTGTCCTTCGGGGGGGAAGGCTCGAACCAGACACTGCCACTGCCTGCGGGCAAAAATGCAAAGCAGACAAAGCAAAACCCCCCCAAAATCCCCCCAAACAGCTCCAGGTGCAGAACATAACGCACTGAGGAGAAACACGTGAAAGTGTGTTCCTTTTTGAGCTGAAATTAAAGGAATTGGATTAATGATTATTTAAGTAGACACACATGAAACCAGATTGACTGCAGATAGGAAACAGGTGAGTGCAAACAGGATGGGTGATGAGGGGACAGGTGGGTTCATTAAATTGCTTTTTAAAATACAGAAGACGTGAGGCAAGGAGGGATGGGAGTGCTCGGGTTTGGGGTGGCTGGTTTTGATTTTAGCTCCACATGAGCACAAAGCTGTCACTTAAAAGGAAGATGCTCAGAGAGAAGGGCAGAGCCTTCCTAGAACTGACAGAATTCATCTTTCCTGGAATTACCTCCCTGAAACTTCATCCAATTTAAATTTTCCACCCAACTCCCTCTCAGGCCAAGGTAGAGAAGAAACATTTGCCAGATTATCCCTAAAACTGATAGGAAGGGAAGCCAGGAGGAATCAGCCGCTGTGGGGGCTGTGCCCTCATCCCAGGTCGGACACCTGCACAGGTGAAGTCAGCAGCAAGTCCTGACCTTCATTCCTCCAAAAAAATGCAAATAAACCACCGACAATCCTGGAGATGGCTTCAATCACCCTCTTTACACATCTCCCTTCCCTAGGGAAAATCTCTCCTGGAACACTCCAGCTCAGCTTCCTGTTTTCCTGGCAGGCAGCAGGATGGTGCTTGGGAACACTTGGAAAGGGTTGGGATTGTTTTGGGGTTTTTTTAATATCCTGGGAGAAATTAAATCAACAGGCAAATGTGGGAGCTCTGAGTGGAAAATCATGTCCAGACTTGTTTGCAGAGGAAAAAAATACAGTGATAACAAGGTAAATCCTGCAATTTCAGGTTTATGTTACGTTCATGGGGCAATGGGGAAAAAGCCCTGCTCAGCTTTGAAACCTGTCCTCTGTCTGCAGGCAGCAATCCCAGACTCTCCATTAGTTGTGCAGTAAAAGTCAGGAAAAGATGGGTGCAGACAAAATATGGGATGAGAGAGCAGTGGCTGGAGGATGAGAGGATGATTTCTGTGCTGTTGCTCTGGCCTAACACGATAGAATCACCTAAAAAGGGCTGGGGCACCCAGACAGGCTCCGGGAGCTTCCGAAGTGGAATTAAAAATGGACAATGTGTTTTCCCTATTTCCCTGGGCTCACTTTTCCTTAGCTTTCAATCCTGGGTATCCTCTTCCATCTCTCACACAGATCTTCAGCCAAATAATATTCAGGAAAAGCATTGGGAAGCTCATCAAGGAGGAATGAGGTCCCTCTGTCTCTGTATCTGCCACTGCCTGGCTCAGGATTTGATGGATCAACAGTGCCAAGGAGCAGAGGATCAGCACTGGGAATTCCCAGCCTGGATAAATCACAGTTACATCCCATCCTCAGGCCGGGAAAAGAGAATTGCGAGGAACAAACTGACAGACGGGGAGAGAACAGGAAAATTAATGTTTCTTTAATAAATTTTTCTTTAATTCTTTTTATAAACCTCTCAGAATTCCATTGCAGAGCCCTTGGTAAGAGCACGTGGATTTATTTGTGGTGATAGAACAGCTTCAATCCTTGGGAATCTTTCCTGATTCCTCACTGGCTCACCCCAGCAGTCTTTAAAAACTGAGGATTGGGATTTGCCTTCCCCACGGGAGGTTCAGTCACTCCAGGTTTGCGAGTTGGGATGATCCAATGGAAGAGGGCATTTCCGTGGGGGAACAGCCACCGCATGGATCTGCAAAGAATCGAGTGCAAGATCCCAAAGGACAGCCAGGAAACACCCCAACCCCAAACCACGGCAGAGGTCACAGCTTGATTTCCAGCCCTACAAGAAACCTTGGGTTGATTTAACCTCCAAAAGATAATTAGGTACTAATTAACACGTGACAAACGACAGGGATTATTACTGCTGGAACCAAAGGCACCTCCAGGACAAACTTCCAGTCTTGGCTCAGCACAATATTTCGCTGTGGGTTGTTCTTTTTTTATTTTTTTTGGTATTTTTTGCTTCCCAGAATCCCATTTTGAAGAGCCCAGGCTGCGGGAAGGCACCGTGGGATGCAGCAAGGAAAGGTTTGGAGCAGCCCTCTTCCTGAAAGGAGGTGATTATGAAAGGAGGAGAGATGTGGCTGTGATAAACAGCGCCCACCTTCCCCAGCCCGCAGCCTGTTTGGGGTGGCACCCGGCCAGGAGGGAGCTGTGTCAGCAGCTTTAATTGGGGTGCTTTTCATCCCGGCCTCGCTGTGCTCCCCCACCAGGAACCCGACGGACTCTCGAGTTTTCAGTGCGTTTAAGAACACGGGAGGCCAGTGGAATCATGGAATCATGGAATGGTTTGCGTTGGACAGGAGCTTTAAAATCACCCTCCCTCACCTCCCGCCAGGTGTGAGGAGAAAACCCAAAATCTGAGCGGATCCTTCAAAGTCCCGTCAAAATCTGTCATCCCTGATTGGCATCCTCCCAAAACCTCTCTGTCCCCTGCAAGGTCAGGTCCTGGAGTTGGTGCTTTGGGGCAGACCAAGCAATCCCTGGCTCACACAAAACTCCCCAGGTGACACTTTAGGTGACAAAGTGTTACTGGGTGTCACCAAGGCGTGTCTTTGATCCCTGGATCAGCTGGGCCAGGCTCCATCAGGATCAATGTGAGCAATTAAAGCTTTAATCTGTCCTAAAAATAGCCCCAGGTCAGGATGGGGTCAGGGAGAAGCTCTTCAGCCCTCTGGGAATTCAAGAGATGGACGCAATAATTCAGATTTTTGGGAGTTCCTTTCCAAGCCTTTAAGATCAATGCCCAGCACCAACCAAACCTGACATCGTGTCCTGTCACGGATCCACTTCCCATTCACCAGCCACCCCCCAAAAATGGCCAAGAGAAGCCTTTCAAAGCATCCATCAGTTTGAAGTGCTGAACTTTTCCTGTTCTTCCCTCTGAATTTCCGCTGGAAAGGAGAACCAGTGGATTCCCATGGGGTCACCCGAAGTACGAAGCATCCCCAGTTAGTGGAAGGAGTTGTAAAGCTTCACCTCTGTGCCTTGTCTCAATCTTAGAAGGGCCCAAGAATAAAACTGATCCAGGAGCTAAAATTTCTGCCTTTCCATCTTTCCCATGGCCCAGCTCAGCCCTCTGCCCGTCCTGGCTGGGCACAGGGGCTCTGTGTCCACCCTGGTGTCTATTTTTGATAAAATTTGGGGTTTTCCCTTTCAGTTTCGCTGTGGTTGAGGACATTAAAACCCTTGCAGTAACTCAGGCGAGCTGCACTGGGGCTGCCCGAGCTGCAGAGCGCTGAATTTCCTCCCCAAGCCCTGCAATAATTCTTGCAGAGCCCATTATGATCCTTCCAGATGTCGGTGTTTTCCAGGCCCTTTCCAAGCACAGCTCGAATCCCACGCAGATCCCAAACCCGCATGGAAGGGGGTGGGCAGTGTCTGTGTCATTTCCTCAGCTCCCCGAGCCTCTCTTCCCTCCCTGCCCTGCCCCAATTAGCTTAATGACTGTAAATAACTGCCAGGGATGTGCTGCAACAAAGGGAACGTGTCACAGCAAGCAGAGCTGTGGGACAAGCCCCACGTTTGGCAGCCACGTTTGTCCCCCAGACTTCACATTGCTGTCCTACAAACCAAAAATTGTCATTATTGTGGTGCATCTAAAATAATTCCCGAGGTTTCCAACATGACTGGGAAGGTTTTCCATTTTCCTTCTGCTTTTTCAGCAGCAGCAAACCCCAAGGTGAGGGTTCTCTTTGCACCTATTTCTTTTTCCTCATCTCTGGCTTTGTTTGGAGGGTGGATTTTCCCTCCTTGCTCCTTTTGAGTTTTGACTACAGAAATATCAAGTATGGAAAAATGGATGTTTGAAAAACAAAAGCAACAGTGCTGAGTCCTTTCAGGGCTAAACAAACCTGGCTGCTCTGGGATTTCCATAATAAAAATAGAATTTGCTGTCAGTTATGGGTCCAGATTATGTGAAAGGGAAGGGAAGCATTCTTTATTTATCATTTATTGTTTAGGGAAGCATTATTTATTTATCCCTTCTTGTTTATTAACTGCAAGTGCCCTCACAAATTTGGGTAATTCTCTGTGACCAGCCTGGGGCTTCCTGGGACAGAGGAGAGCTTGGGAAGGAGCACAGCCACTGCCAGGGAAGGAGAACTTCCCAATCCCCACTGACTGCAGATGTTACTCTGTTGGGAATTACCAGATCCCTCCTATCTAATTTTAGTCCTTTTCTTGGCTCAGGGGGGACATTTCCATGAACTGCCAGGCATCCTGCTCAGGCTGGGGCAGAACTGATCTGCAGTGATCTCTCCTGACACCAACAATGGAGATTTTCCCTCCCTCTCCCTGGCACTGCCATCGCAGCGCATCCCGCCTGGAGTGATCCCATCCCTGGGCACCTTCCCAACACTCCAGCCCGGGGAAACTGCTGAGGGGAAACCACAGGGACTCTCCTGGAAGTCAGGCCCTCATCTGGGATTGAGTTCAGAGCTGGGAACATCCCGGGATATAAAACATTCCGTGTCCCAGGAAGGCCGGGAGGGGTGGCACTGACCTCTCAGGACACGTCCTCTGCATGTTGAATTTGTTGTTATCAGGCCTGGAACGAGTTCTTGTCAGGCCATGGTGACAAGTCAGGGCTTCCAAAGGAAAAAAAGACAGCTTTTGGCTCCTTGTTTTCAGCTTTGCTCTGAGCCTGACAGAGAACTGCACCTTTCCTTGGCCACCTACGGAGCGGGAGGAGGTTTGGAGTGAATCCCTTCCTGAGCCACTCACAGCATCCATGGCAATTCCTGGGGTTAAGGACTCCCTTCCCTGAAGAATATTTTTCTCTTGACACCCATCACAAGTCCCAGGGCAAAAAGCAGCAGGTCTGAACAGGAGAGGGAGGGGAAAAGAGCCTCGTTTGCTGCCTTGCAGCGCTTTACCCCGATCAGACAGGGAGATAAAGCCTCTGCTCCCAGTTAGAGCATCAGATTGGAAGTGGAAGTGACGGCCACATATTCCCTGGTGCTCTTTGTGGGTGATTTATCACCGGAGATGCTCATTTTCCCTCGTTAGCTGGAGTGGAAACCCAGAATAAATAGAAATAAATCGAGTAGGAGGCAGTGAGAAAAGGGTGTGTCCTGCATTGAGAAGAACAGTAAAAATAAACCTCCAAGTGCTGGCATGGTGTGTCCATAACCACAGGCACACTCTGAAAAGGGAGGACAAAAGACAGAGAAAAGGAGAAAAATTACAATTTCTGTTTATAGCAGAGTGGGTGAAATTGGGGTCTGAAAATCCATGATTTTCCAGCTCTTGCTCAGCACCTGATGCTCTCTGGCCCAGGGCCACCAGGGCAGAACTGGGTGACAACTGCAACAAGGCTGAAGAATTCTTTTCCCAGAGAAGCTGTGGCTGCCCCTGGATCCCTGGCAGTGTCCAAGGCCAGGCTGGACGGGGCTCGGAGCACCCCGGGACAGTGGGAGGTGAAATAAGATGAAATTCAGGTCCCTTCCAACCCAAACCAAACTGGGGCTCTGTGGTTCTTCAGGAACCTCAGCTGCTGAAAAGAGGAGATGTTTTACAGCTGCCACATGACACAGATGAACTTAAAATGAAGGTGTTCAATAAACTGGGATCTGTAATCTCAATTCCATATCAGCAGCCCAGAAACCCCCACCATCATGGATTAGCCATTATTTGATATATTCCTCTTCATCATTTTGACACCTTAGGAAAAAAATCAGAATTAGAACAAGCCAAGTCTGTTCTGAGGAAGATTTGTGTTTGCTCTCCATGGCTGAGCCTCACTCAGCACAGCTTTGTTCCCAAGCCGGGCTTTATCCTCCCTCAGCTGACTGCTCACATCCTGATTCAACAAAGCCCTAAAGCCTGAGCAATCAGTGCTGGCCTAACTCGTGCTCCGAGCTGCTCCCTGCTGAACCTGCTGCCCGGAATTTCTGCAGGGAAGGAGAAATGGCACCAGGAGCACAATCCAATGAGATGCAGCCCTGGGATTTGCTTCTGCATCTCATGGTGATCTGGATTTTTGGGAGGGAAAACAGAGCCTGGAATATGTCACGCTGATTTTTTACAGGATTGGGGCACTCCACAACAGGCAGCAGCAGTGGGAATTGGACCCCAAAGGTGACTTTTCTACAGCAGAAAATCTACTTTTCACTGCCATGAATGATCCTGAGTGATGGTGGTGATTCCCTCCTTTAGGCTTTGGATGAAGGAATTCAGCTTTGCATAGCAAGTGCCATCACGGTTCTTTTAAGGAATCAAATTCCAGCCTCAGCTTGGGCTTTCCCCATTTAAAAAAAAAAAAAAAATTCCTTCAGCCAATGGCCATGAGGAACATTTTGCTGTCAGGAAATGGTAGCATGTACTAAAAAGACAATAGGGGATCAAAATATCAGGATTTCCATCTGTGATCACCGGAATTAGCATCTATCCTTTTTTATTGCTTCTTCCTCATCCCTAATCCTTTGTTTTTCCTATCAATTCCTTCTTGCTTCTGGCTGAGCACAGAGCAGGCTGTGTGAGGTGCCTGGCACAGGCAGCTCCAAGCTCTGGGGCTCTGGAATCCCCCTTGGATCTGTCAGATCCCACTGACAAACCCCGGGAAGTGGCAGAACAAAGGGATCTGAGCCTCCTCTCCAAGGTGTCCGCCTGCCACCTCACGCATGAGGGGAAATCTCCTCCAGGAGAGCGGCCCAGCCCATTCCTGTTGGGAGCGTGGATTTTCCGGATGACTGGGAGTCTGTAACCCGCACCTGAACCTCGCTGGTGGCTCAGCCTGTGGGAATTGTTTTGGCGGAAGGCGAGACCCAACAGGTCCCTGCTGACTGCAGCAGGAAGGCTCCGACAGCCAGAGGTAATTCAGGAAAACCCACGGCTCGTCCTGGCTCCGGAGCCTGGGGAGTGCTGAGGGCTCCCGCTGCTTCCCCACACCCAGGGGGAGGAGAAAACCCTCCCAAGTCGCAGCTCAGTTCTCCCCTGACTCCATTTTTCTGGGGCAGGTTTGCATTGCTCTCATTTTTAACGCAGAGAGGTCCCAGCATTCCCAAGCCTCAGCATTTCGAGGTGACAAAAGGAAAACGCTGAGAGGGAAATGCCTCAGAGGAGCATTCCCAGCTAGAACAAGAAAGAAGGCAAACGCCAGATTTCCTCCTCACTCATCCGTTATTTGCACATTAAAAAGGCCAAAACCCTCCCAAGAAGTTCCATGTTTGGGACACTTCTTTCCCCTCTGTTTTGTTCTACCTCGGGCTGATAATGAATTGCAGAAAAAGATTCTTTCTGCTGGAAGTTCTGCCTTTGCACTTGTCAGAAATGTCATCTGTTCATCACTCACGGTGAGGAGCTGCAGAATTGGGCTTTGATGCTGCAGCTCATCCTGGCCCTGGGTAAGCCCTGGGTGAGCCCGGGGTCCCCTTGTGCCCCGGGGTCAGAGGCAAGTGCAGGGGGCAGGAGGGCCACACACGTTTGGGAAAAGAGTGATGCCTGTGACAGGGAACTCCCAGAAACATTTGGAAACACGGGGAGTGAGAAATCTTTGTGTAAAGATGCTCCTGCACTCGTGGTGTCCGGAACCAAAATGAATCACGAACAAAACGAGCTCATTTTGATTATTTTGGTTCTTTGGAAGGGGCTGCCCAGGGGAGTTTGGAGTCCCCACCCCTGGAGGTGCCCAAGGAAGGGCTGGACGTGGCACTCAGAGCTCTGGGCTGGGGACAAAGGGGGGATTGGGCACAGCTTGGGCTTGGTGATCTTGGAGGGCTTTTCCAACCTCAGTGATCCTGGGATTCTGCTCTCCCAGTTCCCTCTCACAGGCAGAAGAGAGCTCTGCATGGTTCTTCCTTAGGAGAGTGATAATTAATGGATAAATTTGGAATCCTTTCCATTCCTAATGAGATCCAGATGCTGCAAGAGCCCCTG
This sequence comes from Pachycephala philippinensis, assembly GCA_013397055.1. NCBI lineage: Eukaryota > Metazoa > Chordata > Aves > Passeriformes > Pachycephala > Pachycephala philippinensis. The sequence goes on along the minus strand of VWZT01007605.1, from coordinate 12,999 downwards.
TGTGCCCTGGGGGTAGAGAGCTCCTGCAATCCCTGCCTGGGGAGCAGAGCACGTCCCACTGCTGCCCTCAGCCCCACAGCTGCACTGGAATCAGGGAATCATGGAATGGTTTGGGATGGAAGGGCCCTCAGTGATCACCCAGTTCCAACCCCTGCCACGGGCAGAGGTGCCACTCTCTGGATCAGGCTGCTCCAAGCCCCATCCAACCTGGCCCTGAGCACTTCCAAGGATCCCTTCTCCATTCAGAACCTCTTTGCTCACCTTCTCCTGGCTTTCCACTTCCAATTTGCCCAAATTCAGTTAATTCCAGGAGTTTCCCTGCTCTTCCTGCCCTTGCTGTTCTCAAGTCCCCCAGCAAATGGATTCATCCTCTGTTCCAGCTCTTCTTTCCGGAGAATTTTGAGAGACTTCCCAATCCTTTCCCACTCCCCACCTTCCTGATGCTTCTGGAATCCATCTTTTCATGAAGCAAAAAGGGATAACTGAAATAATTCGGGGTTGTCCCCTCCAAACAGCACTCACGGAACAATTGATTCCCATTTAACACCCCCGTGACCCTTGGAAAAACATTTCAAGTCCCTAAATCTTGTAGGAGCCAAAATCAGAGCTGTTCAATCATTGAGCAGAAGAGAATAAACCTCTCTTCAGACCCACACAGTGAATCCTTTAAGGAGTTTGAATGCATTTATTAGAGAAAAGAGAAAAAGTTATGGATGTTTCAGAGGTCAGGAGAAAATGCCTGGGAGACCCATTCCAGCTGATCCATGGAGGTCACTGTTTATATTTTTTGCTATTTATGTGTGAAATGTTCTCTGAATGAAGGGCATTATCTGACAATTTACTGCTGATTTTCTCCAAAAGGTGGGAAAATGGATATTCCAAAGGTCTGGGTCTCCAGACAAGAAAACGGGATTGAAATCAATTCAAAGAGGTTTTTTTCTCTTTGTGCCCTGGATTCCTCCTGGGAGTTGTGGATGGTTTTTGTGGGTGAAAACAAAGGGAAAAAGAAGGGAGGCAGCAAGAAAGGAGGGAATTCAGAGACAGGGATTTCTGCCTTAGGAATTACGTGGGGGTGACCCTTTCCCTGTGTCACAACTCTTTCTATGGTGGCCAAAAATTGCTCCAAGTTGGACCAAGCGATGCCTTTGGTACCAGTTCTGTGTTTAAAACCCGTAAAAAACCTGCTGATTTCCCTCTTGTTCATCCTGGCGATGGGAATATTTGGGAAGCAGGAATGGCAAAGGTCACAGCAATCTCTGGAAGGAGGAACAGCAGAAGGAGTTCAGCAGAAATGAAGATTTGCTTTTACATTTTGCCAAGGCAAAGCCCCTGTGTGTTAATTAATGTTCGTTATGGACCGAGGTTAATTAATCTTAGGGAAGCAGGGATCTGTCTCCAAATTCCAGACAAGGATCCCTGTTTTCCACTTCTAAACTTTATCAGCTTCCAGCTCAATGTCAGGCAATCCTGGATAAATGGGAGGGCCAAGCCTGGGCGCTTTGGGAAGTTTCCCCTCGGGATGTGGCCAGGGAGAGCCCAGGGAAAGGATGTCCCTGTGAAATCCCTGAGAAAATATTCCTGCTTTTTTCATCCCCAAGGAGACGTGGGGGGGATTTAGGAAAACCCTGATGTGATGGCACAGAAAGAAAACTCTGGATTTTCCTTGTATGCCCACCAGTTTTTGGGGAGAGTTCTGGGAGTTTGGGTCCATCCTGCAACAGGGACATGGAAAATCTCTGCTGTGAGAGCTCCTTTCCCTCTGGAATGGGAAAATGATGGAGATTTGTAGATGGGGCTTTATGTTTCAATCATAACAAACCTTATAGGGTCCTGAATGCCACAGAATCGGACCAAATAAGTGGCAAGAAAGTTCAGAGTTTTCTGTTGTTATTTGCTCTGATCTTTCTTATAGGAGCATATTCTTCATATGCTTTTGGAAAAGGAATTTTTGAAGCAAAAGAAAAAAATTCACGTTGGACACCTCAATTTCTTCTTGAAAGCATTTCAAATCTCTACTTTTAGGTTGCTAAACCAGAATAAAAATAATTATCACACACGACAATTTGCAAAGCTTTTAATTAGCAAAACTACCAGGGGAAAAAAAAAAAAAGAAAAAAAAAGTGAGGGAGGAAAAAAAGCAAAAATCACAAGAAAACTTTGCAACAGGTTTTCTCTAAGCATGGGTGGAGTGGAAAAAGTGAGCCAAGATAATTACCCACACTTAGTCATAAGGAGCAGGAAACACAGTAAAAGAAAAAAAAATCTAATTGGAGCTGTTTTTCATATATATATTAAGGTGTTAATTTCCATCACATCATACAGTGCAAGAACTTGAGATTTGGAGTGCAGGATCCTTTGCCTGCAGACGAAATGATAGAAAAAAGGGCAAATGCACGTGCAGATGTTGATATGCACACAATTAAATACTCACACAGCAGCTCAGGCAGGAGTTTGTGCTCATGGAGGGTTTTGTTTCTTTGCTTTCAGACAAAAGCTGCTGCCACTTGGGCAGAAAACACAGAGGAGAGACCAGAGCAGGGCTGCAAAGCCTCCAGGCAGAGGGGGGACAGGAGAGCTCCCCATTTATTGCAGACCAGGCCTGACGAGGTGTCAGACAGCCACAAACCCTCAGGGTCATTCCGAGTGACCACAACACCCCCAGCTCTGTCAGACAGGAATGGGAAATTCATCCTTGTGCCACAGGCATCCCTTTTTTCCCAGAAGAACAAGAGCAGGACGTGCTGCTCCTTTGGAGGGCTGCAAATCTGGGTTCTGACATTCCAGAACAGTTTCACTGCAAGGGGAACCTGACCCATGAATTATTTTCAGTTTGCAAAGGTCTGTGTGAGCAGAGGGTGAGAGTTTGAGGCTTCCCAAGAGCTGAACGTCCCTGCTGCTCTGAAGGGATGCATTGCCCAGCTGGGATAGGAGCTCTGGACCCTCGGGAAGCCCTCGGGTGCTGGCCAGGCTCGTGTTTGTGCCGTGCCCCGTCGGGGCTGTGGGGCCAGCATGTCCCCACGGGTTTGTTGTTCTAGAGGGTGGTGTGCTCCAGGCACAGGCCCTGCTGCAGCAATCCCTTTCCAGAGATGTCAACTGGAAAGTCACCTCCGAGCGAGCACGGAAAAAACCAGAGGTAAGCAAACAAAAAACCTCATCTGTTTGTGTTTGCAGGCACGGGGCCTCTCCTCCCTCCGTGCTGTCATTGTTGTAGGATGGCATTCCCCGGCTCCAGCTCCCGGGAGGGGAATGTTCTGGGTGGCAGCACGGAAAGATGCTGGCAGAACTCGTGTCAGGGTTGAGAACTGGCTCTGCCTGGGCACCGTCACGTCAGAGACAATTCCTAAACTGTTCCATGAGTTCATGTCTCTCTCCTCTTCCCCTCTTCCCCTCTGTTCCAGCTGCAAACAGCAATTCCCAGCGCTGGGAAGGGGCAGCACAGATACCTGTCAGGGACAGCAGAGACTCCAGAGAGTCTCAGGAACACCTTCTGAGTCACCGGGCTCCAGATGCCAATCAGCCCTGGCAATTAGGGATCCTAATTTCCCTCCTAACTGCTCCACTGAGCTAAAGCATGAAGGGAGGTGATTTCCGCTGTTTTATTCTTTATCTTCGACCCCAACAAAAAAAGGAGGATCAAACCAATCCAAATTTTCTGAAAATTTGATCCCCAAACCAACAACCACCCCAGGTACTCTTTGGAATTAAGAGAATTCCTTTGATAGAACAGCCACGAGAACTTCAGTAATGACGTCTATCAAAAAGCAAAAAGCATGAACACGTTGGGCCTGAGAAGGTAAGGATGGCACCCAAATCAATCTTTAACCTGGCTTCCCATTGTTCTTCAAGGCCTACCTATGTTATTTTGAGAAATACAGAATAAATGAATATCTGGATGATCTAGAAAGAGAAATGGATGGAGAATGATTGAAATCCAGGCCATTTAGGGGCATCAGCACTTTCTAAGTCAAATCATCAGCATCAGGTTGCCCAGAGAAGCTGTGGCTGCCCCTGGATCCCTGGAAGTGTCTGAGGTTGGATGGGGTTTGGGATAGTGGAAGGTGTCCCTGAGGATGAAATTAGTTGATCCTTCAGGTCCCTTCCAACCCAAACCATTCCATGATTCTCTGATGATTTATTCAGTTTTTTTTGTTGCTCCCAAGGCCAAAGCTGCAAACAGAAATGTCAGAGAACCCCAAGGTGCTCATCCCCACACCCCTGAGCCTCGCAGTGCCCTTTCCTCTCCCTGCTCTCCTCTTCCTCCCGGGAATTCTGACAGCCTGGCTGGGGCTGGGCACAAGCCCCTCATTCCTGGTCCTCCTCCTGAATCAGCCACGCCACTGTGGAATTTTTATTGGCCATAAATCCTTTATTGGCCAGATCAATCTGATGTAAAGTGTCGCACCCAGTAAGTACCCAGTGTGCTCTTTCCTTACCTGTGGAAAAGGACAGCCTGGGGACCTGGGATCAGTGAAAGCTGGGATGGGAATGGTTGGAGGGGGGCCTGGATGAGGATTGATCGTGGAGGGAAGGGACTCTCCCTGGGTGTGAGCTGCTCCCGTGGGTTGGAACGTTCCACCTCAGTGACCGTCAAAGCCTTCCCCGGCCTCTCCTGCTGACTCGTGGCCAGGGGATCCCTTTCAGCGCAGGGAAAGTCTCTGCTGGGGAAGGGAAAGATAAAAACACTTTAAAAAAAGAGATAAATGGTGGCTGGTTTTCTGGTGATCTCATTTTTATTGCCTGTTGGAGCCCTGCCTCCATTGCAGAGGTCAGAGCTGCTGGGTATCGTCAGAGGATGCAGGGCCTGGCTTCCACCTGAGGCAAATATTGGCAAAATTGGAGGGGAAAAGGCACATCCATGGAAAGACTTGGATGTGTTTGTAAAGGACATCGATTCCTGGCCAAGGGGAAAGCAGAAAAGACCAACTGACTTCTCAAAGAGTGAGCTGAGAACGAGTAAACAGGACAATATGCTGAGGCCCATCTGCTTTCCTTCCCCTGCCAAATGTTTGCTCACAACAACAAGGAAAAAGTGACCAGCAGGGACAGGGGAGGTTCATTCCTGACAGAGCTGCCACGTCCAGCCACAAACGTGTCGGGAAGAGCAATCTCCTGTCCCAAATCCCCTGGGACTGTCTGTGCCACTGACACCCCCAGTCACGGGGGCTGAGGGGACACCGGTGCCTTCAACGCTCTGGTTTGGCACAAAGTGCTTTTGTCACTCCATAAAATTCCCCAAGGTGAGAATATTAGAACATGCAGCTGTGATATCCATTAAAAATACCCATTAAAAATGAAAATATCACAGCAGAGAGGTGTTTGTAGGACCAGGTGAGCACCAGCTCCTCATGGCACAATAAAGGAATGCAAACCCTGCGATGCACAGAGGGAAGGACAGCGCTGTGGAAGGATGATAAAATATTGCCATCTGTTGGCATCCTGAGCAAGGAGATCCCTCCACATTCCATGTTTATTTGCTTGTGGACAGGCAGAGGAGAGATGGGACAGCAGAATGCCCCAAAAACGAATCATCTCAAAAGACAATGCTCTTGTTTTTTGCAACTGTTTTTCTAATTTTTTGCTTGAGGATTCCAGGTTTTGATCTCCCTTCACTCCTTCCCACCCATGGTATGTCACCGCACAGGTTTGGCCAAATCCTGAATCTGGATTTCCAGGGTTCTGGGGCTGCCAGAAAACAACTCCTCAAGGAGTAGCACTTAATTACTATTATTAATAAACACAAAATCTGGTCGCTGTGACCAGCTGGAACACTGAGGGGAGATTTGGGAAGGTAGAACTTATGGAAGGACCTTCTTTCTCAGTGTGGTACAGCCCCCTGGAAGGCAGAAGGGAATTGAAAGGAGGAGAACTCGGGATTGCCAGAGCTCCAGAGGAGGAGGAGGATTTCAGGAAAACCAATAAAACTCGTGCTTTTCCTTCCAGTTGGAGATAGAGGAGCCCCTTTGAGCCAGACATTGCCATGAGCTCAGCGCCTGGAGTGCCAGGAGAGCCCTTCTCACATCCATGGGGATCTCCAGGGTGTGGGGCTGATGCCTAAAGAGGCCAACCTAGAAACAGAGACTGGACAGGAGTAAGGGAATAAAGGTGGATATTTATTAGAAAGGCCTTCAAAGGCACACCCTGGGCAGGCCAAAGGCTGCACCCAAGATGGACCCCGAGTCACGAGTTCTTCACACTTTTATAGCTTTGGGCCACTTGCATCTCAACCCAATTTCACCAATTAAACTTTAGCTAATGATGGAATTTCCCCTCAGCTTGCCCCCCTTCTCAAGATGCTGGGTTACACATTTTGGGCCTAGGCCGGGCTGGGTGTCCTTGGAGAGCAGCCTGGAGAGGCTTTGTTCTGTCTGTCTCAGCATGAGAGAGCAGCAGCTCCCAGGCTGCAGGACACTGCAGAGTTACACACTGGGAATGCAGCATTGGAAACATATAAAAGTTAAAACCTAAGGCATCAGGGGCCCCTGGCTGGAGCTGGCACGGGGACACCCTGGGGCACAAGGTGTCCTCAGGCCTCTGGTAGAACCCCCCAAACATCAGCAGCACAAACCCTGTGTCACATCCACATACCCCAGGCCCTGGCTGCCAACCCAAATCTCTCTTTATTCCCTTAAAACACTAAAAAGGGGGAGTTTCCTTCCTGCTCTGGAGGATCTGCAGCTGGAAGTTAAAGACGGGAGAACCAATCTGCAAGATTCCAGTTGAAGTTTTGCTCCTTGCATGGGAAAAACACCAGAATGCTCTTGAGCTGTGGCAGAAACTCTGGGACAAGCCCTGCCCCATCCTGGCAGTGTCCAAGGCCAGGTTGGAGCAGCCTGGGACAGTGGGAGGTGTCCGTGCCCATGGCTGGGGTGGGATGGGATGAATTTTGAGGTCCTTTCCAACCCAAAGCATTCTGTGATCCCATGAAAACTTGAGCTGGATGGGCCACTTTGGTCCTGCCATCTCTTCCATGTTTATTCCAAGCACTCATGGGGCCTCAGCCTCTTCCAGCTGACATCCGAGGGCTCCACGCTGCTGTTCACCCTCCCTTGGACCCACAGCTCCGGGATCACTCCTGCACAAACTCTGCCCCGACTCTTCCAGCATCACCTTGTACCAGAAAATCAACTTTCCACCCAAAGCTTCTTGTTTGAATTGGAGAGTTTAAGGGTGGACGAGGGAAACAGCATCCTCTTCCTGGCCAGACAAAGTGAAATTGTGTTTTAATCAAAAAGAAAGGGAAATCTTTCAACCTCAGGATCTGGCACGCTCAGGAACAGAGATTTTGGTTTGATCAAAGGCCCCGGAGAGGTTGGAGGTGTCTCACTCCTGGCTGGAAATTATGAAAATAATGGGCATGCAAAAACAATTACATGGCAAACCAGTCAAACTATTGAAGATTCAGGATAATTTTTTAAAAATTAAGATTTTAAAATAAGAGGTTCAAAACTTAAACAGAATATTTTTTATTCCATTATTTTTCAAACACTTTGGGTCAGACAAACTGCTCCAAATAATGAGGTTTTTGCAGTGAAAGTTATAAAAGAAAAACACCTTGCAATTGTTTTTCAGTGAAAAAAGGTTGTAGTCAAGTAAAAGTTGAGAGGTTTAAGTAAAATTTGAAACAAAATATTGATGGTGCAGACACTGATTTTGTCCTACAAAACTGGGAACATCAGTTGGCTGCAAAGTTTAAAAAAATTATTCTTATCGATTCTTGCAGCCACTTCCCTGAATTCCATTCTAAGCAAAATTTGATGATTTCACCATTTCCCTCAGAAAACTACACAACCTCATCTCCTCCATCTGCTTTTAGTTTGAGCTAAAAATATGTCTAAAACAAGACGAGTGATGCCTCCGAAAAAAATACTCCTGAAGAAAAAAGTCCAAAAAAAAAGAAAATTTTTGGACAAAACCCGAAGTTGCCTGACAATTTTCCCATCCCACAAAAACCTGAGATTTCCAAAACAACTTTGCTGTGCAGTAGGAATAAATTTTGTAGAGAAAAGACCCACCCAAGAACATCCAATAACCCCATGGTGAAAGCTCTGATTTGGGATCTCAGCTATTCCAACCCAAATATTCCCCCTGTCTGTTGGAGATGTCTCCTTGTGTCCAAAGCCAGGAGCTACCCTGGATCTGGGAAGATTTCCTCCAAATGGATGCATTCCTGCAAAAAAAAAAAAAAAAAAAGAAGTTGTGGTTTTAGTGAATCACGATGAAAAATTGTCCTCCAGAATTTCTCAACTCTTTGTCAGATTGAAGAGCCCCGGGGATTAAAGGAGCAGGAGCTCCTGTGGCTGAGCCATCCCTCAGGGTGAGGAGCTTCCCCAGGGATTTAGGGAATGGGATTGCAGCAGCTCTGGTGCTTTCCTGGAGGTTTGGAGCCCCAGCTCTCTCCCAGGTGACAAAATCCACCCAGCGAGGTCCCACACGCAGAGCTGCTCCACGTGGGCAGAACTGGAGTTTAAATCTCCCCGAAATACTCCCAATTTTCCAGCTTGGGGCATATCCAGGGTGGCCAGACAAGGAACAGCAGCAAGAACCTGGCCCTAAATTCAGCTCCACAGCTGAATGCAAACCTCAAAAAACGAATATTCTCTGAATAAACTCCTTCCAAGGGAAAGCCTCCAGCTCCCATCCCTGCTCCCCTGGCAGCAGCTGAAGCATTAATGGTGCTGAGCAAGGGCTGGAGGTGAAATCCCCATTTTTGACTGACACTTTGGCTTTTGGAAAGCTGGCGTTTGGCTCCGGCACAGAAAGATCTCATCGGGCCAGGAATGCAGCGGGGTGTGGCTGGAGCTGCAGGTAACAGGCACTTTCTCCCCTGCTTCCCCTTTATTTTTAGAGCCATCAGCTGAAATGTCACCTTCCCTACGAGGCACCCGAGTCTGGGCTCTCCTCACTGGCAGCAGGGTGGGATTTCTCCTTTTTTCTCCTCGCTTTGAAGTCAAACCGATAATTAAGGAGGAGGCTTGACTACCTGAGAATCCCAATGTGGTGTTACTACTGTGTTACTACTAATAATAGTATCTGAGCTGGCTGCAGAGGTTCTGGGGGAGTTAAAGCAGTGATCTGCAGGGGGTTGGATTCCTCTCATATCCATGAGGGATTAACTCATCACCTCGGCTGAAAAACAACACCCTGAGAAGTGAAGGGCCTTGTCCAGCCTCATCCCCTGAGCTGGTGGCAGAGCTGGAAATGCAGCTTGGGAGGTTTTGAGGCCGGATTCAGGAGGAATTCCCATGCTTAGCTAATTCCCAAATGTTTCGCTGGGATCTAGAGGCTTCTCTATATTCCTTAAATAATGTCCAAAGGCAGAAAAACCCCTGGGGATGGGATGGATCAAGGGTCCAACCAGCCAGTTTTGGGTCCTGAAGGAAAGCTGTGGCCCCGCAGTGTTGGACACGGGGCAGGGCTGCCCTGTGCCCCTAAAACGATGGCACAGGGACATGGGAACACCTCCACCCCCAGGAGCAGCAGGGATTGGAGTGGATGCTGTGCCCAGGTGCTGAGCACAGGGAGGAAAGTGTTAAAATGTGGTGCTTGAGGAGCTCTCGCACCTGTGAGGGAGGGAAGACTCCAGGGAAACCCCACTGTGACCTTCCAGGGCCTTCAGGGGGCTTAAAAAAAGGAGGGAGAGGGAATTTTTATATGGACAGGCAGTGACAGGACAAGGGGCAGTGGTTTTAAAAGGCCGAGGGCAGGGTGAGATGGGATATTGGGAAGGAATTCTTCCCTCTGAGGGTGGGCAGGGGCTGGGATGGAATTCCCAGAGGAGCTGTGGCTGCCCCTGGATCCCTGGCAGTGTCCAAGGCCAGGCTGGACGGGGCTGGGAGCAGCCTGGGACAGTGGGAGGTGTCCCTGCCCAGGGGAGTGGAACTGGATGGGCTGTAAGGTCCCTTCCAACCCAAACCATTCCAGGATTCCACGATTCTGTGAGTTCAAGTGTCCTGAGCATTCATGGGAAGAGAAACACTGCTTTTCAGGATGCCAGTTTGGGAAATAAACACCAGGGCCTCGTGGATCTGATTCAGTCTCTTCTCTCCTCGATCTGACATTCAGTTCACACCAACACTCCCTCCCAATTTAAACTCTGAAAGTGAAGGAAAGTCCAGTTTTACAGATGTTGAGTGTCCCTTGTGTGTGAAGGGGGAGCTTCCAGGAGCACAGGGATAAAACCCAGGTCAGGACTGGGCACAGGTGCACTGGGTGCTGATCCTTGCAGAGCAGAGCAATTCCCAGGGCTGGCAATGCTGAGCCACCTTAAACCACATCAGTGGGGCAGGTGGCAGCAGCTCCAGGAATGCACAAACCGTGGGTTTTGTTCATTTTGGCACTTCTGCCCCTCCCCACCTCCTTAACCCCCGCTGGATGTCACCCAGCCCAAGGCTGATCTTGTTCCACGTTCCTAAAGCTGCAGTGGGGATGACACCGTGGTGGAAATTCAAACTAGAAATGGGGTTATTTCATTTTGCAACCCCCTCTGAGCTTGGCCACTCCATGTTCTTAAAAAGGGGGCGGGGGGGTGTTAGAATTCACTTCGTAAATTTTCTGGTCAATTTGGTTTATCTAAATCATTCCTTTGTACAAAAAGCTGGGAAAACACAGCAGAAAATCAGCTCGGGAGGATGTGGTTATCAGGAGATAATCAGGCCCCGGGGAAAGCAGACACACCTGGCTCTGCTGTGCCCCTGAAGAATCATTAACTCCCTTCCACCCCCCGTGCACAAACCACCGCTGGCCTCTGATTCCTACACTGCACCGGGGAGATATCCCCAAACCAGCTCCTGGGGAGTCCTGAGCTCCCCACAATTCCTGGAGCAGCAGAACACCCCCCAAGCAGCTCGGAGCTCGGCGGTGAGGAGCACAGAGCTTTTCAGGCGTGCAGGGTGATCCAGCTCCCACAGGCTGGAACCCGGGCTGGAATGACAAGAGCTGCCCTGGAGCAGGGGGTGGGAGTGACAGCCTCTCCCTGGCTGGAATTTTGCTCTGTGGTCCTTCCACGTTTCAATTTGTGGTGCTGGGAATGCATTACCCGGCCAAAAATCAAACCCAGAGCGAGGCAGGTACAGTGCCCAGGTAAGCCACGGCTGGGACAAACCTGGGCTGATTTAGGGACAGTGGGGAAGGAATAAGAAGGGTTAAGGAGGAGGAGTAAAGGTTTTCTAGCAGTATCAGGCTCTGGAAGAACCAACAGTGACACCAGGGTGGGTGAAAAAAAGAGAGATCCTGTGGGGCAAAGGAGAGAGGAAGGAGCACGGAGAGGGGAGGGGAGCATTTGGGGTGTTTTGCCATTGACCCCCACCTCCTTTTTCCAAGGAAAAACCTTGGCTACCTGCAGCAGCGATGCTGCCGGCACCGGGCACGCCTCCTTCGCCTCTGGAAATCCGAAGGGAAAATATTTTCATTGGAAGGCAGCAGCTGACACCTCAGCAAGGTGGAAGTGGATGTGACACCTCCTGCCCGAGCCCCTGGGCAGCGGCGGCTCCTTCCTGTGCTCGGCGTGTCCCAGCCCGTGGCAGCCACCGCAGCTCCCTGACCCCGGAGCTTTCCTGCCCTTCCCTCCCGGCACAAAGGGGATCATCTGACTCTTCAAATGGTGGGATCCATTCCAAGGCTGCTCCGTGGGGAAGGGGAGCACATCCAGGCTGCTGCGGCCCAGCCCAGACACCTGATGGTGTTCACTGAAGCATCGCTGGCATTTTCCTGCAAGACCCATCCTGAGAGATTTGGCTCTTCCACATCCCAACCTCCCCCAGCTCCCGCACTCCAACTGCCACAGTGTACTTTGGGAAGCTGCCAGATTCTATTAATTAAACTATTATCTTCCCTCACTCTCTTTTTTTTTTCTTTTTTTTTCTTTTTCTTTTTTTATTGAAGATCTCGTAGCTCTGAGGAATCCATTGTTTATTTTAATTAGAAGCGAGGATTTGTCTGGAAATCCGTACGTGGCGCTGGCTGCGTACCCGGGCTGGAGTTTTGTACTGTTCCCAGGTGCAAATGGAAATGTTGCTAGCTTGAAATGAAGGTCACAAAAAGTGACTTCCACTCATGAAAAGTATCTTTCATTTCAGCACAAACCTTAAAAAAAACCCCTCTGAAAATCTAAATCTTCAGGTAAGGAAAAACTGAGGATCAGTGATTGCACACACATTTATTAACTCCAATTTGTGCATGGATAGTTCCCCCAGGACACAAGTGGACAATCCCTGAACAGGATTTCTTTGCTAATTTGACAGATAGAGAGGAAAAAAATGAAGGCAGAGCTGCAGCCTGAGTTTACACTAAGTGTTCTCACCTGCTCCTGCTCTGGCTTCAGAGCCTCGCTAAGTGCATCACTCCCCCCGAGAGCAGAGCTCCTCTCTGTATTAGTTATCCTATAATTAGACAGGTTAATTAGTTATTTAAAGTCTGTGGGATATTCAGAACCCCCCTCTCCCTCAGGTTCCTGGCTCAGGTGTGACACAGCTCCTCTCCATCCCCACTGCAGGATGTCTTTATCCCACCTGGCAGGCACAGAAGCGATGGACACATCCCAGAGAAATCCCAAAATCACAGAATCAGATTCAAATCACAGAATCGTGGAATGGTTTGGGTTGGAAGGGACCTTAAAACTCATCTCATCCCACCCCTGCCATGGGCAGGGTCACCTTCTACTGTCCCAGGGTGCTCCAAGCCCCATCCAGCCTGGCCTTGGACACTTCCAGGGATCCAGGGGCAGGCACAGCTTCTCTGGGCACCCTGTGCCAGGGCCTGCCCACCCTCACAGGAACAATTCCTTCCTGATATTCCATCTAAACCTACACTCTGTCAGTTTGAAGCCATTCCCCCTTGTCCTGGCACGCCAGGCCCTGGTGAAAAGTCTCTCTCCACCTTTCTCATGGGTTTCCCTCAGGGAAATGTCTGGGATGGATGCAGAGAATTCAGGATTTCAGCTTCCCAATAAAGGCAGCCCTGAGGGCACACTCAGATTGAGCTGTCCCATCCCATCCCATCCCA
>VWZT01007604.1:44933-59152 GCA_013397055.1 Pachycephala philippinensis | reverse complement strand
GGCACTGCCAGGGCACTGCCAGGACACTGCCGGGGCACTACCAGACCACTGCCAGACCACTGCCGGGGCACTGCCGGCGCACTGCCGGGGCACTGCCAGCCCACTGCCAGACCACTGCCAGGCCACTGCCGGGACACTGCCAGGGCACTGCCGGGCCACTGCCAGACCACTGCCGGGCCACTGCCAGACCACTGCCAGCCCACTGCCAGACCACTGCCAGGCCACTGCCGGGACACTGCCGGGGCACTGCCGGGGCACTGCCGGGCCCACGGGGTCCCAGGAGGAGCTGCCTGGGTTTGGGTGGTTCGGGACACCTCTGCCCTGTGCCGCTGTGCCCGGCTGCCAGCAGGGAAGGCAGGGTGGTCACAGGGAGCTCGGAAAGGGCCTTTGCCCCCTGCAGGAGCTCTCCCCTCCGGCCCCAACCCGGCACAGGGGACCCCACCCCAAAGGGATGCTCCTGGCCCAGCAGTGGGGCTGCCACCAGCACACACACAGGGACACGTGGGCATGAGGGAATGGGTCCCTTGGAGGTGACACCAATGCCAGTACCACCAGTGAGAGGTGACGGAAATGCTGCCCGTGCCTGGGAGTGGGTACCCAGCTCCCTGCCTCAGTTTCCCCAGTTGTGCCATCCCTGGCTTTGCTTTAGGCACCCACAATAATTGGAATTTTCCAAACCTGGGAGCAGATGTGACGTGAGCCCCCATTCCTCTCCTCAGCCTCCTGCCAGCTCGCCAGTTCTGCGCTCCCATGGCAAACCCAAAAGCTTTCTCCTGCTCTTCACTCTTCTCCCAGCTGCCAGAAGAGCCCAGTGCCCTGATCCAGGACCTCAGCAAGCTGGAATTGAGCTGGGCATCATTTGTGCCAGTGCTGGGGCTGGTGCTGTGCTGGTGCTGCAGCTCCCTGGGTGTGGGGGCCAAGGGCTGGCAGCCCCCGCCGGCCCTCCCTGGCCCTCCCTGAGGGGAGGTTATTTTCTCACCAGATACCACTTGTGTTGAGCACCTCCCTCTATTCATGGACCTTTTGAGCATCATTTGCTTCCCAGGCATTCTCCCCCCACCCCCTTTATTTTTAAATTAAAAAGAAAAAAAAGCCATGTTTCCATAGGAACTTGGAGAGAGGCTGATCCCGACCTCATTATTTGCTCAGTGAAAGGAACTTTATTTTTATCTGTTTGTGTACGTTGTCAGATTTTGGCTAAACCTACTTTCCTGACTTTGTACAGTGAGTTCTTTTAATCTTCATTTCAGATGCATTCATCCCGGGGCTTAATTTATCCTATATTGTGATCAAATTTAGCTGAAAGCGATCTGCTTTGCCAATCCTGAATATTCATCAGCTGCCTCATTCATTCACTGGCGCTGCCCCTGCCCGGGGCCGGCTCGGGGACCTGCCCCAGGTGCAGCGGGGCCGCTCCTCCCACATTCCCCTGGAGCTGTTCCCGTCATATTCCCGCTCCCTGCCCGGGGCTGCCACCTCTGGATGGGGCTGAGGGCACAGGGAAGGAGCCGAGCCGTGCAGGGAGAGTCACGGGAGCCAGAGGAGGAAGGATGGATCATGGAATCCCAGAGCGGTTTGGGTTGGGAGGGATCTTAAAGCTCCCCTTGTTTCCAGGGGCTCTGAGGTCTCCCTGGAGCCTTCTCTTCTCCGAGCCCCAGCTCTCTCAGCCTTTCCTCGTGGGAGAGGTGCTCCCAGGGCCTGAAGGGGCTCCGAGAGCATCGGAGAGGGACTGGGGACAAGGGATGGAGGGACAGGATACCAGGAATAGCTTCCCACTGCCAGAGGGCAGGGTTGGATGGGATATTGGGAAGGAATCCTTCCCTGTGAGGGTGGGGAGGCCCTGGCACAGGGTGCCCAGAGCAGCTGTGGCTGCCCCTGGATCCAAGTGTCCAAGGCCAGGCTGGAAGTGTCCAAGGCCAGGCTGGGCAGGGCTTGGAGCAGCCTGGCCAAAGGGACCCATCGGTGCCGGGGCAGCATTTGGCAGAGGGGCCGAGCACTGGTGCATCCCCTGGCTCTGCAGAAGGGCTGGGGTGAGGTGTCTGGAGTGAGCCAGAGCAGAAATTTTTGCCTAATGCTACCTGCCAGCCTCCCATTTAATCCATCCCTCTGCATTAATGTCACTTTGCAGCTCTCCCCCTGTGACCCTGAGGCTGCGGAGATTGCTGCCAGGGAAGCCCTGGTGCTGTGTCCTGGCCCCCCAGCCCCGGGCCACCTCCCACTGCCCGAGCAGCTGCACCTAATCTGGTTTAGCCAATCCAGCCCAGCAAAGCCCCTAAGTGGATTGGCTTATCCCTCCTCACTAACCCAATCTGCCAATTGGATCTGGCTGGGTTTGCCTGGTCTACAAGTCTGTCCTGGTATTATCCGGGAGATCTGTACAGACGCTGCCTCGGAGGCTCGGTGCCCTCCCTGAGCATCTCCAGCCACCTGATGCCATCTCTGCCAGGCCTTTGGGAGCACTGTGGTGTGCCAGTCCTGGCTGCTGGGCACGGTGACACACACCTCACCCCATCCCTGCAGAGCCACAGCACCTCCGATCCATCTCCCCTGGCTGCCTGCAGCTACGGGAGCAGCAGATGAGCCCCTAGAGGGATTCATTCCTCTCTCTGCAGCCTTGTCCAGGCTGACAGGACTTCAAAGCCTGGGAATGCTCCAGGAGCAGCTGGTGCTGTGCTCTGGAGCACTCTGCGGGGTGGGGGAAGAGGGAGGGGTGAGCAGGGTCACTGGAAGGTGGCCGGAGACACCAGTACGAGCAGCACAGCTCCTGAGTCTGCCCTGGCTCCCGTGGGGGCTGGCATGAGCAGCACAGCTCCTGAGTCTGCCCTGGCTCCCGTGGGGGCTGGCATGAGCAGCACAGCTCCTGAGTCTGCCCTGGCTCCCGTGGGGGCTGGCATGAGCAGCACAGCTCCTGAGTCTGCCCTGGCTCCCGTGGGACGCTCCAGCCTCTCCAACCCTCTGAGGAGCAGGGCTGGCAGTGGCACAGCCCGGGATGCTCCCAGCCCCGGGGCACAAACACCCAGCTCTGCCCTGCCCTCACTTTGCCCTGCCATCCCAGGCCTGCTGGGGTGAAGGACAGGGGGCAAGGGCTCAATTCGGGCCAGAGAGCCCAGGCTGGGCCCCTGCAGAGGCACAGCTGAGCCACAGCGCTGTGCCCATCAGCCCTGCAGGGCCCTGGCGAGGACAGAGTGACACGGAGCCACCTGCCACCACCGCTCCAGGCACGGCCCGGCAGCAGCACTGTCACAAAGCTGAGACTGACGCAAAACATCCTGGACAGAAACCCACGATTAATGTAAAAAAAGGAATCGCAACTCAAAGCATTCTCCCTCCCAAGGGAAACGGGGAAGAAGGGCCCCCAAGCCCCCGCAGTCCCATGTCAGCCCATCACTGTCCTGTCAGGGAGCACAGGGTGCCTTGGCAGGAGGGAGCAGAGGGGTGCTCTCCCCACCGTGTGCCCGCGGTCCCAGGGACACGCTGGGACCCCTGCAGGCAGTGCTGTGGCTCCCGGCCCTTCTGATCCCTGGGCTCACTCCGTAGCAATTCCTGTCAGTGGCTGGTGCTGGATTTGGATCTTCCAGGCTGTTTGCTGGGCAGGAGCACATGGCTTACTGCAACCAAGTGGGTTGGGTTTGTTTCTGCTGGGACAGACCCTTACTTGGGTGTCTTAAAAGAAAAAGCTTGCAGAGACAGGTTAAAGGTTGCTCAGCTCCTCAAGGCTCCAATTTAGATCAAAACTGTCTTTTTCTAGCTCTGAAGGGAAAGGTCAGAAGGGGAATAGTTTCTGGCTGTGTCCTGAGAGCTTTTCTCCTCCCAGATGTGCCACAGTTCACATCTGGGCCAGGCTGCAGGTGCAGCCCCCCAGGTTCTGTCAGCACAAAGGGCTGCAGCAGAGGGGAGTGCCAGCCCTGCTGCTCCTCCAGCCACACCAAAGCACCTCGAGAGCGGCTGCTCCGAGGGCTCCTGCTCCGAGCTGGGCATTCAAGGATAACACAGCTGCCCCCGGAGACCCCCTGTGCCCCCCATGCAGCAGTGCTGATCCTGCTGCCAGTGCTGCTCCCGTCGCTCTCCAGCGAAGCCTGAAAACGGGGCTGACAGAACTGGGACCCACGAGCCTCTTCTGCAGCAAACCCGGCCCGGGGAAGCGCACGGCTCCGGCTCCCCGGGCCGCCTGGGACCTTTGCACCTCTTAGCAGGGGCTGAGCGGCCCTGCTCCCTCACGGGCTCGGTGTGGGGGCACGGACAGGGCCCTGTGCTTGGTGCTGACAGCAGGTAATCGCTGCCCTGACGTGATGCTTCGTGGCAGAATGAGGCAAGGGCTGCGCTTGGCAGGACCTCACCTGCCTTCCTCAGCAGTGCTANTGGATATTTATTTGAAAGGCCTTCAGAGGCACACCCTGGGCAGGCCAAAGGCTGCACCCAAGATGGACCCCGAGTCACGAGTTCTTCACACTTTTATAGCTTTGCTCCATTTGCATCTCAACCCAATTTCACCAATTAAACTTTAGCTAATGATGGAATTTCCCCTCAGCTTGCCCCCCTTCTCAAGATGCTGGGTTACACATTTTGGGCCTAGGCCGGGCTGGGTGTCCTTGGAGAGCAGCCTGGAGAGGCTTTGTTCTGTCTGTCTCAGCATGAGAAAACATCAACTAACAGGCCACAAGACACCTTAGAATTACACACTAGGAATACAGAATTTGAAAAATATAAAAGCTAAAACATAAGGCATCCAGGGAAGCAAAAGCAGAGAGAGCTGGTGGCGCACTGGTGGTGACAGGTGCTTGATGCATCATGGGACAACTAATCATGGCAATTCCCAGTATTTACTGACTTCCAGGGATCTGGGTGACCTTGCAGAAGGAGGGCACAGGAGGGTTCCAGGGTTCAGCCTCGCCTGCGGTAGCCTGGGGCTGGTTTTGTGTCCTCTGGGGGAGCCAGTGCTGGGCAAGAGTGTGGGACTGTGATGGCTCTGAGAGCTCCTCCACTCCTCCACAGCCCCTGCACAGTGACTGCCATGTGCCCTGGCCACCCTGGCATCAGCTGGCCCCCTCAACAGGGCTGTGACAGGTGACACGTGTCCTTAAAGCAGGTCCCAGATCACCCCCTCTCACCCCACACCATCGGTCACTCTGTGCCCACGCTGGCTCTGGGGGCACGGGCATCGTTCAGTCTCCCAGCTGCTGGAGGATAGGAAGGCTTTGGAACTTTCCATCAATCCCAGGAGCAAAGTGGTCGCCTCAGCCCCTCAGTGAGTCCCGTGGGATGGGATTTGTGCCATTGTTCTGCTCTGTGTGCCTGTCCTGGTCCTCAGAGTCCCCACAGCCCCCGAGCAGAGGCGAGGAGCTCTTCTGGAGGCGTGGATGGAGGAGCTCAGAGCAGCCCCTGGCTGAGGCTGCAGGGACCGTCCCAGTGACAAAGGCTTTGCTGGCAAGAAGGGATCCAGGTCTCTGGTGTGGGGCTTCCAAGGCTCTGGAAAGGTGTCCCCCCAGTGCAGCATGGCCCAGGATGCCTCCTCTCAGCTCACCCCAAACTCTGCTGCTGCTGCACGGCACTTCAGGGACCCCCAAACAAGAGGCTGAGCCCCAAACAAGGGGCTGCCCTGATGCCTTATGTTTTAGCTTTTATATTTTTCAAATCCTGCATTCCCAGTGTGTAACTCTGCAGTGTCCTGCAGCCTGGGAGCTGCTGCTCTCTCATGCTGAGACAGACAGAACAAAGCCTCTCCAGGCTGCTCTCCAAGGACACCCAGCCCGGCCTAGGCCCAAAATGTGTAACCCAGCATCTTGAGAAGGGGGGCAAGCTGAGGGGAAATTCCATCATTAGCTAAAGTTTAATTGGTGAAATTGGGTTGAGATGCAAATGGAGCAAAGCTATAAAAGTGTGAAGAACTCGTGACTCGGGGTCCATCTTGGGTGCAGCCTTTGGCCTGCCCAGGGTGTGCCTCTGAAGGCCTTTCAAATAAATACCCACCTTTATTCCCTCACTCCTGTCCAGTCTCTGTTTCTAGGTTGGCCTCTTTAGGGATCAGTTGCACAGGACCAAGGCAAAGGAGGGATCACCCCTCACGCCCCGCTGAGCAGGGGGAAGGTTCGGGCTCCCCCAGGCCAGGCTGCAGTGCCGTGCCCAGCCTGGCATCAGGGGGTGATCCCTGGTACCCACGGCTCACACGCAGCCTGGAGACACCCCCAGGGTGAGCAGGGAGCTGCCACAGCCCTGCCCAAGGCACAGCCCCTCGGGGAGTGGGAGCTGGCTCTGGGTTCTGCCCTGGGTCTCTGCAAGGTGGGGAGGGAAGGTTGAGGGAAGGCGGCTCCCTGCCTCCCACCCGGAGCCTGAAGCACGGGATGTTTGTGACACTCTCAATCAATCTAGGCACAGGAAGATGATGATCACAGGGAATTATGGAAAATTGAGGAGTTCTGTGCCCTTCATAAAACCCGAGGAGCTGAGCAGCACCTTTGAATGAGTGCAGAAATCAGCACAGAGAATTTGTGGCTCTTGCGAATCTGAAGAGGCAACGTTGCCAGGGCCGATGGATTCCTCAGAGGAGATGAGGCCTTTTAGCAATTCAGAGATGGGGGAAAAGCTCAGAAAGCCACCAGGACACAGAATGAACCCCAAACCGATCAGGATTCACTCCCCAAAGGCAAACATGGGAACTGGCTGATGCAGCATGAGTTGCCCTGATGCCCCTGCCCTGGCAGACGACCTGGCTGTTCCAGGAAAGGACACCAGGTGGGAGTTTGCCAAGAGCAGCACGTGGGTCTGCAGGGGCTGGAGTCAGTGATGGATGGGAAATGACTGGGAAGGGGGAGAGGAGATCTCCCTCTGCAGGGAGCTGCCCAGGGCGGGGAGGAAGGACCTGGATCAGCCTCTGATTGCAGGAGGGCTCTGGAGGGGCAACAGCACAGAGGGGCAAGAAACTGCAAACAGAGGGGTGGGATAAGCTGGTGTCCCTCCCCTGATCACTGCTGGGGTCCAGGGAAGCTGAAGAAATACCATAATTTTGGAAGAAAACCTGTTCTGCTGCCTTCACACCCCTTATACCCCCAAATCAATTGATGCCCTGGCTGTACCTGCAGCACCTGCAAGATGCCCTCAGGGACAGCGAGCACAGGGTTTTGAGGATTCAGAATCTCCCACAAGAGGAGGTTTCTCTGACGCTGTGGTCAGCCCTGAGAGGCTTCACATGGAATGGTGCATTCAGGAGGGCAGGGCAGAGCCCAGGGGCTCCACTGGGACCTCCTAACCCGAGAGAAACCATCACAGACAGAACCACCCCACAAAGTGTTGGCAGGAGTCAGGAGGTGAAGCAGTGAGAAGGGTGGAATCAGTAAATAACATGTCTGGGATGGTGATGGGCACAGTGAGGGGCCAGACTTGGCTCTGAGCAGTCACTGGCCAACACCAGAGACGCCAGTGACACCAGTGACACCAGTGACACCAGTGACACCAGCACAGGGCAGATCTGGCCGCTGGCAGAGTGGGCAGGTTCACCCCGGGCTGCGAGGGTGGGGACCTGAGGGATGTCCCCTCATGTCCTGCACCTCTCCTGGCTGGTGCTTGCTGGGAGGTGGATCAAGAGGCAGTGGAGTCAGAAAGGGCAGGACAGAGCCAGGGCACCAGCCCTGAGCTCTGTGCATTGCCAAACATGCCACCCGCTGCCGAGGTGCCGCCCTGTGCCACCAGCCACCCCCACAGCCACCTTTGGGGTGCCAGAGCTGGGGGCAGTCCCTGCCCTACCCTGTCACTTGGCTGAGGTGGTTGCACATGAAGGCTCTGTCAGCTCCCCAGGAGCTGTGCTCTGCCAGGAGCTGCTGCTGCCGGAGAGGGGAGAGCAGGGGATGTCAGTGCCTCAAGTGCACGGGGCAGGACAAGGGGCTGGGGAGGCTCCGGGTGACCTGGGCAGTGCAGGTTCCTGCAGGAGCCTGTGCAACCCCCTCCTGGCCCAGCTACACGGCTGCTGCTTGGGCTCGGTCCTGGAGGAGCCCCAGGCCTCCCCTCGCAGCCTGGGCAGGGTCCTGCTCACCCCCAGCTCATCCCCGTGGATCCTGACCCAGCACTGCCCAGCCCCCAGCTCATCCCCATGGATCCTGACCCAGCACTGCTCACCCCCAGCTCATCCCCGTGGATCCTGACCCAGCACTGCTCACCCCCAGCTCATCCCCGTGGATCCTGACCCAGCACTGCTCCCAATGCACCCGAGCAGGATCCTGCTGCCCCATCCATGCCTTCCCCATCACTTCAGTGCTCAGATGTCTCAGGGGAGGTTTGTGGTCATCAGTTCATTTCATCTGGGGATTTTTGTCATTTATACCCAAACCTCGGTCTCCCAGGGGCACAAATACAACCAGCACAGTTTGGCAGGAAGGTCCAAAGGAAGACAAACCCACCATTTTTGTGTCTTCTCGTGCTTTGAGGAAGACTGAAGGTCCTGTCCTAGACGAGTCCTCAGGCTCATTTGTGACATACCTGTATCACAGGGGTGGTAATCAGCCCGTGGGAGCTGGGGGAAGGTGACAGCAGGGTCCCCTACCTCCGGGGACAGTGTTGGATGCACTTTGAGGACTCCGGTTTCCATCCAAGCTCAGCCCAGCTCTGGGATTTGGGGATGAGCCACAACTTGCACTGCAGCCAGCCTGTCCCAGCTGCCTCCCGAGTGGCTCCTGCACGTGTTCCTCAGGTGTGGTTTTACCCCCAGCACCTCCCCTGGGCAGCAGTTACTGGAGAACAAAACTCCAATTTCCTGGTAGCCCCTGGGGCAGTGTTTGTCTCCCGGGGAGTTAAACAGGCAGTGCCAGGCCTGCTGCCGAGAGCCCAGAGGAGCCTGGGACAGGCAGGTGGGCTGAGAGGGGGTCTGTACCCCCCACTAGCAGCTCCCCAGCTCCCCCAGCACATCCCTGTTCCGTGCCGGGCACTGGGGGTTTCCTGTGAGCACCACAGTGACATTTCCAGGTCCCTCCCATGGGCACAGCTAGGGGCACTGCTGTGTTTGTGTACCTGTGCTGGCACAGGGGGGTGGGCAGCCTCACCCCAGCCCACCAAGGCTGCCACAGGCTGTGTGACCCCGCAGCTGAGGGACTTTGCCTCCTGGGTGCTGGCAGTGCCTGTGCCACCGTCCCTGCCGGGCTGGTGAGTCGTGTTCTGCCACCCAGCACCCACAGGGTGGGTCCCCAGAGCGTCCCCCCACGGGGGCTTCTCTGGCGAGGCCCCAGGGTGGTCCCTGTCCCTTGGGGCCTTGGTGCGGTCCCAGAGCTCAGCACGGGCTTGGTGAGGGCTGATCCCATCCCTGGCACGGCTCCTGAGCTGCTGCCCTGCCGGGGCTTTGCTGGGTGGGCACTGGGGTGACCCCAGGTACCGCCCCGACCCTGGCCCTGGCTCCTGGACCCCCCTGCCCGGCTTGGTCCTGGAGCTGTGCCACCAGCAGTTGCTTGTCTGATCACAGCCATGGAATCACTAAGGCCAGAAAACCTCTGAGACCGAGTCCAGCCCTGACCCCAGACCACACCACGGTCACCACCAGCCCATGTGCCCAGGTGCCACATCCACACGGTCTTTGAACACCTCCAGGGTGGTGACTCCACCACTGCCCTGGGCACCCTTTCCCTGAAGAAATTTTCCCTAATATCCACTGCAAAGCTCCCCTGGCACAACTTGAGGCCATTTCCTCTCACCCTGGTGATGGTGGCTCTGGGCTGAACCTGCCCTGCTCCCCTGCCCGGGTACCCTGGCACAGACCCCGGTGACCAGCCCCTGCCCTGCTGGCGATGTCCCCCTGCCCTGGCTGTGCCCCAGCAGGCTGTGCCACGCTGGAAGGGATCTTTCCCTTTGATCTGTGGTGCAGAATGAACAGAGCAGTGAGGCAAAGCCTCCTTTATGGACCTAAGGTGAATGAAATATGGCTTTGTGCACCCGGCTGAGAACTCCTGCTCTGCTTCTGACTGGGCTTGCAGCCCAGGGCAGGCTCGCTTGGGCAAGCGTGGCCGTGCCTTGCACCTCTCTATCAAAGCTGAGAGACAGGGAGGGGCACGGGGACACCCTGCACAAAAACCAGCTGTCCCAGGCTGTGGGCTGGGCTCCAGAGCCTGTACCTGCTTCCCACCCCTGGAGGTGTTCCGGGGCAGCTTGGATGGAGCAGCCTGGTCTAGTGGGAGGTGCCCCTGCCCATGGCAGGAGGTGGAATGAGATGGGCTTTAAGGTCCTTTCCAACCCAAACCATTCTGGAATTCTGTGATAGATTTGCTCTGAAAAGAGGAGGTGCTGCTCCGAAGGGTGGAAGTGGGAATGCCGAGGTGTTCGAGGTATTGAGGAAAGGAACTTTTAAGGCTTTCCTGCCACAAGAGCCTGTGGCCAGCGCGGGATGCTGAAGGAGCATTGCTGGGAACACGACAAGCCCAAACTCCTCCTAGAGCTGCCTTGTTGAGGTGCCACTGCTGGGACTGCGTGCAGATCATCATCACCTTGGATGTTCAACTTCCCCCACCCCGAATTCCTTTATTCTCCATAACTCCCCCTCCTATATCTAGGGCAGATCCTGCCTTTTGCACGTTTGAAACCCTCTGTGGCAGTGTCTGGGCTGGATTAGCTCCTGTGCTGTGAGACAGTGACCAACCAGTGCTGCCTCGTGTCCCTGTCCCCTCACGTCCCCTCCGTGCCCCCAGGACCCTGCAGGAGCCACCCCCAGCCTGGCACAGAATTCTCTGATGGGACAATTCCCTGCCTTTATTTTTTTTCCGCAAAACAAAGCCTTTGCATCGTTGTGTCTGTGAGGGTGCACGGGAGCAGGAGGCGGTCCATGGGCTCGGTAATGCCCACGGGGGAAGCACCGGCTCCCTTCCCGCGGGAGGTGCCATGGTCATGCCCAGCCCTTCCCTGCCCTCCTCCCCGTGCCCCCAGCCCCTTCTCCCCTGGCCCAGCCCTGGGTTATCCCGCAGCTGAGTGGACAAAACCCTTCCGAAGCGGCTGGGGGGAAGCGTGAGGCAGAAGCCTGGGCGGAGGAGCGGCTCTGTCTTCCCGCAGCCGGGTTAGAGCCCGTCAGAGCCGCTTCTGCCGCCTTCCTGCGGCGCGAGAGCGGCCAAGAAGAGGATGAATAATGGACTCGGGTTTCTCCACGAGCTCCGTGTGCCAGGCACACGCTCACACACGGAGCAAGGCGATCTCCCTGAGCCCGCCCAGGCAGCGGCTGCAGCGGGAGCGGCTCCGGGGATGCGCCGGGCAGTGAATCCCCGGGATCTGCCAGGGAGCACACGGCTGGGTAAACACGGGCACGGGCTGGGCACGGGCTGCAAGAGCATTCCGAAGCCTTTCACGGGTCAGCTGGAGTGCAATAAATGCTCACAGAGGGCACATCTCGCTCTGCGGGAGCTCAGGGATGCGGCATTTCTCCGGGGCCCTCCCACATTCATCCAGCCCGAGCCTTCTGTCCTCCGCGCTGCCAAAGCAGTGGCACCAACCCCCGAGCCCAGGTGGCTCCAACCCCCGAGCCCAGGTGGCACCAACCCCCGACCCCAGGTGGCACCGAACCCCGAGCCCAGGTGGCACCGAACCCCGAGGCCAGGAGGGCAGGGAAGGGCAGGAGCTCAGCTCTGCACAGCCCAAATTTCTGCTGCTGCTCCTCCACTTCTGAGATATCTGCTCTTAAAGTTGAGCCTTTTCTCTGAGAGTCACAAAATGGATATTTCCAGGCTGAGGGCAATTCAAATCACACTTAAAATTCTTCATTTCTTTTCTATGCTTTTCCCAGGGATTAGAGAAACCGGCAGTTTTTAGTGAAAATATTTGTAGGATTTTGCAAATGTGTTGTGGAAACAGGAGGATTGCTGCATTCCTGACGAGGGATGAGGAGCCTGGCAAAGAGCATCTCCCTGTTCCACTGCACATGTTGGGCACTCCGAGTGGAAAAAAGGGACTTTTACAGGTGTAAAGGCAAGCAGAGAAATGAACATACAGGAAAAAGGCACAGGTGAGGGACAGAAATTGGGCAGAATTTGGTTAAATAGTAAACTTTCACTGGGGAAACAACAATTACACTCAAAAATAGTTTTAATTTTAAGCCTCTAATTTTCACTGTAGTTGTTATTTTGATACTGGGCCAGCACACACATCCCATCCAAAGCCTCATCCCGGTGTGTACAAGCACTGCTGGTGTATCCTGATGGAATTGTTCTGTAGGGAAATGTTTTGACACTTTGAACAAGATGGGAAGACAAGCACCCAGAAAGTTAATGAGAGGACAAGCAGCTCTCAATATATTCGATAATGATTTCCAACAAACGCAGAGCTATTGTGTCAAAGTATTTCATTAAAGCACAAAGCAGCACTTTGATCTGGAAAATAAGATGTTTCAATCAACACTGAGTAAAAGCTGTTCTGAATGTTGTACAACAAATACAGCAATGGGAATAAATTAATGGAAGAGCAGGAATCCTCTGCCCCACCTCGTGCCTGGTGCTTGTTACACAGCACTGCTGGGTGAGAGAAATGGGCAGAAATACCATTTGCATACCATTTCCCTGGGAAAGTGATGGAATCAGCATTTTATCCTAAATTCCATGCACTTTATTTCAAAACACAATTTGCACTTTTGTTTTCCCAATTATCTCTCTTCTGGAAATGCTCTCTTTATTGGGCAGTTTTCCCCCTCAGTTGGGATTGATGCAGGTTTCAGGTGTGACACTTTCCTACTGAATGCAGTTTCCAAGTCTCAGCCTCTGTCAGGCACAGCTGGGTGCCACCCCCCTTGCTGCTCATTGCTGTCCCTTGTGTGCTGGTGGCCAGAGGAGGTGGGGCTGTCCCTTCCTGTGGCACCGCTGTGGCACCACGCCCTGGGCACGCACCTGTGACTGTGCCCAGCTGCCACCGGCTCAGCCCCTGCCACAGAGGGGCTGCAGGGGGGGTCCCGGGGGGTCCCTCCCTCGCTCTTTGCAAGAATGGGAGCTCACAGGGATGGAGCAGGGGCTGCTCTGCATTCCCCAGGCTCCCGGCCCAGCCCTGGGGTGGTTCCTGCAGCCAGAGCTGTTGGGAACGCTGGCATTCTCCACAGAACCATGGTGCTGTTAGGGAAAACACGGAGAGTCATGGCCAGCCTCCGCCGTTCCCTTTGGGCCCCAGTTCTGTTCCTTGCCCCCCGACACCAGGCCCAGCCCCATCAGGTGTTATCCCGCAGCTCCCCGGGAGCAGGAGGGAGCTGTGTGTCCCTCGCTCTCACACAGCTGCTGAGAGGACCTGCTCCCCCTCCACTGTTCTGGGGGAGCAGGAGGAAGCTGGGGTGAGTGGCGTGGCATGAACTCAGTCCTGGCTGCTCTGGTGCCTCATGGAGATCCAGGAAAGCTCCTGCCAGAGCAGCTGTGGCTGTGCCATCCCTGCAAGTGTCCCAGGCCAGGTTGGACGGGACTTGGAGCAACCTGGGGTAGTGGAAAGTGTCCCTGCCCATGGCAGGGGTGGAAAAAGATGAGCTTTAAGGTCTCTTTCAATCCAAGCCGTTCTGGGGTTCTGAGATTCCCAGGCTGCAGGGTCACAGGGTCCCTCGTTTTCCCCCAAGGCACAGCTCTGTCACTCTTCCCCATCCTGAGCAATGCCGTGGCCACTGCTCCTGTCCCATCACCTGCAGCAGCACAGGACAGACCTTCCCGGGTGGGCTCTGCACCAAAAACATCCAGGCCTGGCCTTTTCTGTCCCATGGATTTCCATGTACATGCTGAGCAGGTGATCCCAGCAGGGGGACAGGGCCCATCCATCCACACGTGCCTGGGATCTGTCCCTGCCTCCCTCCTGCTTGGCAGAACCTGCTGGAGGCACCTGGAGCTGGGCAAGTGCCAAGAGGCCACAAATGTGTCAGAGGAGAGCTCTGGTGTCCAGACCCTGCACTCAGGAAGGCAGAGCTGCACCTCCTGCACGTGAGCCCAGCCAAGCCCCTCTCTGCCCTCCCCGGGGCGATGCCAGGCTGGGCACCACCTCTGCCCTTCCCTCTCTCCCAGACCCCGGCAGAACAACCCCCAGAGGTGCCCCCCCGACCTCCCCCACCCACCCCACCTGGCTGGAGGCAGGGAGGTGAGGGGCAGGTGAGGGCGCAGGGACACGCTGAGCAACCCCCTCGGAGCGTGGCATTTGAAATGATGCTGAAGTAACCTCTCCACCTTGGCAGGAGTGTCTGCAGGGTGCCTGTCCCTCTGCACAGGTGCCCGTGAAGGGCAGCAGCCATCCCTGTGCCCGAGGAGTGCCCACAG
>VWZT01007604.1:0-21896 GCA_013397055.1 Pachycephala philippinensis | reverse complement strand
CGGGGTTTGGTGGCTTTGGGGGACGCTGCTGACCTGCAGGAGTGGGTCAGGGAAGTGATGGTTGCAGGAGCTGGGTCAGCCCCTCATCCCACTTCCCTGTGGGATGGAGTGACCAAATCCAGTGCCTGCCACAGCTGCAGGACACGGGACTGGCCTTGGAGCCAAAGCCCCACAGGCAAACCAGGGCTTGGAGGGGTCACTGAGTCAGGCTTAACCTCATCAGAGAACACCCCAAACTGCATCTGCTCGCCTCTGGAGAGCCCTGTCCCTCTGAACACCCATCCTGGGGTTCAGTGATGCCCATGCCTCAGGCACCCAGCATGGCTGTGCATCTCTGCCCCAGAGCATTCCACGCATCCTGGGCTGATCTGCCGGACCCTCCAGGACTGGGCATCCCCAAGGAGATGAGCTGTAGCTGTTTGGGAATTGGGAATTACCAGCTGGAGCTCTGTCAGGGAGGGTCAGGCTGGAGCTCAGGGAAAGGTTCTTCTCCCAGAGGGTGCTGGGCACTGCCCAGGCTCGCCAGGGAATGGGCACGGCCCCGAGGCTGCCAGAGCTCCAGGAGCACTTGGATACCGCTGCCAGGGATGCCCAGGGTGGGGCCCTGTGCAGGGCCAGGGGTTGGACTCAATGATCCTTGTAGGATATTCTCAGGATATTCTGTGGTTGTGTAGGAACTCCTGCTTTGTGGTTCTGACCTCAAAACCATCAAATCCAGCCATTTTTGCCCCTGCCAAGAAGCCAGGAATGTGTTTGGCATCCCCATTCCTCCAGCTACTTCCGCACGGATGGGCTCAGGCCAAGCCAGATCCATCAGGATCCCTCTGCAGGCTCCCATCTTGGTCCAGGGTGGATCTGTGGGTGCTCCAGGAGCATCCCAGAGCCCGTGGCAGGAGCAGCCAAGGCTCTGTGGACAGAGGCAAATTTCAGGGAAAGATAAAAGGAATTTTATTTCCACAAATGTCTGTTTACACTGAGCTACTGGTTTCCACTGGAGCTGGGAAGCTGCCGTAACCTCCCTGTCTCAGAGGGGTGTGAAGGGATATTCTGTGTGTCTGGGGCTCAGGACTGGGGTCTCAGAGCTGTTCTCCTGGCAGGGAGAGGGGCAGGAGGGAGAGGGGCAGCTGCTTTGACATCCCCCACCATGGGCAGGGAGGCACCCCCGAGAGGTTGCCTGGGACTGGGGGGGCACATGGGGACCTTTTCCATGAGGATTTCCATGATTTCTATGAGAAGAAGTCACAGCACATTGTGGCCTTTGAGGAACTTGGTGGCAGGAGGAGCCCTGGGTGCTGGCCCTGGGCAGTGCCCTGAGCTGTGGGGTGCAGGGGGTTCAGGTGGAGCTCTCCTGCCTCGGTGCTGGCACAGAAAGGTCCCTGTAGCAGCCTGTGGTGAGGCCCCAGTGTAGGAGGGGTGTTGGGAACCTCCCAGGTTTTCCTGAGACCCACCAGGCTGTGACAGAGCTGTGGGAACAGGGCAGGAGGAGCAGGGGTGGCAGCAGGACTGGGCACTGCTGGGGGCTCCCATGGCACAGGGCATCTCCTGCCCTTGGCAATGCTGCCAGGGGCTGGGGCAGGCTGGAGGGAGAGGCATTTTTGGTTGGAAAGACAGAAATGTGGAGAGCAAATCACCACTGTGGCTGGAGAGGACTCAGCTCTGCCCTGGGCCCAGCCCGGGCACCCCTCAAAGGGAGTCCTGGTGGGGGCTTTGTGGCCAGGGAGAGCCCCTCATCCAGGCCATCCCTCCTGTGCCTCTCCCCAAGGATCAGAGCAGCTGCTGCCCAGCACGGAGCCCTCAGAGCCCTCAGAGCCCCCTCTGCCTCTCCTCAGAAAACTGTCCTGTCCCTTGACCTGTTTTAACCTCTGTGCCATTCCTGCTCCTCCCTCGAGCTCCTGGTGGGATGGGATGGTGTCTGCTCAGTTTTTGGGGAGGGTGGCTCTGTTTGTCCTTCCCTGCAGCTGTGAAGGACCCGCTCCCCAGGGAGCCCTGGCTGGGGAAGGGGAATTCCACAGGATTCACAGGGAGGAGGGAGGAACAAACCCAAACCTGTGCGTTTGAGGAGCTCATCCCAGGTTTAAATCATGCTCCAGCTCTCCTGTTTCCCCCAGTGATGGGAAAGGTGAAACTGGAAAAGAGCCAGAGAATCAAACCCAGGGCACCCCGTTCCAGGAGTAACAGGAGGCGTCAGAAAAATGATCCTCAGCTGGCAAAGCAGACAGGGACCTGCTGGGGGCTGGAGATGATGCCTTAGGTTTTAACTTTTATATGTTTCAAATCCTGCATTCCCAGTGTGTAACTCTGCAGTGTCCTGCAGCCTCTGAGCTGCTGCTCTCTCATGCTGAGACAGACAGAACAAAGCCTCTCCAGGCTGCTCTCCAAGGACACCCAGCCCGGCCTAGGCCCAAAATGTGTAACCCAGCATCTTGAGAAGGGGGGCAAGCTGAGGGGAAATTCCATCATTAGCTAAAGTTTAATTGGTGAATTTATGCTGATATGCAAATGGCCCAAAGCTATAAAAGTGTGAAGAACTCGTGACTCGGGGTCCATCTTGGGTGCAGCCTTTGGCCTGCCCAGGGTGTGCCTCTGAAGGCCTTTCAAATAAATATCCACCTTTATTCCCTTACTCCTGTCCAGTCTCTGTTTCTAGGTTGGCCTCTTAGGCATCAGAGACACCCCTAGCTGAGAGCCTGGCTGGCAGGATGGGCTCTCCACTTGGGATGGGAGCAGGGGGACAGGGAGAGCCCAGGGCCTGGGGGCTGTGCTGGGCAGGGGCTTCTCATCAGCTCTCTGAGCACCTCGTTCTGCCAGCACCGTCTCCTCCCCAGCAGAGTGAAGATAATGTCTATTTGTTCACTGAAATTCAGTTTTTCTAAGTTTTATCATAATGGGAACATGGAATCTTGCTTTTCCTGGAAGGCCATGGATTTCCACATGTGACTGGCACGGTGGAGGGGCTGCACTTTGGTCACTGGGTGTCCTTCCCCCAGCTGCTCTGCTGGGAAGTAGGTGGCTGCAAAAACCATGCTCAAGTGCTGTAAAAATGTGGCTGCAGGTCCTGTTCTCTCTCAGATCATATGTTTGTGGGCATAAAGAGCTTTTAGAGGTAGATTAACTTCATTAAAATTGAAAGCACTCATTTATGGCACTGTAACTCCTCCGGTAACGGCTGGGCCAGGTAGGGCAGGGGGATCCCTACCCTGGTGCCCTGGGGATGTGGTTTGTGCTTCTGGCTCTGTGCTCTCTCCTGTGGAAAGTCTTGGGGCACTTTGGGAGGGAGCTGAGCCTCCTGGCTCTGTGCCCATCACTGGAGTGGGGTTTGGAAGCGGTGTGATCCTGGGGAATGGGGACCAGCACTAGGATGACTTTTGGGAAGAGGTGTGATCCTGGGGAATAGGGACCAGCACTAGGATGACTTTTGGGAAGCAGTGTGATCCTGGGGAATGGGGACCAGCACTAGGATGACTTTTGGGAAGAGGTGTGATCCTGGGGAATGGGGACCAGCACTGGGACGACTTTTGGGAAGGCCAAGGCTGTAGAGCTGGGCCCACCTGGGCTCCTGCCTGACCCAGAGCAGGTTTCTCACCCAGGAGAGAGGGGTCTGCTCCTGTAAGGAACTCCATGGGACACAGTGGCCCTGCCTGGGACAGGGAGGGCTGGGAAGGGGTGGAGGCCCCTCCTGGGCTGGGCCAGTGTCCTGTGCCTGGACACGGGCTGAAGGAGGGGTCCAGAGCAGCCTCCACACACTTGGCATCACCCAAACCCTACAGGCTGCTGCCCCCATGCCCGGCAGGGGGGCACAGGGCTGGGGGTTCCTCTCGGATTTACAGCCATGCCTGGTTGCACCCCATGGCTCTTAGGGACTCCAGCCCAGCACAGGGCGTCCTTCCCCAGCCAGACCCAGTCCTCTGCCACCAGTGCTCAGGGGGGGCCCCAGGAAGCTGGGGTGCTTGTGCTGCTGCCCAGCACCTGGTGGGACCCCCCAGTCACAGGACGGAGGGTCCGTGTCCCCCCAAGGCTGCACAGGTGGCCCCAGCCCAGCGCCAGGCTGCCCTTTCCCGGCAGCAGCAGCAGCAGATCCGATTTGTCTGCCCTGCCTTCACTGGCCCTGCTAAGCAGGTTTTAATTTTGTTAAATAAATACGAAGTAATGGCGGCAGGGCTGGGAGCCAAACGGCCCGGGGACATCCTTGGGAGCCGGGCGGGCTCTGCAGCGGGGCAGGACCAGCGCTGGGAGCGGGCACGGGGTCGGGCAGAGCTGCTGGCAGAGCTGCTGGCAGCAGGGCCGGCGGGGTGGTCCCGGGGGTGGTCCCGGGCTGGCTGCTGGAGCAGATGTGGCCTCTCACCGTGCAGTGCCTACAGAGCAATTTCTAAATGGCTGCTAAACAGCACCGTCAGAAGCACACTCATCTTCTCGTCCTAATTAGTGGATCAGACAGTAATTTGTAATCCGTTTGAATAGGAAGATCTGAGTGTCTCGCCCTGGAGCTGGGCAGGACACGGGGGTGGCAGCATGGAGCAGAGCTCTCAGGGCAGGGATGAGGGCTCCTCTTGGTGCCTGCAGGAACTGCTCTCCCCTCTCACGTTCCATGAGCCCTGTGCTTTCTTCAGAGTTTTGGCATTTTTGTTTCTCTTTGTGGTATCCAGCACAGCACCCCCAGCAGCAGGGCCACAGGTCACCTCCTGCTGTCCCTGCGGTGGTGGCAGTGGCAGGGCACAGTACCTGGTCACCAGGGCCCTTTGCAGCTCTGGCACACCAGCTGGGCATGGCCACACTGGAGTTGGGATGGGCTGGGGCCAGGGCAACCTCCAAGGCAAACCCATCCCAGCTGGGGTCTGGCCTTAGGGTGTGCTGGTGTTTGTGTTTTCAGTGCTGAGGATAAAATGAGACCTGGAGCAGGAGGATGGAAAAAAAGCCAAAAAGCTGAAAAGCAAGATGTGAGGGAAGAGGGGATGAGGGTGTGCGGTGAGCAGAGGACAAGGCAGAGAGCCGGAGCAGCCCTGGGTTGGATGGGCAGGGAGAGAGGCTGGACTGGGGCCGTCTGGAGCAGCGTGTGGAGCAGGAGTTTGGTGGGACGGCCTCAGCTCATCCCAAGTGCCAGAGCCTCTGTGTGACCCCTGGACAGAGCACAGGAGCAGGGCAGGGTGGGGATGGAGGGGGGTGTCCCAGGGGGTCCCAGCAGCTCTCCTGCACTGCAGGAGCAGTGGACGGGACAGTGGCCGTGGTGTGGGCTGGGACTGAGCCAGGGGAAGGTGACAGGCAGTGGGGTGGCCTCGAGTGTAGGGCTCACAAGTAGCTCTGGGTTCATGGGCAGGGGTGACAGGCGGGGTCAGGCTGTGGCAGACCCAGGGGCAGCAGCACGAGGGACAGGGTCACAGTGCCCTCGCCACGGTGGCACCGAGCAGCTCCTTGCTGGCTGTGTCTTTAGCATCAATTAGCTGGGGAAAAGCACAAGTGTCCTGCATGCATTAACCTTTAGAAACGCCGAGCACGAGGAGCAGCCGGGAGGCTCCAGGAGTGGGGCGGGCACGGCTCAGGGTGACAACCCCGAGTGGAGAGCCTGGCCCGGGGACACGGCCCTGGGGCAGCCACCCGTGGGGCACGCGGGGGCACAGAGCCGTCCCGGGTGGCAGTGCAGATATCCTGGTGGAAGGCAAGAGCTACAAGCAGCGACTTCAAGGAGCAGCAGTTCCCTGCTGCATTCCCCAGCCCTCAGCCGAGTGTGGGTAATGGCAGCAGTGACTCACCGTGCTTTACTCACCGCTAATGACGAGCAGGGTTCCGGGTGACTCCGGCTTAGACAAACCCAGCCTCTCCCAGATTCCCATTACCAGGGCAGAGTGGTCCGGGGCATTCCGAGAGGGCAGGTGAGCAGCACGGACAAGAAGATCATCATCGAGTCCATGGTCCCCCCAGTTCCAGCCCCCCGCGGCTCTCCCGATGCTGAGTGTCTGCACCAGAGCCAGAGGGAAACGGAGAAAGGAAGTGACTTTGAGGGAAGGCTGCAGAGTCACTGGAGGCTTCAGGGGCCACATGCTCCAGGTTTGGAGCTCGTTCTTGTAACCCCCGCCACAGCTGCACCCCGCGACAGCTGCCCACATGCCCATGGAGGGGGTGGTGAGAGCCCCTGATCCCGGAGGAGCAGGAGGTGCCTGTGGGATGGAGAGGCAGCATGGCCGGAACAGGGAGTGAGGAGCCCCAGGGGCTGCTCTCATTGCAGTCCCTGCTCTTACAGAAAGTTCTGGGTCAGGAGGGGAGAGCTCCTTTGGGAGTACAAGCCTCAAGCCAGGCCTGGCTATGGGTGGCTTGCAGGAAGCAAAGCACAGGAGCAGGGTCACTGTGTGGAGCAGGGCCACCGTGGAGCAAGGTCACTGTCCAGAGCAGGGTCATCATGGAGCAGGGTGTCTCTCCAAGGAGCAGGGTTACCATGGAGCAGGGTCTCTCCAAGGAGCAGGGTTACCATGTGGAGCAGGGTCACCCTGGAGCAGGGCCACCGTGCAGAACAGGGTCACCCTGTGGGACAGGATCACCCTGTGGGACAGGATCACCATGCAGATCCGGCTCATCGTGTGGAGCAGGGTCCCTGTGTGGGTCCCAGTGACCGTGGAGCAGGACGTTTGTGCATGTCAGAGCCTGGATCCAGAGCGGAACAATCTCCAGCTCTCTGGAAGAGCCTGTCCCAACAGTGTGCCCAGCTCACTGCCCTGGTCTTGCCCCCCGTGCCCCCAGTGGGACCTGCTGTTCCTGCCGATGGCAGGAGGTCCCAGCCTGACCCTCATGCTGGGGTGAGTGTCCCCCACACCCCCCGGCCCCTCCGTGCGCTGTGAGTCACAGAGCCGGGATGAGCAAGAGCCTGAGGCAGTCACACGGAGCCGTCATCGCTGCCGTGGGCTTGCCTGCCAGCCTGCCGTGCTTGTCACGCTCCCCAGGGACGAGTTGGTGGCCCCAGGCATCACCGGCTGCTTTAGGCAAACCAGGGGCCGGCCCACCGCGGGCCCTCCCCTCCAGCCGCTCCACGGGCAGTGGGAATGTTGGCACCAGCATCAGCACCGGGTTTGATGGTCCGGGGGGTTGGTGGGATCAAGCCCTGCTCCCTCCATGTGCTGGCAGCACACTCGGCTCTGGCTCCTGCAGAGGGACCTGGAGGATGTGAGGAGTCAGAGATGTGCTGGGCTAGTTGTGAAGCCGCTGCAGGAGCAGGATGTGAAGATGGAAATGGAAACGATGCTGGGGTGTGAGAGGTGGGGAGGGGCCGTGTGGGGAAGGACACTGAGCTCTGCCTGCTTTCCGGGTGCCGCTGCTTCCCACGGGGCCGAGGGACTGGAGGGGCTCCTCGGCCAGCTGGGCTGCTCTGTCCATCCTCCGTGGCCACACCGTGCCCTGTCTGCAGTGGGATGTGTCCCTGCTGGCACCGAGGCCAAGAGCCAGGGGAGCACCCGAGGGTCTGAGAACAGAATTCTTAGTCTGCCCTTCCATCTTTGGATGCTGGATACATCCAAACCACTCCTGGGATGGTTCCTGCCTGTGCTCATCTCAAGCCATATGGGATTGGAGGGGTCAGGGCTTGGTCCCCGGGGCTGGCGAGGTTTTCTGAGGCCAGGGCTGGAGGCTGGAGCCAGGGCTGCTCCCATGCTGGCAGGGCAGGGCAGGGGCTCATCCTCCATCCTAACCAGGAATGTGTTGGCTCACTTGGATCAGAGAAACCCCTCCTCCGTCAGAGGGAACAGTGGGAGGCTTCTGGGGGCTCTACAGGCACTGTGAGCTTGGGGCTGCAGAGGGGCTGCTGCGGGCAGGGACGTGGGGTGTGGGGGGTGCCAGGCTCCACAGGGCAGCCCTGGCACCTGCCCTGCCAGTGGGTGAGGGCTTCCTGCAAACCCATCCTCAAACTGCCTCAGGCCAAACCCAGGGCTGGAGCTGCTTGGTTTGCTCTAAGGGGGTACTTGGCAACTGCCCCATGCTCTGCCCAGGCTGCAAGGTGTCACCTCTGGGCACAGAGACCTGCCAGGGCTGTCCCCAGGGCTCAGTGGGTGGGGGTCAGCAGGACCCTATACATCCCTGGCTCAGCCCTGGCACTGGCCATTTGGGGGCCCAGCCTGCCCAGACCAGCTCCGTGTGTGTGTGTGTGTGCGCGCGTGTGTGTGTGTGTGTGTGTGTGTGTGTGTGTGTGTGTTGGACAGCGAGAATTCATTTTCAGATGTCTTTTTCCCCCTTTTCTCCCTGAATGAGCAGATCTGGGACAGAGCTGGCTGCTTGTGTTTGTCACACACGCACGCGGGGCTGCGTCTGTGCATTATCCTGACATCAAAGGGGCGTGTGACGTGTCTGGCGGCGCAGGCAGGAGGGGACACTGGCTTTTGGGAGAGAGGAGGGTGTTATCAAAGGGTTACAGACAGCTCCTGGAAAGGAGAATGAGGAATAAGGATGGAGAGCACAGAGAGGTGCTACAGAAGCAAGTTTTCCCCTGGTCTTTTCGTCTTCCCTCGTTATTACAGCAGGGCAGGAGTGAGCCCCTCACAGCAGGGGCTGGGTTATTATTTTAAGGCAAAAGAATCTGCAAATGTGATATATGGAGGGAGATGGGGGTTTGGGGAGGAGGCTGAAGGACACACACACAGCTGTACCACGGCGGGGCTCACGGTGAAGCCAGCACCCAGCCACAAGGGTGCTGAGCTCCTCAGTGTGGGGACACCTGGGTCACTGCCTGAGCTCCTGGGCAGTTCAGCACCTCCCCACCGAGCAGCCCAAGCTTTTGGAGGGGGCATTTCCCAAAGTGCCACAGGAGCTCGGGAAGCTGCTGAGCCTTTGGCACCCAGGTGCAGACAGGAAGGTGTAAAACAGACCTGGGCAGGCACTGACCTGGCTCTGCCCCAGCAGCCCCCGGAACCCCCACTCGCTGGAGCCCCTCAGCATGTCCAGCTCTCAGCCCTGCCTGTCCTGCCAGCCCTCCCTCCCAGCAGGGCAGGGTGCAAGATGCCAGAGGCGTCCCCATGCCCCCTCCTCTACCACAGGAGGGGATGCCCAGCTCATCCCCACGCGTGTCCCGTCACTGCCCGTGACCTCAGCTGCACCCTGTCCCTCTCTGGAGCCAGCCAGCCCTGCCTCCAGCCCCAGGCTGCTGCCAGCCGTGTGCCAGCTGACAGCTCCCTCCCATCCCGGGGGAGTCTCGGGGCTGTTCCGCCGGGGGCTCCCGGGGGCTGCCACCCCAGAGAGCTTCTTCCTCCTCTCTGCTGCACCTCTCCCCCCAGCAGGGAAGACAGGGTGTGACAGTGGCAGCGCTGCCGCCCCCCAGGCTGTTCCCTAAAGGACCCCACACCCAGCCCTTGCTCCTCCCGGAGCTCTCCACGCCGGAGCCGTGTGGCTGAGTCCCTTCTCCATGGCACAGCTGGCACGGGGATGCAGCCAGACTTGGCTCAGGGCTGTACTGCCATGAAACCGGGGTGGAAAACTGCGGGAGAACGTCTTCCAAGGCTGAAAGCGGGAGTTTGTGCAGGGAGGCAGCGCTGGGGGTCTGGCGGAGGTGCCGGTGAGTGCCAGCTCGGGAGGCGCAGGTCGGTGCCCCCGGAGCTGGCAGAGCCGAGCTGGCAGCGGGGAGCAGCGGGGCTGGCAGCGCTCCTGTCCCTCCCGCTGGAGGATCCTTGTCGGCCTCGGGGGAAGCCTGGGAGGCAGAGAGGCTCCGCTGTCCTCTGAGCAGCCAAGGTCGTTCCTGGGCGCCGCGCAGATGCCAGCTGCCACGTGGCTCGTGCCCGCAGGAGCGCGGGGTAATTAGCTGGAAAGACGGTCAAGCAGCATGGGAAATGGGCAAGGAAAGGAGGGAAACGGCGGAGCCGTGCCTGCATCGGGGACTCTCCACCCCAGAGGTACCTCTCCATGCCAGGCCCTCGCCCTGGAGCGGCGGGGGATGCGTGTGGGCACGCGTGAGCTGTGCGTGGGCGCTGGGGCTGCGCCGGCTGTGGGTGCCCTCGGGAGCCCGCGTGTCCCCGCACCCTGCCCGGCCTCCCCGGACAGGCGGGGTTTGTTCCAGCTCAGCGCCCTCGCTGCTTTAAAGGGGAAGAGTCGATCTGATCCAGCTGGGAAACACGGAACAACCGCGCTGGGGCCGGCAGCAGATGGACGGAACAGCGGGGCGAGTCAGGCAGCCATGGCAGTGCCCCACAGCCATGGCAGTGCCCTCAGCAGTGACAGTGCCCCACAGCCATGGCAGTGCCCCACAGCCATGGCAGTGCCCTCAGCAGTGACAGTGCCCCACAGCCATGGCAGTGCCCCACAGCCATGGCAGTGCCCTCAGCAGTGACAGTGCCCCACAGCCATGGCAGTGCCCCACAGCCATGGCAGTGCCCNTGGCAGTGCCCTCAGCAGCGGCAGTGTCCCCAGCAGTGGCAGTGTCCTCAGCAGTGGCAGTGTCCCCAGCAGTGGCAGTGCCCTCAGCCATGGCAGTGTCCCCAGCAGTGGCAGTGCCCTCAGCAGCGGCAGTGTCCCCAGCAGTGGCAGTGTCCTCAGCAGTGGCAGTGTCCCCAGCAGTGGCAGTGCCCTCAGCCATGGCAGTGTCCCCAGCAGTGGCAGTGCCCTCAGCAGCGGCAGTGTCCCCAGCAGTGGCAGTGTCCTCAGCAGTGGCAGTGTCCCCAGCAGTGGCAGTGCCCTCAGCCATGGCAGTGTCCCCAGCAGTGGCAGTGCCCTCAGCAGCGGCAGTGTCCCCAGCAGTGGCAGTGTCCTCAGCAGTGGCAGTGTCCCCAGCAGTGGCAGTGCCCTCAGCCATGGCAGTGTCCCCAGCAGTGGCAGTGCCCTCAGCAGCGGCAGTGTCCCCAGCAGTGGCAGTGTCCTCAGCAGTGGCAGTGTCCCCAGCAGTGGCAGTGCCCTCAGCCATGGCAGTGTCCCCAGCAGTGGCAGTGCCCTCAGCAGCGGCAGTGTCCCCAGCAGTGGCAGTGTCCTCAGCAGTGGCAGTGCCCTCAGCAGTGGCAGTGCCCTCAGCCATGGCAGTGTCCCCAGCAGTGGCAGTGCCCTCAGCAGTGGCAGTGTCCCCAGCAGTGGCAGAAGCGGAGCTGCTCCCTCGCACGGAGCCACCTCGGGTCTGTCTGTGCCTGGTGGCTCCCTGCATTGCTGCTCCAGCTCTGGAGCCATCCTGCCCCTTGGGGCTGGGGCTGCCCCAGGGCCGCTCGTGCCCTGAGCCTTCTCCTGGTTAAATTCCTAATGAGTTCCAAGGGGGCATCTGGCCTGGGGGGCTCCCACTGGGATGGGGGGCAGGGGCTGTGTCTGCCCTGGAGGGGGGAGCTGGTGGCTCAGAGAGTAGCAGCAGTGTCCCCAAGCTGGGGACAGCTGGTCCTGCTGTCCTGGTGCGCTGGGTGACTGGACTGCTGCACCGATTTTGCAGCATGGATTTGCAGTCCTCCGTGGGTGTTTCAGAGATCCTGGACATGGTGATCCTGGCAGCTCCACGGCTGGGTGGGAGCTGGTGCTTCTCTGTGGTGTGCATCTCACTGCCCAGATCGTGCTGGGGATGATCCAGGGTGTTTCTCCGGGGAATGATGCTGCAAGCCTGGCACTGCCATAGCCATTGTCCCCATCCCTGTGAGATGGAGGTTCCTGAGCTGTGCCATCCCCTTGTCCTCATGTGTGGGATCAAGGGGCCAGGAGTCAGGGCTTTGGGAGAGCCAAGCACCATCCCTGGCTCTTCTCTTGGCTCCCTGGGATCTCCTTGGCAAGGCCTTGCCCCTCTGTAGCCCACGATATCCAGGCGCAGGCAGATGTAGGGCTCGCTGGACATACTGGAGAAGGTGTTCCTGCTGGTGGTGTGCAGCGCTGGGTTCTGCAGCATGTGGGGACATTCACAGTGTGTGTGGGGACAGCCCCGGGCCAGCCTCGTGCCACTGTCCCCAGAGTGCCCACCAGGATCAATCTGCTTGCGGTTCTCGGTCTGGGAAACCTCGTGGCGAATGCTTTGGGGTCTTATGGGCACGTGGGGTGTCCAGGGCACTGGGGCAAACTGTTATTTTAAGGAAACCAAGTAGGACAGTGCCCTGTAGCAGTGACCTGCTGGGACCAGCTGAGTTTCAGAGCTGGCAGGGGGCGGTTTGGGAGGCAGCTGGAATGGGAGGCTCTGGCTGGTGTTTGGGGATGAGGGAACAGGAGCTGGAGCCTGTTGGAGATGCCTGGATCCTGAAGGAAGAGGCAGCAGAGTGTGGGGAGATGGTGCCTGGGCTGTGCCCGGAGGGTGTCAGGTGTCCTGGTGGTGGCCTCATCCGGGCAAAGAGGGTGGCACAGCACTCTGTGCCTGGTGATGGGCACAGTGACAGCCGTGGTGAGGCTGGGAGGGGCAGAGGCACAGAGGGGACGTTGGGGTGGTGGGACTGTGAAGTCCTGCTCTGGGGTGACAAGTCTGGCCCTCCTCAGCTGGGCTCACCTTTGCTCCTCCGCTCTCCCCCACCATGGAGGGCACCCATCCCCGGGCTCTGCCCAGGCTGCCTGGAGGAGCAGCCCCCACTTCGGGGAAGGCTGGGTCTGCTCAGCCCCTCGTGCAGACGGAGGAGTTGGGAATTCTTCTGCTGTACGAACTCAATTTACTTTTTTCCAACCCAAATGTCTTTCCCACCTTGCCAAGGCAGCATCTGATCAGCAGCAATTAGCAAAGCAAACTGCAGTAATGACCTTTTCTGGCGTGTCTGGGCGGGCTCTGGGTGCCCTCAAGGAACACTCGCCAGATGTTTGGGGAGCTGTGCAGGGGCAGCGCCGGGGCCTGGCAGTGCAGGGGAAAGGCCACCGCTGGGGCCGTGTGGGGTGGCAGCAGTGTCACCTCTGGGCACCTCTCCACGAGCACAGCCTCTGTGTCCAGGGCAGGGGACAGAGCTGGGGAAGGGGCTGGAGCACCAGGAGAGGCTGAGGGAGCTGGGAAAGGGGCTCAGCCTGGAGAAAAGGAGGCTCAGGGGGGACCTTGTGGCTCTGCACAACTCCCTGACAGGAGGGGGCAGCCGGGGGGGTCGGGCTCTGCTCCCAGGGAACAGGGACAGGAGGAGAGGGAACGGCCTCAAATTGTGCCAGGGAAGGTTTAGGTTTGGATATTGGAAAAATTTCTTCCTGGAAAGGGTGGTCGGGCACTGGCACGGCTGCCCAGGGCAGGGGTGTAGTCCCCATCCCTGGGAAGTGTTCGAAAAACATGTAAATGTGGCACCTGGGGACATGGGTTAGCGGTGGGCTTGGCAGTGCTGGGGTAAGGGTTGGATTCAGTGATCTTAGAGGGATTTTCCAGCCTTTATTTACCTGTGATTCCCAGCCCCCATGGCTGCCCAGGTTCTTTCCGTGGTTTGATCTCAGCTCTCCTCGCCTTGCTGCTGCTCACCAGCGCATCCAGGGAAAAGCTGGACTCAGGCACTGCTTTCCCATCCATCATCAGTGATTCTCTTTTCATTTGCTTTTTGGGCTTCACCTTTTTAATCCAGCTGTCTCCTGCCTTACAAATGTTCTTCCCTCAATTACTTACACCAGGCTGCAGGGCTGGCTCCATCCATCTCTGGCTGAGCCGGCGGAGCACAGGAGGGGCTACCCCAGCTGCTGTCCCCTCGTCCCCAGGCCCCACTGGTGCCAAACTGGTCGCCCTGGCAGGAGGGGCCTTCCCACTGAGCTCTCAGCACTGACCCCATCAACACACGGCTGCTCCAGGTGTGTGGGGGCGGGCACAGCTGGACACTTCTCCTTCCCACCTCTTCCCCGCTGCTCTGTGGGGATTCTCTCTCCGGGAACACGAGGCAGGAAAGGTGCCTGCTCTTCCAGAGGAGCAAATTGGAGAGCAGGCGGCTTCTTCCTGCCTTGCTGCAGCAGCTCCTGTCCCATCCCCAGGGCTGGAGGTCACCCAGGTGG
This sequence comes from Pachycephala philippinensis, assembly GCA_013397055.1. Taxonomy (NCBI): domain Eukaryota; kingdom Metazoa; phylum Chordata; class Aves; order Passeriformes; genus Pachycephala; species Pachycephala philippinensis. The sequence continues at coordinate 8,054 of VWZT01007604.1, read as the reverse complement.
GGATGGCCCTCGAGGAATCAGAGAGGGGGAGCAGAGCCCTGCAGAGTGCTCTGTGCCTCTCAGCCCGCATTCCAGAGGCAGAGAGGCACTTGCCAGAAGTGGCTGCCTGGGGCTGAGGTACAGTCGGATCTGGGAGGGGCCAGGTCCTCTCACTGGACAGAGGGGCTGTGGCACAGATCCCACCCTGCTCCACGGTCTCCCACTGAGCACCGTGCTGTCCTTCCCGCTTGGAATTCCAGGCTCCTGTTACGAGATGAGAACTTTTGGAGCGATGCTGTGTGTGCTGTGCCCTGTCCTGCAGCCGCGGGGCGCCTGCTCGGGTGTGCAGGACGCGTGGGGCTGCTCGCAGGTGCCAGCCACGGCACAGCCGGCTCCCCCTGCCAAATCCCAGACAAGGGACCAGCTCGGACCATCCTGCACCAAGGCTGCTTCATCCCCACTTAATGCTCTTATCTTGAAGGCTCCTCTCCGATTAAAGCCCCGGCAGCCAGTTCCCTCCCTGGATTTATTGCAATGCAGTTTTCCTCCCTTAATCTGATCCGGGTGTAAGCTGCTCTTTGGGAAGTGCACGGGGAGGACAGATGTGCCCGTCACTGCTGCAGCAGCCAGGCTGGCAGGGAGCAGCGGGGACGTGCCCTGCCCTTCTTGGTGGCACATCTGGCTCTTCTCAAGCCTTGAACCCCATTTCTCCTCAGACTGCTGAGAGCAGCTCGGTGGGGTCCCAGGTTGGTTTGGGCCCCTCCCGACAAGAAAAACATGGAGGGGCTGGAAGGGAACGGAGCTGGAGAAAGGGGCTGGAGCAGGAGGAGTGGCTGAAGGAGCTGGGAAAGGGGCTCAGCCTGGAGCAAGGGAGGCTCAGGGGGCACGTTGTGGCTCTGCACAACTCCCTGACAGGAGGGGGCAGCCGGGGGGGTCGGGCTCTGCTCCTAGGGAACAGGGACAGGAGGAGAGGGAACGGCCTCAGGCTGGGCTAGGGGAGGTTTAGATTGGATATTTCAGAAAATTTCTTCCTGGAAGGGGTGGTCAGGCACTGGCACAGCTGCGCAGGGCAGGGGTGGAGTCCCCATCTCTGGAAGTGTTCCAAAGGCACGTGGCTGTGGCACCTGGGGACAGGGGCTAGTGGTGAACATGGTGGCAGTGCTGGGTTGACTTGATGATCTGAAAGGTCTTTTCCAACCTTAACAATTCTCTGCTCTAAGCCAGGGAAGGTGCTGGGGTGAATCCACAGCTCCCTGGGCTCACCTGTGTGTTGTCGCTCCCCAGCCCGAGGTCCCCGGTGAGCGCGGTCACCGAGCTGCCGCCCGGCTCTGCCACAGCCGGCGCGTGGGCCACCAGCGTCCCCCAGCCCGCGGATGACAGCAGCGTCCTGCAGCAGCCGTGCCACCTGCGAGAGCCGTGCCACCTGCGAGAGCCGTGCCACCTGCGAGAGACACATCCAGATGTGAGTGCTCGGGGCAGGACTTTGGCGGGGACACGGTGTGGCTCCAGGGGTTCCTGGGCAGGAGGAGGCTGTGGGTGCTGGGGCTGGTGTCTTCTATTGGGGTGCTGTTCTCTGCCCAGCGGGGAGAGACTGAGCTCCGTGTGGCAGCAGAGGCCCTGCTGGCAGGGCAGGGGCACAGGGCTGTTCAGGGAGCGGGGAGGAGCTGGTGTGAGGTGCTGCCAACACCCCAGCATGGGCACAGATGGTGGCTGGAGGACACTGCTACGGACACTGCGGGATGCTGTTGTGGACATGGGAGGAAACTGCTCTAGGTGTCCCTGGGGCAGGGAGGGCTGTGGGCAGTGCCAGAGCCCAGCAGCACTGGGGGCAGAGCCCACAGGGAGCACCAGCCATGAGCCAGGTGGGGAGCAGACCCACACCCCCCGCCGTGGGCTCCTCGGGACCTGGGGGGCTGCCCCTTGCCTGGGTTTGCTCTCTGCTCCCCACCCTCAGCTTGGGATGTGCCCCCCAAGGTCTGGGCTCGCTGTGGGCAGGGTGGGCACGAGCAGGATGCAGAGGCTGGAGCTCTCTGACAAGCCAGAGAAGGAGGCTCCTGCAGGGAACGTGGCAGCCCATGGGCAGCCTGGAATCGTCCCTCAGGGAGAGGCACGAGCTGTGCCAAGGGCAGGGCTCTGGCTCTGGGCAGTCCATGGGAAAGGGACGTGTTCTGATGCAGCAGGCAGGCTGAGCAGCCACGGCACACCTACACAGGGATAAATCCCATGGCTTTCCCGTATCAGGAAGGGTTTCCTGGTGTATTCCAGAATGTGACACCAGCTCCATCGGCCCAGCCAAACCCAACCACTCCAATGGTCTGGGTCTGGCCTGTCAAAGGGAGGAGAGGTCAGAAAACCCAGTGAGCATGCAAAGCATGCCGGGGGATTTCCTTCACAGCCTGTCAGCAGCTGTGGGACCCCGAGGGGTGGGAGGGGTGCAGGGGCTGCTGTGCCACCACCCAGGAGCAAAACACAGCTTCTCCAAAGGGCTCAGAGTGTTGGGAGCTCAGGGCCCTCAAGCCCATGGGGCTTCCTCGGTGCAGCTGCTGCTGTGAGTCGTGTCACTGGAAAATCTATGGGGGATTTTAGCCAAGCTGATCTTTTGCCCCGCTTTGGGCCAATAAAAGGGGGTCTTCGTAGCGTTCGGGGGCCTTTGTGGAAGAAGAGGCCCCTGGATCTCTGCAGGCTGGATTCTGGAGGGCTCTCCCCAACATCAAGGCTCTGGCAGGGGTGCAGGGATGTGAAGGAGATTTGGGGATGAGGATGGAGGTCAGATATCCACCCATGGCAGGTGGGCTGTGCCCCTGGGGTGGCTGCTGTGCTGGGGTGAGGATTCAGGTCCTGCCCGACCCACTCACAACCCCTCTGTACTGCAGGGAAGCCCTTCCTCAGCCCTCCTCCTCCTCCCAGCAGCACAGGCCACCAGGGTCAGCTGGGCAGTGCCTGGTAAAGGCTGAGGCACAGCCACACTCTGGGCAGCACCAGGGAGAGGGACAGGGGGTCAGGTGGCTTTGGGTGTTCCCTGGAGGTGACATCAGGAGGGAGGGTGAGACAAAACTTGGATTTGGGAAGGGAGACCTGGGAGCAAACAGTCCCAGTCCCCATGGGGCACAGAGGTGAATGGTTCCCAGGGCAGCGTGATGTCCTTAGGGTGGGTGAAACAACTGGGAATGCCCCTGGGCATTGGGGTGTCCCTTGGTGGGACTCCCCTCTCCCAGGGAACCTGAACACCACAGTGGGAGCAGCAGCCCCAGCTCCCTGCCCCCAGCAGTCATCAGCTGCCTCCTTCCCTTCACTGTAGCTGCTGGATTTCTCTCTGGGTTGTTTTTTTTAATGTATGTGACACATGTTTGGTTCAAAGCGCTTAATTGCCTCTTGGGATGCGTTTCATTTATTCATTAAGAGAGAAATTGGAGTTGTTGGGTTTGCTTTATTTTGCTATTTTTTTCCTTCTTTTTTTTCCCCCTTTCTCTATCCTGTAAGGAAAGGGTGAGGGAAAAAATTCCACATACGCCTCCAGCATGCGTGTGCCCAGCCTCTCTCCTCTGTGCCCGCCAGTCTCTGTCCTCTGTGCCCCCCAGTGCCCCCAAGCTCTCTCCTCTGTGCCCCCCAAGCTCTCTCCTCAATGCCTTTCAGCCTCTCCTGTTGCTCCTGGCCAGGAGAGTGGTGATCCCTCTCTACTGGGATGTGAGGGTACGAGAGCCCTGAGATGTCTTTGCTTGTGTTGCCCAAGGATAAGGCCAAGGCTGTGTGTGTGGGATGTGCTCCTGCCCTGCCTGTGCCACTCCCTGCATGGGCATGGTGGCGTTTCCTGGTTTGGAGCCTGGGTAAGGCCAAGGATGGATGTGAAGGGTTGGTGTCTGTTGCCCTGGGCCACGTTTTCAAAGCAGGGTCTGCCCAAGCGAAGCTCTGCAGATCCATCTTCAGGCTGAACCCAAATCAGGAGCCACACAGCTCCTTCCCTGGGGCACTGGAGGGGATACATGGAGATGCACCGGGATAAACAGCAGCCCAGCCAGGCGATGGATTTGGGTTGTGGGGAGATAAAAGAGGAAACTGTGGGCAGAGGGATGGCTGGTGGACAGAGGGATGGATGGATGGATGGATGGATGGATGGATGGATGGATGGATGGATGGATGGATGGATGGATGGATGGATGGATGGATGGATGGATGGAGGGACGGATTTGTTCCAAAGAGCTGCCTGAATCCAGAGAGGAGGTGGTGGGTGCTGTGGTGGGGAGGATGGGGCAGAGCCAGGTGCACTGAGGGCAGGTGGATCCCAACCCCACACACCCCTCAGTGCTTCTTCCCAGAAGCTTTGGTGCCTGGAATCCTCCCCCAGGACCCTGCCCCAGACATGGCTCTGCTACCAGGGGTTGCTGTCCCTTGTTTTTAAGGTTTGATGTTTTATTCTCCCTCCTCCTCAGCTGTCATCAGCATGAACATTCCCACCAGGAGCGGGTGGGCTGGGCCGAGCCTACAGGAATTTTCTGTCCCTTGTGAGAGCCACCCCCTCCCGCCCTGCATCCCCTTTGCTCAGTGTCCGAGTGCCCAGAGCAGGAAGAGCCATGGGTTTTAGGGGCAGACATCCTCTTCCTGAGGGGCTCCCTGCACATTTACTGAATCTGGGCTCCACAGTGCTCCTGCCCTGGGCTGAACCCCCCAAAGACTTGTCCCCTGAAAGGACCCGAGGACAGTGTCCCTGGGTTCCTCCATCCACCAGTCCCTGAGGAGCACAAATCCAGTCTCTGTCTCCCTGGAGAGTTGTGCCAAACGTTCAGGTGGCTCCAAAACCCTGGCACTGGGGGATCTTGTGCACCAGGAGACGTGGGGGTTGTTTTTCTGTGGATTCTGGGAAGATCTCCCCAGCCCAGCCATGCCACATGTCTGGGAGGGGAATGAGCTGCCAGGGGCTGGCAGCGTGGGGATGCATCGATAGGCTGGCATTGGCAGTGGATGGCTTCCAGCACGGAATCACAGCTCTGGGAAAGGGCAGCCCTGTTCCTGGGGCTCGGCACAGCCCCTGCCCAGGCGCAGGTGAGCAGCTTGCCCGACAGCAGATGCCAAAATGGAACAGAACCCCCCACCCCAGTCCGGCTTCCCCCAGTCCTGGATCCACATCCCCGTGGCCCAGACACCCCCACAGCACCCGGCCCACGCTCCCAGGGATGCTCCCCCCATTTCCCAAGCCCTTGTCCCGCTTCCAGCCAGCCGCCGCAGACCGGGGAGCCTTCTTCCCTCTGCCTCCTCCTCCTCCTCCCACTTCCCAGGTCTGGAGGGAGAGCTCAGCTGGGGCTGTCTGTGCCAGATACAAGCACAGGGAAATGGGAATGGCTGGTGCTGCTCCCAGCCAGGCTGCCTGCCAGGGAAGCTTTGGCTTTATCTCCCAAGCCAGGCACCCTGGGAATGGTACCAGTGCCTGCCTGGGGCAGGAGTGGGGGCCGGGGCTGCTCCAGACCCCTGGACTCACTCCAGAGGGGTTGTTTTCCTTCCAAGCAGCACTGCAGCACTCACACGAGAAGGGATTTGCAATGCAGAGAAAAACCTCCCACCCGCCACGCGGCAGCGTGTGGGCAGGGAGCGGAGCTGGGAGCGGAGCTGGGAGCAGCTGTGCCCCCCCTGCCTGGGCTCCACGCTCCTGCCCCTGCCCCGTGGCACATCCTGGGCCGTTCCCGGCTCCTGCCCCTGCCCCGTGGCACATCCTGGGCCGTTCCCGGCTCCGGCACCCTCACCCTCCAGCTGGGATCATGGGGACCCTCTGGGCACCGTGCCCCGAGGACAGAGCTCTGCCCAGGGACCGTGGGGGTGACGCTCTGCTCCCCGCTGGTTTGGGGCTTCTGCCTCCTTCCCCCACTGGATTCCCTCAGCCCACTGGGCGGGGACAGGCTGGCTGGCACGGCTGGCGTGGCTGGCATCACGGAGAGCCTTTCTTGGAGCCCTAGGCATGGAGAGCACTGTGGGGAGGTAGTGCAGGTGTAGGACAGGGAGAGTTTGGGGTCTGTGACCCAGCAGGGCCGTGTGTGGTCAGTGGGTGGGTGTTGGGCAGGAGGAAGGACCCCGAGGTGTCACAGGTCAGTCCCACATCCAAAGGCAGGACATGGCCCCTGGTCCCCTCAAGCCTTGCTGGGAGGATGAGGGTGGCTGGTGGAGGTTGGTTTTGGAGGGACAGTGTGTGTCTGGTGCTGACTGGACCAGGGATTCCACCCAGGACTGGCAGGAATTCCCACAGGCTGGGTGGGAGGGGGCACCATCCCCGCATTTGGAAACCAGTGCTGGTCACATCCTTTCCTGGGAGGGCCACCGTGCTCTGCTCCCTGCAGGAGCTTCAGTGTCACCCCCTGCCAGGCCCAGAGCAGCTGCTTGTGCCCTCCTCAGTCCCTCCATGGGGCAGGCAAGGTTTGGGTGATCCCAAGGTCACCCCTTTCCTGAGGCTGGGATGAGGGACATCACAGTGCTTCGGGCTGCTGATCCTGGGAGAAGTGGGCTCTGGTGGCTTCCATTGCTGCCCCCCAGGCTGAGGGTGAGTCTGGGGTGATCTCTAGGGAATGCCATGGCACTGCTGGGCTCTGGGTGTGCCCCCAGGCTGAGGGGGGGTCTGGGGTGAGCTCTAGGGAATGCCATGGCACTNGGGCTCTGGGTGTGCCCCCAAGCTGGGTCTGGGGTGATCTGTAGGGAATGCCATGGCACTGCTGGGCTCTGGGTGTCCTGGCCCAGGCAGGACATTCACCCCTTCTGCAGCACTGAGCAAGGAGCCCAGAGCACATCCCCATCTGCTGCCACCCTCGTTCCCCCCACACCCAGCTGAGCACGAGGCCTGACCCCATCCTGGGCAGGGGAGGGGGCACTGCTCTTGCCCCAGCTGTCACCTGCCCTGGCACCTGGCCGAGTCAGAGTGGGACCTGCAGGGTTTCCAGCTGCTGGGGACACTGCAGGACACCTTTCCATGGAAGCCCAGGCAGAAAAAGGAGCTTTCCCTGCTCTCCCTCTGGTTTGCCAGCAGCTGCTGGGCTGCTTTTGTCCCTCTGTACTGGGTGTGCGTGGCAGGGGCTGGAACGAGATAAGCTTTAAACAACCTCCCAGTCCAAAATTATTCTATGTTTCTACACAGGGAGCTCTGCCCCCTCCCCAAGGGTAGGGTGGCAGGAGGGGAGGAATTTCTTCAGCTTTCAAGAGGAGGCAGAAACACCCCCCAGCCTTGGAGAGCTGGGACCCCCGGGACCACACGGCAGGGCTGTGTTTTCTTGCTCGGAGCACAACTGTCAATGGCAAAGTCTCGGCACAGACTTCAGTGCTGAGAAACACTGTGGGCTAGGACATTTTGGAGAAGATTTTTAGCTGCAGCAAAGAAATTTGGCAGCTTGGAAGCAATCTAATCATCCTCCTCCCATATGCTTGGTGCTATTTAAAAGGGAGCATGTACCCGATTCCTTCCGACCAGCACGCTGACATTTCCACAGTGCGTTTGGAAATAAATTTGGCATCCGCTGTCAGAATCTCAGATTGAGCCCAGTGTGGCTAATTTGGGCTCTGAGTGCCTCTGCAGAGCACCTTTCCCTGCTCGCAGATCCCCGAGGAGCCACGGCAGGGGCTGCTTCCCACGGGCACCACCAGGCTGTGGGGGCTGGGGGGCACGAGGGACTGGGGGCCTGGCTGGTGGCTCAAGCCCTTTCCAGCAGCCCCTAAAGCTGAGGAGGCTTCAGGGTGGTGGCTGTGCCTGGCTCTCCTGTGCTCCTCCGGGCTCTGGGCTCTCCTGAAACCTCCCTGAAACCTCTCCTGCCTCCTCCTGCCCAACACCCAGCGCTGGCAGGCTGTGGAGGGGCACCTGGGGGGCGTTTAGGGTCTCCCCACGTCCCCTGTCCTGTCACACAGCTGGAGGGCCAGGGGATGCCCAGGAGAGTGGCAGCGGTGTCGGGATGGCAGCACTGCTCCGCGCTGTGCTGGGAGCTCCATGCTCAGCTCCAGCTGCTCACCAGGGAAAAGGAGCAGGAGAGGGGGGCTGCTCCTGCCTGCCTTGTGGGGACACGTGTGGGGACCTGGGCAGGACTGTCCCGGTCCTGCAGGTGTGGCATTGAGGG
>VWZT01007603.1:41541-106691 GCA_013397055.1 Pachycephala philippinensis | reverse complement strand
CTTTCTCTTTCTCTTTCTTTCTTAGTACCAACATATTTGCCTTCTGGAACTGTGCCTGGCCCATCTTTAAAAATGTTCTATATATTTCATGGGCTGAGACTTCATCAAATTTATTTTGGTACAATAGCATGAAGCTGAGTAAGAAGATTGCTAGTCAAATAGTTTTTTGTAAGTTATGGGATAGAATTTGTCAGAAAAAGTCTAACGATACTGATGGTCTAAGGATATGTTTAAAGAAAAGAAGCATTCATATTAAGTGCAATTAAAATATAGTTAAATTGGATAGAAGTAATGTTTTCTATCAGACCAAAGGACAACAATGGGAAAAAAAAGCAAGCAAATGAACCAAAATACGTATTTTTAAAGGAAGTCAGTTAGGAATGCAGAGACTTGAGTGCATGAATTTAGCTCATGCCACTCAATTCTTTTTTACACAAAAATCAGTTAAACAAGCAAATTAGTGTTTCATGTCCCAGGTTGTTTCATACAAGGTGAAGGAGAGACAGGGTCCAGTATAACATTTAATCTGAACTCACTAACACTGTGTATCTAACTCCTTAACCTCTTGCTGTCAATGAATACCTGTTGGAATTTACTGTACCACAGCATAGGCTAAAAATTTCCATATATCAAAAACATACATTAATGTCAGAGGCTGATAACCTTAATTTTCTATAATTTTATTTCACTATAAATTTAAGGTTTTATGCAGCAAGTGGGGAGAGCTGTACTTAGCCCACACAGTGCACCTTTGGGATTGTTCCAGATGAAGATTCCTGTGAATTTCCTCCACAAGAACAGCCAGCAGGGTCTGCCAAGGCTCTTTCTTCCGGAAACAGTGTGTTCCTTGCACCATTTGTAAGCATTAGCTGTACGTATGTTGATTTATTAGCAAGATGGTATTCCAGACCAAGAATCAGGGTCTTAAATTAAGCTCACCTGACCTTATGGGAAATTGAAGGGAAACAATAATTTCCATCATCCTGTAAATAGGTACTCAGAAGCGTGCTTAAAAACATATTGTCAAAATGATATTTTAGTAAAGTTTCAAAGGAATACCTTTTTTTTTTTTTCTCATTCCTTGATTAAAATAGATTATTGAAATGTTAATGTAGTAAAGAGCTAAGTTTTTATTAAACCTAATGCTATAGTCACTTGGCCAATTCAGGAACTAAATTAATCTTTTGATAAAAATTCAAACACACAAATTGAGTTAGAGCTAAGATATATCTGAATTCTGTAAAAAGCCTATGTGAGCTTTACACAATCCACAGAAAATACAAGGGTCAATTTAAGAAGAAATTCTGTTGCTAGGAGACAAGAACTGCAAGGAACCCTAATAATGTTTCCTCATTTTAAATAGTAAACGGGTTAAGAAATAGTAACCATGGATTACCAAGAAATAAACCCAGGTAAGTCAGTGGGTGGATTTGTGTAAATGTATGGAAAATTCAACACAAACATAAAACATTTGGATCAATCTCTCTTTTATCCTCACAGCAAATGCATATAAAAGTAAATAAAGAGTGGCTATATAAGTAAATAAAGAATAGATAGTAGATCCATGCACGTATATTGAATTTATGTTTGGGTTTACATTATACCTGGCATTAGCATCTGCAAAAATATTATGGAAATGCAAGGGTTTCTGGTACACTAAATTGACTACAGTTTCGTATAGAATAAAATAAAAATTGAGAAGAAAACAAATGTGATATTACCTATTATGAATGTGGAAATGTAGAACTAAATTTTAACCACGAAAATTAGAGAGTCATCAAAAAGGTTAATTGCCTACACAGTATTCAACATTTCACAGGAAATCAGAAAGACAGCTGAAAGGAGAAAACAATAGGTAATTCTAAACCACGTCAGAAAAATGTTATTTTTATATTGTTTTGCTCCCATTTTCCTTCCTTTAAACCTGTTCAAAACTTTTCCAAAAAGCATTAGATTTTTAATACAATTTCTTCTCAAGCCCCTTTTATTTCCACTGTCTCTAAAATTTGTGTCAGCTTTAGAAGTGTATCTCAGATTAACTTTAGTAATTCATCTGTTCAAACCTGCCTTCTCAATACTAGGTCTTAGCTCTCATTCTTCCATTTTTCTTCTAACACTTGGTTTTGCTGTTGTGGTTCCCAGGAGGCAATTAAAGAGAATTCTCCTAAATGGAATGTTGACAAACTATGGGCTCAAAATCTAAAACCTTTGATTGTGCCTATGGAAAACTTTTAACAGTGAATGGAAGAGAATAAATAACAAAAAAAACTTTACTTTTTTACTGTGGCTCTCTGCTGACAGGCATTTGCACACATTTCTCCCAATAAATAACTAGTTTGTGGGGCTAAAGGAATTACAAAATAGCCTGAATATTTGGCATGATCCTATCTCTGTGATTCCAGGTGGAATTTTTTTTTAACTTTTTGATAACTGGTATTTAATTTATTTTTCAAAAAATATCCAGAGTTATTTCACTTATATACTACATCATGCAGCTCCAGCGGTAGAGAAGGGAAGTTTCAGTCTCAGAACTGATTCAGGTTACAAAGTTTGGGATTAAATACCTGGATCAAAAAAGACAGTGAAGATTTCAACTTGTCTCTTTCACTTCCCTGAAGAATATTTTATCAATCAGATTTTAAGTATTCAGTAGCACCTACTTCCGAGGAGCTTGTTGTTTTTTTTTCCTGTGGGGAAGATGCCTTTTCCTGGTCTTAAAATTAAGAGCCAGACATGGTTAAGGGAAAAAGGGGGTATTACTTCAGTATTTATTTAAGGATCCTTATGGTGTACCACTTCACCAAGGCGGAATGTGCCGAAATGCACACACACAATATATAATATTTATAATTTATGGACCTTGTAAATTAGCATATCTACAAAAAAAGTTCCCCAATGAGAACCTTGAATAAATAGCGTGATATCCCCTCATCCCGAGGAATTCTCCCCTGGATGGGCCTATCTTAGTTTACAGGATGTGTTTTAGAGAGGACCTTGGTTTCTCAAGATAGTTCTTTGGTCTCCAGTTGTGAGGCCTTTAAAGTGTTTGGTCTCTTGACTTAACAGAATATCAGGACTATGTTAAGTTATCAGACTTAAGAAATGACAAGTATGCATGCTAAAAGCACTGAAAATATATAAAAGCTTTATAAAAGAAGTATATAAAAGGTATATTTTAAAAAAAGGCAAAAAATCATCATGGCATCAGGGAAACCTGTAAGAGTATCCAGCATAGCCTTGAGCATTTTAACGGGGAGGAGTGGGAGGAGATATTTGGTGCAGTTGAGGGAATTTCTCAGTTGTATCGTGGTTTGAGAAGGTTCCAAATATTTCCCAGGATCTGGAGCCTGGAGAAGGACAGGTGAGCATGTGATGAGAGAAGATGAAAGGCAATAGAGAGCCACTCACTTACGTTCCTTCTGTTGCAGTCTGGGCACAGTGCAAGGTGTGTCTTGTTGTGCTAAATTTAAACTCACCCTGGCCTTTAAAGTGGAAGTCCTCTTCCAATCCAACAAACTGAACAAAGGGATTGTTGATTTTTCTGTTTAAAAATCCATTTTACTTTTAAAAGGGAGGGTGATGTAAACGGTTGCCTCACAAATGCAAACTGTATAACCTTTGTAAATTATTCTTCTTTGAATTCTGAGATTCTCTTTCTACCTTTATCGTAGATACACAGATTCATCAAGGACCAGGTAGTATCATTTCCCCTTAGGCAAGCTCTACTACAGAGGTTTTGGATACTTCCCAGTTCTCTGATCTTGCCACTGATTCCTGAAATGATGACTTTTATTAATATTTATGTCCTGTCCAGTGAGACAACTTGTTTTTTTAGAAAAGACGGTTGTGGGGAATAATCATTATTCACGGGTGCAGTAATTCACATCCCTGGTCTCTGAAGTTCAAGAGAAGAATTGAAGGTTGAGCAGCAGAGGTGGTGTTAGCCTGAGGGAGTTTATTGACTTAAAAGATATAGACAGTTCCCATTTAAAGGGGATCTTATTCCTATGAAACCTAATTTTGCTAATATGTCTGAGGTCAGACCACAGGTATTTGGTCGGTTTGCATTTATAGCCTTCTTCTGACAACCTCATGTGAATCCCCAGTGAGAAAAGCACAGGCTGTAAGTGTAAAACCAGCAAAGCTCTAAAGCAATTGATTAATAATTTACAGGAGAGATTATTTTGATTTGGTCTTACCTCTTCAAATAAGCATCTTTTTTCCCCTGTTGACTGCTGCACTTGATATTTGTCCTGCATTGTCAAGTGTGAGAAAGGCTCTCAGTAATGTCCATACCATGTACTTAAGTAGTAAATTTTGAAAGAAATAGAGATTTTTTTTTTTTTTTTTTTTTTTTTTTTTTTTTTTTTAATTAGCAGAAGAGTGAATGAAGAGAACAGTATTTACTGACTTAGTCGTGTGTTGTGGTTATAAGAATGTACTGTTTACAATACTATTTACACTGAAAGCAAACAAGAGAAGGATTTGACTGAAAACTGGCATTTTGAGAAACTGTCTGTTTTTAAAGGTTGATGACACAAACTATCTTCTTCCTATGGATTGTCATGGTGTCACAGGAGCTAAAACCTCCAGGAAGATGCTCATGAGTATGAAACAAAATAAAAGACAGTTTGCCTGTAAGACTTTCTAAATCCATAATGTGAACAAGTTTATTCTACATGATTTTTAAAATGCAGTTCCTTCTAATTAATGCAACTCGTAGGTAGGTCAGGCTTTGTATGAAAATAAATTTAAAGGAGGATGAGATAAAGAAGATAAATCAAATGCTGCTTTATACACTGTCAGAACGGTCGATGAAACTGAAACAGAACACAATTCAAATTGAACAAAAGATCCATTGTGCAAAACCTTTAATTAGCCTGTCAAATTTGCCGCTGTGAAAGTTTATTACAGAAGCTTAGGGAGGTTCTCATGAAGAGAACTTTCGCATGGGTATGGAAAACATATATGTCAGAAATTATTGAAAGAGGGCAATTTCAACTGTCTAAGAAGATGGTGAATAAATAAAAAACCAGGATGAAATTCTCCCCTTCGGTTGTTTCCACTAGAGGATTTCTGGTAACTTTTCATTCTGAAAAAGAATAATAAAAAAATCATCAGCTATAAGCTATTTGTACCACCTGAATAATTTAAGTACCCTTTTAAAAAATTCTATTTAGTTAAATTCATTTCTTCAAAGCAAAATTATGTACGCAGCAAGAAGAGAAAAATTTGTACCTAAATTATCAAAATAAATCTCTTAAAATTACTGTATTTCTATAGAACTGGCTAAAAATAATGTCTTTTGCCTTAGAGCAATTGAGTATTTGGAATAAGACATTATTTTTTTCTTGGTAAGTATATATTTAAGTAAGATCCAAAAGGCAATTGAAAAGGTTTGTAAGCTCTTGAAGTTAAATCTTGAATCTGTCGGAGCATTTTATGGTTTTGCTGCCTCCCTTTTCTCAGAAAACCAAAAGACAGTGGCAATAATTTTATGAGGCTCTAGACAAATCTGAATGTCTCTTCCTTCTGCAATCCCAAGGACACATATGACTAAAATCATGTTTGAATATGAAATTAACTTGCACTCTGGTTTGCGGTGACAGCAGAGCAAAGCATTGATCTACATGGTCCAACTATTCAAAGGTTAAAACTGAATACGTACTATGTCATATTTTCAATTGTTTATCAATGTTTTGTTTTGGCCCTTTGCACAGAATGATAAAGGGAATGTCTGTGTAGTCCTGGTGAATAAATAGAGGTCATGGATCTTCAGACAGCACAGTTCAGCTGGCACAGTGAGTAGAGCTGGAAATCTTGCAGCACAGCTTTGGTATACACGGTTTGATGGAAGCTGGTTTGTACTTGAACTTTCAGTTTTGAGTCATTCCCATGTATTCATAGAACACCTGGAAAAAGTGACTGAATACCCTTTTGGTTTGGGGGTGTTTTGTGAAACACTCAGGTTTTTATTCTTTCAAACTACTCTTAAGTTACAGAAAAATTCAAAGATTGAAGTCAATGGAAAAATGGTCATCTAAAATGTGATAACTCAGATTTGATTGTAATTATGATATTCTGCAAGCGAGCTGGTCTGGAAATTAAGACCACTATATGTAGCACAGGTAATGTTCTCTCTGCTAAAATTCCTGTCTGACTTTGTCCAAGGGCTTCTTTTTACATCTGCCAGGTTTGCAAAAAACCACTAATTTAAAAAAAAAAAACCCTATGCATACACAATATAAGTAATGGAATAGGAAGCCATACAGATTCAATTGTACAAAACCGCTTTCTTTCTGAACTCACAGATCATGTTTGTAAAACATATTCACCATTCAGCTTTCAAAGCCAATTCCATAAGCAGAGAAATGTGTACTTTATTAGAGTGCCCTTGACTGTAATCCTAAAGCTAAGTAGGTAAATGAATCTTTTCTTTTTTCTTCTTTTTTCATTTTTTTAAATTTGTACTTTATTTGCTGAAACCAATTGAATATTCTATTACTGCAAATGTAGTTCAATTTTTATAAGCTTAATAAGAAGCAGCAAGTTTTCATTTGTATTAAAGAAGAATGGGATTTTTTCCTCAAATCTGTTTAGATTGTTGTAGGGAACAGATTCCCTGCTAGTACAGTATTTTGTCAAAGTAGCCAAAGAAAGTTGACTTTAATCTAAAAGAATATTCTAAATAAATAAATAGTAGCTGTGGAACTTTTCTCTCCTAGCACTTGGGGTGCCAAGTGAAGCCACGGGGAAACAACACTGGCAAAGGCATTCTTAGTTTGAGGTCTTTTCTGATATATGGATCTGGGAAAGAGAATGGAGGATTTTTCATAACCATTGAAAAGCAAAACCATCCTGAGGTTACTGGGTTCAGATAACGAGCTCACAGTCCTCCCTGAAGTTCAAGAAAGGCACATCTGTGTAGCTGACCAATAGAGATCTGTTTGGCACATCACCTTTGCTTAGGTTATTTGGGCAAGCATATTAATAAAATTACATGGAATGAATATATTGTGACTAAACTCTTACATGAGCTCTGAAATAATTTAATTTTCCTTCTGAATGTCATCCTGAATAAGTGCTAAACTTTATCAATGCTTAAAATAAGGTATTTTCTACAAACTCCTCTTGCAAGTCTATAGCAGGGAATGGAAAGGAATGTTCAATGCTGCCTTTTCAGTAATTTTTTACTTTGACTAATGACTGCCTATCCGATCTGAGAAGAACAGATGTAACTTGTGTTGCACGTTGCAGACTTTACTGCTTTATTGTGATAACTTTGAAAACTTAACTAAAAAAGGCCATTTCTGTCGGGCAGAGATACCACAAGGTGAAATCAATCTTCCTGCTGATGAAAGGAATTGCATGCCACACAGTTTGCACTTTAAATTATTTAGACTGTTAAGGCTTCCTTGCCAGCAGACGTAATTGATTTGAGAGTTGGTTCACTAAAGACCAGCAATGTGCTATGTAAAATTTGTGTTGTATTCTGTGTTGGCAGCTCACTGTGCTTCCAGGCTAAGGAAATTGCTTAGAATTGCTTTAATTCATAAAGGTGTTGTAAGCAAAATCATTGGGAGAAGCACTGCAGAAATAAAATGGTCACTACTTTTCCATGAGATGCTTGAAATGAGGATTCAGTCTACTCAGTAGATTTCATGCTCCTAACTATCCTTCAAACCACTGGCAAATTGTCTCACGGAGTAGCTCACGGAGCTACAAAGAAGAGCCAGGCAATCATCAAATGAAGCAGCAAATTTCTCTCTGGCCTGTCCCCTCAGCCTAGGTGACTGGAACACTCACCGTGCAATAAGTTATAGCTCATTTAAATTATTCCCTACCTGTAAAATAATTTGTCACATTTTCTTTCTCACACCCCAGAAGGGTAGATGGAAAAAGACATTCTAATGCTTGGGAATCTAAAAGGGGAATGAGTTCTTCAATTACAAGAACATACTAAAGCCTAGCTCATCACTCCAGCCTTTTGCTAATGAAAGGTTGCCCGTCATTCATGTGAACCAAATGAAATGGAAACAGAGCCTGAAGACCACTGCTTTAATTACATCTAAAGTATCAGTCTCTATCCATCTTGCCATCCAAAAAGTCCAAGAACACATATATTCCACGACTTAACCCAAGTATAAACTATTTATATGCTCCCCTTTGCTTGTGGAGCTGCTGGCATGCATTTGACCCATCAAATCCAGATGGATATATTTTTACCCAAGAATAAATAATCTTAGTGAAAATAACTGAAATCTAGTATACTATCTTCTGACTGTATGCCTACCAGCTGAACCGTGCTGTTTGAAGACCTCAGGTGTCTATGCAGAAAAAAAACCCAAACCCTTTATCATTTTTATAGAGTGGTTTTTCATTAGGTAATTATCTGTTGAGTATAGTCTGAGTCTATCAGTGTTGGCCAACACTATGAAGACAATAAATTATCAGTAAAACAACTGCTCATGATTAGTCTGCAATAAATGTGCATTTAGGGAAGAAGGCAGAACAGTGACTACATCCAGTGCAGCAGGTCAGACCTATGCATGAGCTTAATGAAAGATAGTGAAGCATGTCATGTCTGAATGGAGACTTCAAATAAATAATTTACTTACTTGTCCATTCTGTCTCATTAAATCTTCCTTCTTGTCTTTCCCTTGTGACAATTTTATTACTCCCACAATTTATTGTTTTTATCTGTCAGTCTTCACAACTGGCTTTCACTACTTTGACTCTTCGTATGAAGCAAATGTACTGTGTTTTTTTTCTTTGACAATCTGCTGAACCATGGGGTTACTGATGTGACCATCAGGTTTTTTTAGTACCTGCTTGCTCTAAGCAAGGTAAATTAACAGTAAGATAAAAACGTAGCTTTTTTTTTTTTTTAACCATTTGATGGTGGGAAGTAGCAGTTGAAAAATGAATGGCTGCCTGATAAGACCTGTTCTTTGTTCACTCAGGGCCATTTTGGCATATTGAGTTCTTGGAGGTCTGCTATAGGCACTGAACCTCAGCAGGAAATATTTCACAGCTCGATGTAAAATGACTGTATTTCCCTTTTTCCTTCTCATACACACAGATACCCACATCCACATGCATACATACTCCAGTTACAACCAGAAACTGTAAAAATGCTGTCTGAATTAATTAAAACAGTGTTTACTTTTCTAAGATTTTTCATCATGGACAAATACGCTGAAACCTAATTTAGTCATTAATCTCTGGTTATCAGAAGTCAACCAAGACTTTTTAATTATGTAGTTTATTAATTAACAACAGAATATGATGTGAATGTCGTATTATTTATAAGGAATATCATTTGGGTATATTTCTTTACCGTATCCATGACTTCAGGAGAGAACTAACTTTAAGGTAACTTTTAATTGCATACTACACCAGGATTAAAACCTTTACTTTAAGCTCTAATCTTCTCACTGTTAAAAAAAAAAAAAAAATTCAGCTTTGGACACCTCTACCTCTTTTTCCTGCCCTCCCTACCACCTCCAACCCCTTCAATGTTTCTGAAACCCCTGGAATCCATCCAGTAAGAACCAAGTTCAAGGGTAATCAATATTAAAAGGGCTGCAATGATACAAATGCACTAAACCACCCTTGTTTTCACTCTACTACAGATCGTTTACCAGTGATACTTCTCTTCCCTACCAAAGAAAAGAATCACTGAGAGGTAATAATTTTCCAAATTTATGATAGATTATTTTTCAGTACAGGTCTGTTTCTTATTTTGTGGCTGAAAAAGCAGTTTTATTTGTTTAATTGAGGAGGCGATGGCAAGGGGACAGGCAAGAGCACCAGGAAATGGGATCTGCTTGCATGACTCCTGTAATGACTCAGTGATCATTTCAGATCAATCAAACGATCTGAATAAAAAATATCACTTAAGGTTGTACAAAGGAAAATAAAGGAAATAGGAATTGTGTTTGAATCAGTCTTGTTTGGGATATGAACACTGAGATGAAGAGTGACAATTTTCCTCTTGTTACTCCTGCAAGGGAGGGTCCTGGTTGGGCCACCATTTGTCCCAGCTATGGGCAGGTGATGGCTTTGTAATGGTTCTTTTGTCCATGGGACCTCTCCATCAGCTAATTAAATTAGCCCATTGGAAAATCTACTTAGTGCCATAACTAGGTAGATTTCTGCTTGGTTAGTGAGTCAGTGAAGAAAGACTTACGAATGTCAGAGCAGGAAAAAGGCAGAAGATGTGTTGCTGCTCCTCAGTAATTCATCTTGGCTGCTGTAGTGAAGAGACTGGATACAGTGCAGCTGAAAAAGGGGCACTGCATAATCCAACTGCATTGCCTAACTCACACCAATTTTGCTGTTCCTTAAAAAAGGGGTCTGACTCCTTCTGTGCAGGGACAGCAACACTAATGTTTCAGGGACAAAAATGTGTAGTCACGTTCTAGGGCCCTGGATAAACAGGGAGAAGGGAAAAGTATCACACAGAATTTAGCAGACCATTTTCAGTTCTGTTCTGGTTTGTCTCTGTCCTGAGGCTGAATAAGTTTCTGTAGATCAAAAAGAAGATAATGTTCACATGAGTGCTGGATATTTAAGAGAGGAGAGGAGTTCTGGTATCAACCTCTAGTGCACCTGCCAAAGAGCTCAAGCACAGGGCACCACTGAGATGAGAAGGAAAGGTACAATTTGTTGGATTTTTTAAGAAATAGAAAAATAGTTTCAACAGAAGGAAATAGATTCATAACCAGAGAAAAGGAGATAGAGACAGTGCTAATTTACTAAGCACAACACTAATGCTAATTCAGGGAAAAGTGGAATATAGATGCAAAAGCCTAAATCCTAAATCACTGCTGAAAAAGATATTGAGACAAAGGACAGAAAAATTTATTATTTTTTTAATCATAGTCATGTTTTCCTTTCTTCTCCATGATTTGTATATGTATAATCAGCCTTTATTCTGTGCTTTAGGTAACACTACACCTCCTTTCATGAATTGTTCTATATTTCAAGGACTGGAACTCCACAATGTTTCCACAGTGAACATCTTAGCTACATTGCTTCCAGTTGATCTTGTTGGGAAAATAATAGAATCACTAGGCCATGACTTTTAAAATACGCCTTACAGCAGGTATCAGTTAATTTGTTTTTTTTTCTCCTTGTGAGGCACTTATTCCTTTGTAGGTAATTCCAGCAGAAAGACTGACCTAGGAAGGCCTCTGCAGCTCTGCAGTGTAGCAAGAACAAGACCATGTAAATTATCTGAATGAAAGGTATAACTTAAAATGTGCGGGATAAAAAAAATTAGAAAGATTAAAAAAAAAAAAAAGAAAAAAAAGAGAAGGAGAGAAGTAGTAATTATTCTTAAATCAACGTTGTTCATGAATCAGGTTCATAGCTTGGCTCAGCTATGAGTTATTGTGTCAGGCCTCTCCATTGGGGAAACAACAGGTTGTATTTCAGCATGTAAGACCAGAGAGGGTTTTGAGCTTCTATGGGAAGAGCCAAAAGAAATACAGGGGAAAATTGAGACTTTTTTCTAAATAATGGTTCAAACAGACCTTTAAGTTCCAGGATGGATGATGTTGGTGCCTTCAGCTTCCTTGAACTTGAGTTCTAATATGTATGAAGTAAAAAAAAAAAAGTAAATTAAATTCTTGGAGACATGTTTTCCTTCTATGCTGTGTGGTGCTGGTGACATGAGAGAATAAGAAATCCTAGGGATCCTCCTTCCCTACCTTTGGCTAGAGGTGGCATGGAGCCCATGCAATCACAGCCTCCAGTGGCCACAGGGAGCTCTGGGAAGGAAAATGATTCCTCAGTGGATCATGTGTCTCGATGTTGAAGGTTTTTTCATGGTTATTAGCACATATTTTTCAGTGATGCCTACTTTTACCCCAGAAATACCTGTTAGGTCTGTCATTATGAGTCTCACACTACCTCACACTATTCAGTTAAATATGGTCCATGTTTTACCTTTTCATTTCTTTTAAGGCAGGCATTTTCTAACAAAGGATATGGCAAGTGTTAAAATGTTCTGAATGTATGAAGGTATTCAGTTTCATAGTGGTTAAGAACAGAAAAGAACAGAAAAGAACAAGAGGTGACCTGGACTATTTTTCTCTTATTCATGTATGCTTGGGCCATTGAAAATCATCTTTATCTGAAATCCAATAGAATATGTTTTATTAAATCATACATTTCAGGAAGTTGCTGTCTGATTATGAAACTATTGAAGGATGAAGGCTCCAGACCTTTCACTTGTTAGTTACTAGCACTGTCATTTATTTTAGTACATAATTTTTAAATTATGTTTGTTATGTAGGTTAAAAAGCTCAGTTATATCCATCAATTTTGTCTCTGTGTGTGTATGTGTGCAGACACTTACACAGTAATGGTACATTATTTTTTGTTAGAAATTATACAGACTGAGGTCTTTCAGTCTCTCACTAAACAAGTTTTTTTTCCCTAGGCCCTGAATTGTTCTTATGGTTGTTACTCAATAGTCACTATTTATGGAGATCAAAAGTGATGCGTAGTGTTACATCATCTGTCTTACTGATGCCACAGACTGAGGTAAAATTATTCCTCCATCCCTCTCATTACTTGGTTTGTATTTCCATCCATCTCTGGCCCTTTGTGCAGCCTTATTCCACTGGGAAGTCGTGTTAGTTACTGCCTACCCTCACAGCCCTTAAATCCTTCCCAGAGTAATTGCTTCCCAGGACAGCATCTATCTCTGTATGGAGCTACATCTTCTATACCTGTCATAGCCTCTCAATTATTTCCAATTTACCTTTGTTACACACAGCTTTTACTGGTTATTAATCTTATTCATCCAGATCACCAAAGGAAGAAAAAGATATCAGATCTACAAAGCTCAACTAAAAATGTGGAGCGGGAATGGAGGGGGTTATTTTGATTTCTTCATTTAAAAGCTTTTTGCATGATCTGTCAGTCAATTCATAAATCTTTAACATGGCCTTTAATGCTATTTTAATCCATTTGGTACTGCTAAATGGAGCATCAAGTGACATTGAGATTATGCTTTTTTGCCATGCTGGCTCCCACAGAATTGGAAATATTTCTAAACTTCCTCTGTATAAGAGATACAGTTCACAGGGACCTCACAATCAAGTGAAAGTAGAAGGGGTTGAACAAATAGAAAGGAAACATTAAGTGAGAAGAAGAAGTGGAGAGACAGAAGAGAATATAAATCTTCATGTTAACTTTGCCAAAAATTGCAAGATAACAAAAAATCTTCTCAAGTTCATATCTGGAATTAATCAGATTATTCAAATGTCAATGTTTTCTTTCATAGTAAGAAAATCATTCTATTTTTCTCTTTTGAAAAACATTACAGATATTGCTTAAGTTTTCAGAAATGTCTCTTAATATATCCAAGAGTTAAACAGGTACCTTGGATAGTACATGTTCATCTTTGGACATAAATTTTCTTATATTGGCTGATTAAAATGTTTGTGAATATAGAATCATACTTTTTCCCCTTATACATATCATTTAACATTCTCTTAGGTTTATAATGAGCTGGAAATGATGACATAATTATCAGTGATTAGGAGTATAGAAAAGATACATGATTTAAATTCCTGTCACTCTAGTATTCAAAGAGTTTTATTTCTATCTAGTTATGGTTCCATACAACATACAATTGTGAGAATAACTCTCTTTCTTAAGTCCTCCTCACTCTGCCAGTGGTGTATTTTCTGTGCTTTTGACTCCTTAGCTCAGTTAGATACTTCATAGGCAAAAATCAATATAAATAAAATGCTAGGAAATCCTGCTTTTATTTTTGTTCTGTTTCTGAGTTCTGCTGTGGAATGAAGATGGAATTTTAGTCTTGGCTATCATATATTTCTTTGAATTGTGGCTTAATTGACACCTAATTCAGTCCTTTTAAAGAATTCCTAATTTTCAGTCTCATTTTTCTTTGTTATTCAGTTCTACACTAGTGAATCTCAATAGCATCTCAAGAGTTCTTTAGAGGGAAAATACAGGTTTCTTTGGATAAATCCCTATCAGAACCTGCTTTCGAATGAATTTGTCACTGGAGTCATCACTTTGGCCTGGTAACCTCCAAACTGCAATCACAAAAGGTAGCATTTCTTTGTCATTATTTAATGACCAAGAATAAAATCCTTGATATTTTAAATGGAAGTTTAATCAGTGTTCAAAGTAAAAGAGATTTCTCTTTTCTTGGATTAAATTCAGTTTGTTTTTGGCTGTATACTGAATTTAAAGATGGAAAACAGTTTGTTTTACTTTTTTCACTTTGAGACTTGCACATTGTTTCAATTTAGCAACAATTTCATACGAAACAGAAAGTTCTTTAAAGCCTACTAATACTTCTAATCACTGACCTCTGAAAAACTCAGAATCCCTAAACACCTGAAGGACTGGAGGTGCTAAGCAGATTTAAAATTGTCATTGATTGGCAGTCCTTGAAAGTCAATTGCTCTGACTTTGTGATAAGTAAAGTCTATTTTAGCTTTCATTCACTTTACATGTTCTGCTAGACAGGACAGAAAAAAAAAGTATCTTTTAAAAAAATTAAGATGAAACTCAGCAAAAATTCCAACAAAGCATTTTTGTGTCAAATTATGGACTTAATTCTGAAAGAGTTTAAGGTACTGAGAATGCTTTGGTTTGTAAGGGAGTAAAATCACAATTGTTTTGATACATTTGAAGTAAAGAATATAAGAGAATTTCTCCATATGACAGAGAGATTCTGAAATAACTCACTGGCAGAACCCCTGTGCAAGTCTGAGTCACCACAGGGATCAGCTGAATGCATAAATGGACAGGGACTGGGAGAAAGAAGAAATTATATGCTCCTTCCTGAAACAGTCATAGCAGCTGCGTGTGAGTCAAGGTTTATGTGTATTGGAGTCAAGCATTGATGGCCTTAATGTTATTTGTTTCTTGATTGATTTCAAACATCAACAGCTCTCATCACTTTTAATTGATAAATTAAAATGGGAGCTGAGTTGGATAATTGACGAACAATTGACACAGACAGAGACATATAACTCTAAAACAACAATGAATAAAAAGATTTCTGGAGGTCACCTGGTTCCAGCTCCCACTCAGGGCAGAGCTGGCTCTGAATCTAGAAGCAAGTCTCAAATCAAACCAGGCTGCTCAGTCATACACAGTTTTTTTTCCCAAGATTCAGGTTCCATAACCATCCTGGGTGACCTGCCTAGGAGAAAAACATTTTTAAGAAAAAGAGTCATGAAGGACCAATTGGTCACAAAATGGAGAGCAGGAGATCCTTATCAGAAAACAGCTGCTACAGTTTTATCACAAGTGGCATAGAATCCACTAAAAATGATCACAGCACCTGGTTGCCACAAGGACAGGATTATGAGGAGTCACACCTTTCATAGGAGTCGTGCTCCATTGACACTTTCTAAAACACGAGTTCAGTTCCAGAGAGGATGTGAGGGGAGAAGCTGCATCTTCCTCATTTAAGATTCTGGAGACCAATGATTTAATCTGTGTCCTCCACAGGTGGACTATCCTAGAAAATTTTGTTGTTGCAGAGTTTTGGGGATCCTGGATAAAACCTTTCCTGCTTTTAGCATGTGGGAATATATATGGACCTCCCACATTTTCCAAACCCATCTCCATGTGTAGTAAAGAAGGCTGCTGTGGGGCAGGGACAAGAGTCCTACCCCTTGATCCCTCTGCTGCTCAGACAAGGATTCTTCCACATGACTGCCAGGCACAGAACCCCTCTCTTACTCTCCTAGGTTAAGGACAGAAGAAGAAAGCACTGACGGTGAGGTTCATCTCACCATTCTCCAAAAGCACTCAAAAAGAATGGACCAATTAGGTTTGTTATTTTTTATTTGTGGGTTCAATCGATAGAAAATTCCAATGAGGGAGACATTTCATCTGCCTTTTTATTCTGAACTAAAAAAGGAGCCTTGGTAATTAGATTAAACTGAATGTGTAATTTTTAGATGAACTTTCTCATCGAGATTGAGGATCAGAAACATGATGGTATTTAAACTTTCAGCTCCCTTTTTAGGCAACTGTCTCACACTGATTTTACCAACCGCCAGCTGCCTAAGTAATTTCTGAGATTTGTATCTAATTACAGTGTAAAGATCATATGTGAAGTCTGTGGTTGGCCTTACTGAAGTAAATCTTTCAAGAAACATTTCATCTTTTCTTGGATAATATCAATAACATTTCCATGCCTGCTTCATTACTGAGATATAATAATGGGAAAATGCATTTAGAGCTTACACTTTATGGGAACATTTATAAATACATTTTTAAGATACAAACGATAAATTTTAAAACTTCAAGTAGCGTAAATTATTGTATTTTCTCTTCTATTATTGATGGGGATGTTCCTCTCCAACTTTCAGTTATATTAAGAGAAAACTATTAACAAATTAATTAACAGTAATAGGTGAATGTAAAGAGCACAAGCTAATATGTATTAAATTAGTTACTAACTAAGGAAAGCACTTAGACGCATGGTTGCAGTTAACTTACCACACTTTTAATCAAGTTTGATCATGTTCTTTTAAATCTATTTTACCAAATTAAGACACTAGCAATAATATCGCATGTACTGTTTCCAGATGTCCAGCCTAATTTTAAAATTATTTCTTTTGAATATTTATTTAAATTCACATTTTTTCCATTCAGATGAATGGAGTAAGATCATCTACCTCAATTATCAAATCATAAAGAGCTTCAAAGGCAATCTTGCTTTATGAAGTGCTCTCCCCTACTGCTTCTTCCTGTTTTATTTTAGAAAAGCTGAGGAAAGTCCTGGAATGAATGTGAATATGTGAATGCAGAAATGTTAGAAATTCATTATTGAATTTACATCTCTACAAGAAGAACTGTTTTTTTCTGTAGAATAGGTGGTATTTTGATACATGTTAAAAGAGGCATTATTTCTTGAACATATTCATATAAAATGTGATCAAAGGACAATACTCTTGAAACTCAGTAGACAGACACATGACATACTATGTCTATGCTAACAAAATAGAGAAACTTAACTCATGACCATAATTGTTATTTAATAGTGATAAACACTTTAGCTTTTTCAATGTAATGCAAATGAAGCTTTGTAAAAAGCAGCCATCCAGCTT
The DNA here is from genome assembly GCA_013397055.1 of Pachycephala philippinensis. Lineage (NCBI taxonomy): Eukaryota > Metazoa > Chordata > Aves > Passeriformes > Pachycephala > Pachycephala philippinensis. The sequence continues at coordinate 89,568 of VWZT01007603.1, read as the reverse complement.
TGGTGATTTTTCTCTACTAAGGCATCCAGGAACATTTTGTGTTTGGAAGCTGTTTGATTTTTCAGTGCTTTTCTACAAGGAGATTAGTGGCTCATGATAGAAATATATTTATTGGTTATGTTGTAGTGGCAGATGAAGTGAACACTTTACTTCCTACAAAGTGATGCTAATTTTTGAGACTTAAAGAAAACAATGCCTGATGATGCTCAGTTTCTTCCCATTCTTCTGACATGGGTCTCCCCAAATGAGACTGCACAAGACTTTTATCCTTTATCCTTTTATCCTTTTATTCCTTCTGAAACCAGCTTCCTGGGCCAGTTGGTCTTCAAATGGGAAGTAAAATCCTGTAGTGACAAAGATCAGAGGAATCCTCTGAGGAGGGATGAATAAGCTCTTGAAACAGTGAATAACGTCTTGAGTGCTGCAGAAAAGCAAAAAATGCCCAAGGACCACCAGGTACAACATTTCCAGGGCCTGGGAGATAACAGCAAGTTCTAGAATTGATCTGAAAGTTTGCTGATTCAGATGTTAGCTTAATTTTTGAACAGCTCAGGAAGAGCAACTTCAATTTACATGAGCAGAGAAAAATCAAACCCATTTGTTTACTTTCAATCTGAAAATAAATCTCTCTGATTTCGTTCTCTGTGAAATTTAAATTCTGCTTTTCACCACACAAATAAGATTGCCATATGTGCATATTTTATTAATCATAAAAGCTTATTTAATTTATATGGCTTTATTTGCTTTCTGAATTAATGGTGTTGTGGATATCCAAAGAGTACACAGCTGATATTATCATCTCTATTATTGCTTAATGCTTCCAGTGCAATAGAACCTAAAAGCCTCCAGAAATGACTGATGTCTCTGGCCCTGAGCTCATTAACACACGCAGGGAAGAAGGAGAGCTGAAGTTTGTACACTAAGACAAAACTTTTTGCTTTGTGCCTGGATGTTCCCAGTCCTGAAGTAATAATGGCAAAGTTTTGCACAGGAAGAGGCAGAGAAATCAGCAGAAGGGTATTTCTGATTTGGGAGTGTTCTGTTCTTACTCTACACCCATGGTGATACTGAACTGTTGTCTCTTAAATACCCTCACTAAATTGCTCATAGGAACCAAGTCACATTGTCCAATTAGAGCCTCTGCTGTGGAACACAGGTTCAAATTATTTTCTTTTTTGGCTGAGAGTATTTTAATATCAAGAGGTTTTAAATAAGAAGCACCTAATCTTAGTTTATAGCATGATGTCTATAACATAATTATAGGAAATGCATTTTTCAGAAAACCTTTAGAATAGTCTGCTTTCTGACATGATAAGCCAAATGGTTTAATTTAGAGTGTCTCCATAAAATAAAGAAAGGGAAAAGTTTACATTGCAAAGGAATACAATAAGAAGCTAGAGCAACACAATATATAAGTCCAGTAACTGAAAACTGGATTGTCTGCCTAGTTAATTATTACCAAACTCTAATAAAATAGATATCAGACCTGCAAGGGACATCCTACTCTAACAAAGGGCGAATATCTTGTAAGATCATTTTAAGCTGTTTCTGGTTCAGCTGCTTTAGTCAATACGAAAAGACTTCTGTCTTGGAAATCCTACTCACTTAACAAAGTTTCCATAACTTAACAAGTAGGGTTGTTGGGCTTTTTCCTCTTTTTATTAATGGAAAAATAAAAACACTCTTTAAAAAAAAACCAAAACTAGCCCCTTGTCATAAACTTATATACAAAGAGCTAAAAGGTATCTCATAAAATCATCAAACTTTGAGTAATATATTATTGAGAATGGAACAGGTTTTGCCCCCTAGAAAAAACGCAGAAATCTGCTTAGCTTTGATTAAAATTTTTAAATACTATTAAGTTCAATTAACTAATTGGATTAAACGTGATTAAATACAGCTCCCTTTGGCTTCACTGTATTTTGAATCAGCTTCTGAGCAAGTTGCAAGACTAATCTAAATTACAGTAACTCACTGTGTGAAATCCTGGCTCTGCTGAAATCAGTGGTAAAACTCCCATGGACTTCATTCAGGTCAGAATATTACTGAAATTGTCTCATCAAAGCAGTGCTCAGCTCAAAGGCTTCTTTGCAGCAGTAACCTAAGTCCTGATATCACCTGGGGGTTCAAACTGCTTGAACGAGTTTTAATTTTGTCTCTGCTGCTCGAACAACAAAGTAAGGACTAAGCAGGTTTGGAGGTGTCCTGTGGAAAGAAAACCATAAGTTTAAAGATTTTTTTAGTTTTTTCCTTGGTTCCATATTTTCTGTGTGCTGTTTGATTTCTCTAAATGCTTTCTTTGCAGTCCTGAGCTTTACGAAATCCAGGCGGTTTGTTAAAAGTCATAACTGTAAGGTCAACAGACCACCAGCATTTTAACCTTGTTATTTGCCTCTCATTGTTGTGATATTTGTTTTAACATCTCAGCCTGGATTTTGCCCTAGCCTTAACATTTATCAGGAGATAACTGGATTCAAATACATAAATAATTCTCTCTGGCCAAGTGCAAGGCAACTTTGTTCAAAGCAGCCTATATTGTTCTTGTGTTGTTCTGGATTTTTGACTATCACGGTGTTGATAACGCACCAATGTTTTGGCTAGTGTTAAAAGTGGTTGCACAATATTAAGGGTTCCTCAGTTGAGATTTGTCTGTGTCCAAAGCAGTGAGAAAGTTCCATTTCACATCTGTGGTTTGTGTTCTAGACTTTTTTTGGGTTGTTTTTTTTGTTTTTTGTTTTTTTTTGTTTTGTTTTGTTTGTTAGTTTTTGTTTGGGGTTTGGTTTTGGGGGGTTTTTTTTTTGTTTTTTGTTTTTTTTTGTTTTGTTTTGTTTGTTAGTTTTTGTTTGGGGTTTGGTTTTGGGGGGTTTTTTTTTGGTTTTTTTTTTTGTTTGTTTGTGTGGGGTTCTTTGGTTTTGAGTTTTTCTTTGTTGTGGGGAATTTTTTGTGACTTTGTTTCGAAATGGACTAAAATTCGTATTCTTTTGATAATAATTAACGTGACTGATTAAACAGAAAGTTGGTTTCTGAGGATTCCTCTTAGGAAAAAGAAAAAGCACAGGTGTCTGGAATACAAATAAACATCTGCACCTATGGGAAAGCTAATTAGACAGCATTTGTTGAATATGTTATGAACTATATTTCTGAATTTAATTTAAAAAGTACATTTAGAAACCATTGGCGTTCTTTTCCACTGTTCAGCAGCTATATGCTAGGCTGAATAATGTATTGCAGGTATTAATTGAATAGTATATTGCCAGGTCTGACAGTGATCAGCAACACCTGTTGAACAACCTATGAAATGAACTTTCATTTTGTCAGTCAGTTCTGGGAAGTGTTTTGGAAAGTAGTGTGTTACTTTAGTTTAATTCTGTTTCTAATACTGTTTATTGTCTGTGTGTTTTCTTATGTGGTGTTTTGCAAACTGAAATTCTCCAATAATTTCTAATGCAGACATGAGTCTTTTGTATCAGAAATCATTGACTTTGTGTAATGCTCTTGTCCCCATCCCCTTTTTGAAGCAATTTCACAAAGGGAAGAGAGGAGCAAGGATTTGTACATGAGAGGAAAAATTGGGGTGGAGGAGAATTGAGATTTAGAGCAAGTGCCTTCACTAAATTGACATCTTCAGTCTGGGCTTAAAGATTCCCTAATCCACTTGTGTGTAGTGATTGTCCTGCTGGGAAGCCAAAAAGTCTGCAAGTGCATCCCTCAGGTCAGTGCTGTGACTTTCTCAGCTGGCAAATAGGGAGCACTGAAAGGTAAAGGTGTCATTAGGGTGAAGAAGGAGAGAGTGTGATGGGGAATAAAGGCTGCAACTGATGATGCTACTGGGCTGAAATTCCCAACATTAAGAAATGGACAGCGGGGTGTGCTGGATTGGAGGAATTTACAGAAATTTAGTGATCAGGTTAGTAGACCCCCAGATTTATTAGTGCTGCTGCTCACAGGACTCTTTAATATAGGAAAAGTACATATTGGTCTAAAAGCTGCATTGGGAAAAGAGGTATTCAGAGAGCTGATATTTTTGGATATTAGCCAGAAAAGAATCTACAAATTGAAAAATGGATGTGGTAACTATTCAAAGTGGGAAAAGTCTTGTTTTTCTAAGTAATAATTTAATGTAAGCCACTTATTTTGAAAATGCTTTTGTTAGTGTTGTTTTCTTCTTATGCATCAAACTGGTGTAAATTTTCAAATATCTAAATGGCTTTTTACAGGATCAAACCAAAATAATTCTTCATAATTTGCTTATTTCAACATAAAACTTGTAAGTTATTTTTATTGACCATAAACCACATATTTGACAAACTGACTATTCAACCCCCAAACTTTTAAGTCCTAAATTGAATTCCACTTTCAAGCCCTTTTAGCATTATGAGGATTTAAGTTTTTTTCGTATGTTCTAATTTATACCACGTTGAACAATTGCACAACCTTAAACCCAAGAAATAATAACTTTTTTTCCCCTTGTTTACCTGGTTTTCAGATGTTTCTGCAGAAGAGTGGTGATTGTCTCTTTGCCAGACGTCTAATTTTCATGTCTGGGTTCTTTAGAAATTGGTATTTTTTAAAGTCTGTTACAGATGGAACTGATTAGACTAATAAATGGGATCTGATGTGCTGGGGAAGTTATCTTTACCCTCAGAAGTTTATTTGAACCTTAGACAGGCACTGCTGGCTCCCACACAAATGAAAAGGAATTTCCCAGTTTGTTAGTGGGCAAGCAAACCAATTCTATGCTACTTCCTCATCGGAAACACTTTCCAAAGTTGCTTCTGTTGAAGGAAAGAACTCAGATTCCTGATTGATTCTGCAGATATCTATGCCACAGATTTGCACGGGTGCAGAAGTGCAGCCTTTGCTGTGTTAAATTCTTGCTTTGGTAATTAAATCTAGGTGTGGTGTACCTGAGTAGCAAAACTCCCTGGTGCAGTTTATTCAACATTTTTCTCTTCCAGACAAATAATTAGTTTGCAAATTGACCATTTTACAAGCACAGTATCATGTAAATTGAATCTTTTTCAGCGACACTTGATTTATTTTCTCATGATAGATTGAGGGGGAAAAGCCAGCCAACATACAGTGGAAATCTGACCTCTCCGTGACTTCCCTTTCACTGCAAACAGAGGAGTTTATCTCATCTTCTCAGCCCTACTTTAATGGCTTCTATTTGTGACTAAATGTTAATCTTAGGTTTAGCTCCTCGAGGAGCTTGATCTTGTGTGAAAAGCTTCTGAAGATGATCTTATTTAAGTAGAACCACAAAAAGTGTGTAGTAATTACCAGGAAATACTTCACAATTGCTGCACCGGGGTCTGCATGATGTTAACCCTCTTCCGTGAGTGGAAAGTTGTGACTGTGGAAATCAGATGTAACTGGAGAAAAAACCACCTGTGATACAGAGTAGACTTTCAGGGTGAGGAAAGGTTTCCTGAGCATCTTAAGAATCTCTCGAAGGGGCATCCACCCCTTCCTAAAATTGTGCAAAACAATCAAATGTTTGAATTCCTTTCCTCTACTTATCTCTGCTGAGCACTTTAATAATTTAAGGAAGAATCTCAGTGGAACTGGTGAATTACACTCTTGGGAATTTGAGGTTGAGTTGCTTTTTTTTCCTCTTGTACTTATGAAATGTGCTTTGTGAATAGCAGGTTCTGAAATTGTTGTTTTCTAAAACTAAATAAAATTATTATATTACTACAATCCACTCTCTGCTTAAGATGAGACTAGTAAGTTCCAGCAGCCTTGATACCTTTCCAAGTGTGCCCCCAAAAAGACAAGACTCTTAAATTTAAAAATTAATAGCTGCAGTGCTTCCCAGACACAAACATGTAAAAGCTATCCTTTCTGACAAGTGTTTGGACTTTAGTCTGATGAATTGCATTTCAGCAGGAATGGAAAAAGAAAATCCAATGCTTGCATTCTCCTACAGAGTAACATAACAATAAAAGATTTTCATGTCTCACTTATTTTTTCTTTTCTGGTTAGCGTGTCAGAATTGCACACCAGAGTAAGGAAGTATCTCAGAGTATTTGTTTGCCTAGTGAAGTATATATATACAAATCTCAGTGATTTGTGGGAAGCAATTTTGAATTACAGGGGGTTTTAAGGAACTCATTCCATTGTTTCTGCTTCGTTGTATCTTTTTATTAAAATCTAAAAAAACTTAGTATAACTTATAAATTAGAAGCAGGGGAAATTCTGCTAGAACATCAAAGTACCAGTGATATTGGTCTGCTACAGAGACGATTGCAGGTGCCATTGTAGGTATTGCCCCTGCAGGTCAGCAGGTGAGATTTAAGCATTAATCCTCTCCTAATGTGGACATGGCAGCAAGGGCAGTGTTTAAAGGTCATTCAATATCTGTCTTCGAAAGTGGGTTGGAGAGTTAACCACTTCTGTCTCAGGGAATTCAAATAACACCAGCCCCAGAGCACAAAAGGTAGAAATAACAGCCCTGAGTGGGTCTCATTTGCAAGGAGCTGGGCAAATGCACTCTGGGCATCATTTATTTGACTCCACTTAGAATCAAACTGCTGCCTGACCCAATACTGCCAGTACAGTAACTGCAGCCTTTCCTAGCCATTGCTGATTCCATAAGAACAGTAATGATGATCCCAAGTAAAAACTCAATTAGAGAACTATGCGAAGACTTTCTGTTGATATGTGCAATATTTCAGAGCACTGCAGAACAAGCAGGAAGATCTGTGTGCATAAATTTGTCTTGTTTGCCTTCACACGTTAATGCTACTTATCGAGTTACTGCAGGGGCCAAAGACACAGCAAATAAAGGAGTTGTACAATCCTGTGTACAGTTTAAAAAGGCAACAAAAACCCAGCAAAAATCACAACCAAAATGCCAAACCAACAAAAAACATCCCAACAGCGACTGACCTTGAGCCACAAGATCCCACCATACATATCCAGGCTTAACATTAACTCAAATACATATTTTTGAGTGAGGCACCTAAATAGCCTTTTTCAGCCCAATCAATCCATAAAGAAAAATTTACTCAAGATCTCCTAAGGGACGTATAGAGTTCAGAGCCTGAACTTTCTTTGTCACCCTTATTAACAAGAGTGAACAAAGGTGAGAAGTTATTCTTGTTAATAGTTTATGAGAGGCATCTCAAGAAAACATTCATTTCAGTATTACACCCCAGTCTCACCAGTGCAGTGTATGGGCAGCTGCACAAGGATGGTGAGAGGAGCTTCCTCTGAACCAGGTATGGCTCCTGCTGGAAACTCACTGTGAAACCACAGCCCCTTTCCAACACTCCAACACTCTGTGCCTGGAGCTCAGGCCCTTTATTTCTACAGACAAAGTTATGCTGAGTAAGCTTCCTTGAACCTATAACAGACTCTGAAAATCCTGAAGAGCAGCTATTAGACTGCATTTACAGCTTTTCAACATGACTGTGATTTTTGTTCAGATTTTTTCTATTTACCTTTATCCAAAATCAGCATAATGTTATTTTGATCAAATACAGCTTTCATTTTAACCAAAAAATCAGACACTAATTTTGTTAAATCATGAAGCGTCTCTTCTCTGTGTAGGAGGTCATCTGGACTGTTCCCCTTTGGAATCAAATAGAAGGACAGGAGTTCTTAACTTGTAGTCAACAGAACTGTATGTAACTGATAAACTGGTATGTATCACCGAATTATAGTTTTATCCCTACGATTTATGCTCCTGGGAAGATTTCAGAAATTAGGAATCTAGTTACTGAAAAATTAAGAAATCTAGTTGGTTTTTGGTGTTGTTTTTTTTTTTTTTTTGTTTGTTTGGGTTTTTTTTGTTTTTTTTGTTTTTTTTTTTCCCCTAGACATGAATAATATCGGGGGTTAGGGAAGAGAAGAGGGGAATATNGAAGAGAGGAGGGGAATATTTTTGGCAGATTTTTTTTTTTTTTTTTTTTTGAAGAACTTGTTTCCTGAAAGTAATTTTATTTCTGAAAAGCAGGGAAATAATTTTGTTCTACTCACCTGAAACATGGTTTCTTTAGGCTGGTGTATGCAAGGAGAGAGTCTGCTTCCATCAGTTTCAGTAAGCTTCAAGCTTTAATGTTTGAGATGATGGCCATAGTCTGTGCTGAGATATTTAGATGAAATGGAACTTAAAACCACATATAGACACTGTGCACAAGTGTTAGAGCTTCATTCAAACAAAACTATAGCTTGAACTGTAGTCAAGAAAATGTTGAAGTACAGAAAGTATGGTCTTGAGAGAGAGGTATGACCGTAAAGAAACCCTGAACTCTTCCCTGACTAGAAGATTATACAATAGGAAAAGACCTTTGGATATTTAGTTCAGAAAATATCTTTTTCAAAGTCTACATGTATGACTAATGTTATATTTTTAATATAGTTTGCTATGAAAAAATCTCCCAGACATTAAATCTCACTTATTACGTTTTTAGCAATTTGTTATCAGCTGAATACCAAAGGAATTAGGCATCATTTGATTTAAATCTATGTTTGGAGATTAATATTTGAGACTGGGAATTCTTTGTTTAATTTGCAAACAAATGTACAGTTTTAGTTTAAGATTTGAAATGTCATGATCTCATGGCTTTCTAATAAGGTCAGGAGTTGATTAAACTTGTATGATCTTTAAGAAATTAGAAAACTGATCACAGTCCAAGAGCAAAAAAAGACATATTTTCCCAACTGAGAATTTAGGCATTTCATTTCTAAGAACCTTTAATATTAAAACTTCATTGTATAAACAGAAGCTATTTTCCATTTCAATCTGAACATTTGTCTCGCTAACGACTTAAATGATATCCTAATTAGAGTTGAATAATCCACTGAGGTATGAGCAGACTTGAATTTATGAGTTATTTTCTAATCAAAAGTCTTTATAGCTTGTTCTTATAAAAGACTGGCTTCCCTTATGTTATCCTGCCTGTAAAAGGAAGGAAAAAACCTGTGAGAAAATGCTGTTTTCATAACTTACTTTTTCTGATTTGGGGTTTATTCACAGGTGGTATGGAAATTTCAAAGATGCTCCTCAAGTTGAACTCTGCAATAGTAAGGTACTATGCAATTTTTCTGACTCTCCAAAATGCACTTTCAGCACTCATCTCTTAAATTATTGCAAAATGTCCATCTAGGTTGGAAAGTGTCTTGGTGTTACATATATTTGACTTCTTATGCAACGATTTGTGGAAAAGGTGATTTAATGAAGAAGGTAACTGTGGCCCTCTAAACCTTTCTAACAGGTTGAAGGGTCTCTGAGAAATTCTCCTTTCTTCTGCCTCTCCATCCTCTGTCACTCAATTCCAGTGTGTCTGGCAAAGTTTGTTATTGTAGCCTGTGTTGTTCATGTGAAAGTGGAATTAGGATGCAAGTAGGTAGGGGGATAAAAAGAGTGCAAAGCAAGTTGTAATAATGCTGAGGAGCTTGTCACACATCCCTTGGGGTTGTTTAGTCTTATGAGCCTGGCCTTTGGACCTGCCTCCTTTCCCAATAATCTGAAAGACGAGAGAAGCCACAACAGCAGCTCTGCTTTGTTGTGTTCCTTCTCTTCAGCATCTCCCTGTGCTTCAAGGGCTGCTGTTCATTATCTGGCCCTTAAATTGTCACACAACTTGACAGTATTTCTTCGGTGGAAATGCTAAGACAAGCTGTTCTTGTTTTTAGTTTCTGCACTGCCTGCCCAGCTGTGTTGTACAACTATTCATGTGATGTTGTTTCCTGACTGGGATGGGGTTTTGGTATGTAAATCTAAGACATTGCTATAGCACCATGGTGACTGCTCAACACAAAATTTTAGAGAGGTTTTCATTGATAAGATGGTATGCAGTGAATATTCCATTAAAAAAAAGAAAACCAGATAGAAAGTTAGGGGATAATTTGCCTGAAAACACAGGGAAAAAAAGAAGTTCTAAACAGTTTCATTTCTCATAATATGCTTTTAGCAAAATCCTTGCAAAGAGAAATAAGCAGGGTTATATCATACCAACAGGTGTTTTTTGCTACTTCAGAAATTATCAGAGGTTATTTTATTTAAAAACTGAACTTAAATTTCTGCCTTCCTTCAGTGGATGAGTAGCCAAAAGAAAAAACAACTCAACACATTAATTAATTACAACCTTCCTACCAGCACAGTTACCAAGATTTATGAAGTTGTACTGAACTCAAGAATTTCTCAACAGCCAGGCTTTATTGAGTCAGTCTCAATTTACAGAGCCCAGTCTCCAGTCTTTCCTTCAGGAAGACCACATGGCTTGCATTAGAAACTACCATTGCACCAACTACAATTTTATTATACAACATAATTAACTTTTCTAGACATAATTATGTATGAAACTTATAGAAGTCAATATAAGTATGTCTTTTTGCAAGTGTACAGGTGCATTAAAAATTCATGCATCCATGATGCTCAGATCACTTGGCAGCACTGCAATTCCTGTGCAACCACTATCTTTGTAAAAATTTTGTTTCTCTCTGTTCAAGCATGTTCTCAAATTATGCTGATTCTGCAGGTCTAATTCTGCTCTTTTCTACAAGGCTTCTAAATTGGAGTCATCAAAACAGGGGAAAGCAGTTGTCCTATTGTAGTCCCACTTTTCAGCTGAGAATTAAATAGACCTATTCTTATGTACCTAAGAAAGTAGCATGGACTTTTAAAAGACTATTGTAACATTTTGTCACATCCATAATACAGAAATAATTTCATCTGATATTGTAATCTTCAGAATGGAAAACTGCAGCTCTCTAATAGCACACAGAAACATTACACAATCGTTTTTGTACACGAAATGAAAAGCAAAGTCTTATCCAGATAAAACTGCAGGGAAAATATAGATAGGCAGAACAAAATTATCACTTGTGATTGAATTTGGCAAGGACAGGGAGGATAAGTCTACCCTTGTGAAGAGTGCCACGGGATCTTTAATGATCAGTCACAAAGGGGCCTGAGTGGGCTGTATCACCCAATTACTGCACAGATAGGCTCATTAATGGAAGATTACAGCAATCAAATTTGCTTCTCTTTAATTTTACACTAGCATATCTACTCTCCTACCATGCATTCCTGTGCCCACAAATCAAAAGTTTTACTGGGAGGGGTGTGGTGAGGAGAAGTATTCTTTTTCTTATCTTTCATAAATTAAATTTTGTGAATGTTAATTCTGTGCCTCTGGCAGGAGTGCAAGAGGAAGGAGACTTTTTTGGGGGGAGTTTATCACTCAATAGTGACTGTTTTCCCATAGAGCCAAAAAAAATCAATCTCTGCTCAAAATGCCCCTGAACACAGAAGAATGCATTGTGTGCCTTGCTGGTTAATATGTCTATCTGATGGAAAAAAAAAATCAATACATTTTTCTTAAAAAGGGTTACTGCAAGAGGAGAAAGTAGTTTATCTCTTTCTGATTGATGAAACTGCATCAAAGTCAGTTATCCACCATTAAGTAACATATTTATCCTCGTCACCCTTCAGACTGCTGGAGTTCAGTGTTCAGCCTGTACTTCCATTAAAATATTAAGCCAAAGTTGAGAGCATCTAGAAAACTCAGAGAACTGGAAAGTTTTATTAAAATAAATGTTTCAAAGGGAAGCATGAGAGATTTAAATAAATATAAAAAAATTAAACAAAAAATCTAAGAGTTCCAAGTGCCAGAAAGGAAGTCAGAACCTTGGTAGTCTGAGGTTATTGTATTTCTCAGGAGATCATATATTCATGTTTTTTTCTGACAGCCTGCAATGCCAGGGTTGTTGTTCTTTTGAATCTCAAACTCACCAAGGCTCCAGAGAGATTTGGTGTCCTTCATTCCTTTATTACTGGAGAAAACTATTTGGAATTTAAAAAATGGAGGTTAAAAAATACTGCTTATACTACCAGAGTGTCATAGCTTCAGCTTTAGGCTTCCTGCTCAGATATCCTGTCAGATTTGGCATATCATATTTATTGTGGAAAATACAACTATAGAAGAGTTGACAAATGTTGGTGAGACACTGGAACGGGCTGCCCAGAGATGTTGTGGATGCCCCATCCCTGGAAGTTTTCAAGGACAGGTTGGATGGGGCTTTGACCAATGTGATCTAATGAAAGGGGGTTGGAACAAGATGATCTTTAAGGTCCATTCCAAGAGGTCCATTTTCCTCTTCAGGAAAATAGAAGGGACTTATGTCCTGAAGTTTAACCTGAATTCCAAATGAGGTAAAGGAGTTACTGCCCCTCCTTACTGACCACTAGCAATATTCATAGAATCATGGAATCATTAAGTTGCTGTTTTGTCACCCAGTGCAGCCCCATCTCTTCAAAAGCTTTGCAAGTAGGAAAAGGTTGAACTAGGCCCTGATTAATCTTTTAAGTGTTACTATTTTCTACAATCACCAATTTGCCTGAAACACAAGAACAGAACACGGTTTCTGAGAACTGGGTTTATACAATTTCAGACATTACATTTTTACATGGCGAAGTTTCTACCCAGCCATGATGTTAGCAAAGCTGTCATGAGTGTCACTAAAGAGTTTGAATGGCAGAGCTGTGCAGAGGAGTCTCCTTCCTCCCAACTCTCTGCGAGCTTTGTGGTCCGAATGTCAACAGCAAATATCTTAAAATATAAGATTAAGATCACCACAAAATAGAAATAAAAAGAGAAGAGGCTAAACAGCAGGTACACTGTGTTTGGCAAAGGGTAATGTACCATTTGCTTGTCAGCTGGGAAATACTACTGAGTTTTTAGAAGTTCATCCAAGCCAATCAAAGTCGATAGAAACACCCCCAATCATTTTCACATGCTTTGCATCAGTCCTCTATAAGTTATGAATTTTTCCACAGACTAAACCTACATATAACCAGACCTAGACAAAATCCATCTGCTGCCATATTTATGAAGAAAAATCTGTGACTGGAAAATTTCCTGGAATTTTCAGCTTTCTTCCCTCCTTGGTGTTTCTTTGAGAGTTCAACAGCATTACCCTTTACCCAGAAGATTTTGCCCTAATCCTTTTCTTGCTTTTTTGCTTCTGACATCATCTACCCAGAAAATCTATGGTCTAAGTAGGACTAATATTATTTTATAAACCACTCCACACTGGTTAGGATTGTTAATCCCCAGTTTAGTGTCTCTTGTTACCTCAGACCTGCAAATCAACCTTGGAATGAGCAAATTGAAGACTTTTTGGAAGTAGTGTAAATTGCCCAAATTTAGGGACAGCAAACTGTTAAAGACCTACTCCCACATTTTCTCCTTTTTTTTTTTTTTTTTTTTTTTTTTTTTTTTTTTTTTTGTGATCTGCTATGCAGCAATGGATCAGAAAGTATATCTTTTTCCTTAGCCTGTGGCTTTAACTTTTTTCTTTTTCCTGCTGGCATCCAGCCTAATCCTTCTACTTCTTCAGTCAGATGCAGAAAATGCAGTAATTCACTGTTTTCCTTCCTTCATGCTGTGTAGCTTTGGTATTGTTGAGTGAAATTACATTGTAGAGTAATATGGGATAGAGCATTATATAGGAAAGTGCTTTTTAAAAATAAGTCTTTGTGAGGTAAAAAGTAGTGCTACAGGGCAAATAGCTCATGGTAATGATGATGATAGGAATCATAAACATAAAGGAGGAGGAGGAGAGGAAAACAAGGTAAGCAAAAATTAGCTCACAGAGTTGAAAGCCTGCCTAGTCTAGTACGAGCCACCCAAATGTAAAATTACAACAGAAATTACCATTGCAAAGATTGTTTTTAATTAGCAACAGACACATTAATTGTCATGATGTATCTGCTTATCTCTCAACAAAATAGGTAAAACATAAATTCTATTCATCTTTCTCATCTTAACTGATTTTTTTGATTGCACGAATAAGCCACCTCCTAATTAATTTCAGTTATGTTAATAAATAGCTATTAGACTACAGTGAATCTATTTGTTAGCCACAGCAGATATATTATTTAGAGACTGTAATAACCCTCATTATTATCAATCTGAATAGACACAGATCTGCAGAGAGACGAATGCAGCTTCTACAAAACCTTAAAGCTTGTAAATGCTCGGGTTTACAAGCAACAGCCTGAGATGTTGTAGATCCACAGTGAAGCCAAGCTCTCTGCCCAGTCAACTGGAAGTTACTTTTGTGATTAAGAAAGAATAACTTCTCACTGCACTCCAGTAAAGCTGTCCAATAGAAGGGGAAGGTAAAATTATTAGAAAACTGTTTTCAGAGGGATTGAAACTCTTACAGCAAGACCTAGGGTCTTGAAAAATGGGGTTACAAGAAGAGATGTTGTTCTCTGCAGCTGTTTAATTTGTATTTATCAAATACTATCCTTCTAAGAATGTACTTCACATCTCCTAGTATTCAACAGGGTAACAGTCTGAGATGGGACTCCTTCACTCCTCCCACTCTAATTATGTTATAAAATGATTAATGAGAGATGCAGAAGCAGATTCTCTTATCAAATAGCCGTAGGATATATAAAGCAGTGGATTTCAGTCCTTGCCCCAATTTACTTATGGGTTCCATTTGTTTTCCCTTTTCCTGCCCCATCTATTTCGAACACAGTTAAAAAGAGAAATCATACTTTGCTGAAAGAGTCAGGAGGAGGTGATTTGGGAGATGATGACTCATGCTCAGGAAAGCCAGCAGACAAAGCTTTTTCCAGGGATAGACAATGGTTCCAACACCTCCTCCACAACACAATCAGAAAATTAGTGTAGGGAAGCTAACACTCCGCAGCTTAAGACAGGATAGGTGTGAGACAGAACACATTTTATCTAAAAGAGGGATGAGTGGAGATGTTCAATAGGAGGGAGGAAAGGTCAAGAAATCTGAGATGGAAATCTTGATTGAAGGGTGCAATGTGTAGGGAGTAGATGAGAGAGGAGAAGGGTAGGGGGTGGTGGGAGGAGGTGAGAAGTAATCTTCATTCAGTAAAATAAATGCACGCAAAAATCAGGGGTTGTCTTGTATTCAGGTCCATTCTATTTTTAGGGACTGCTGTATTTAATAGAAAATGCAATTTGAGGTATAAATTCTCATTCATCCTTTTGAAATCTTCCTCTCTGTAGATATTGAATTCCTCTCACAATAACTGCCAGGCTTCTGTTCCTGCACAGGGAATTTGTATGAGAGCTTCATCTGTCAGCTGATATATTTGGGGATAAGATAAGGTCAGAGTAGGAAGAGAAAAGGTGGATTTCATACACTGAATAAGAAACGCAAACAAAGATTTAGAAAAAACCAAAATTACTTCAGAAGTAATTGCAGGCACATTTGGTAATGTGTATACATGCAAAGCAAATATTGCATTATATTAGAGCAAGAAAGTTCAGCATGTCATTTGAAGTAGCAAGTATTTCCAGAGATGATCAAAGGAATAAAACAATTAATGCAAATTCTGAAAGATTTGTTGAGTTTCTCAGAGCTGTAGTCTCACCGGTGAAATTCCCTCCACCTAAACAGCAGAGGCTTAGAGTAGGAAATTGCATTTCCTGTATAGATATTTACAGAGCTATTGCATTGCTGATTCTTGCATGTTCCTTTCCCATCTTCCCATTTCCTTGCTCCCTCCCTCCCTCTATCCCCTTATCTATATATTTTGACTATGCTATGATTAGGATGTGACTTTAATATAATATATGATTACATATTCTCCACTACATTAGGATCCCTCTCTAAATAAGGCCTCTAATCTTCATTCCCAATAATTCCATGTGACAAAAACCCTGCAGGGCTTAGGCTGTGAAGGTGGCAGGGGGGAGGGAGGGGAGTGGTGTGTGTGTGTCACAGTTCACAGCACAGTAACTCTTTGCTGCAAATGCTCCTCTGCCAGGATCGATGATGTACCTGCACAGCCCCATGTGACTCTTCAGCAGCTGATGAATGTGCACTGGGCCTCCTCCAAGCACCTTATAATTGATCTGGAGCAAATGTGCACAAAGATATCCCACTGCTTAACGAACTGAAGCCCTGCTGGTTAGTACAAGTATAACTATGCTAACCTTCCTCCTTGGCTGATTTTAATCTTCTGGCTCCATCACACAGTTAATTGTTTCTCATTTATCCATATTAGTGGAAGATCATATGAAATCCATGTAAATTAGGCTGTGAGAGCCTCATTTACTAGATTTACAGAAAACTTGCAGAGAGATTATTGTCAATAGAACAGGTTCTTTGCCAGTGGCCTGGTTTTGATCAAGACCTGCTTGGTGTGGTGTGGTGTATACGGTATGAGGTACAAAAAGGCCAAGTGCCAGGTCCTGCACTTGGGTCACAACAACCTCAGGCAGTGCACCAGGCTGGGGACAGAGAAGTTGGGAAGCTGCTCAATGGAAAAGGACCTGGGGGTGCTGGTCAACAGCGGCTGAACATGAGCCAGGAGTGCCCAGGTGGCCAAGAAGGCCAACGGCACCTGGGCTGTATCAGCAATGGTGTGTCCAGCAGAACCAGGGCAGTGACTGTCCCCCTGTGCTGGGCACTGGTGAGAGCACACCTTGCACCATGTGTTCAGTTTTGGGCTTCTCACCACAAGAAAGACATTGAGGGGCTGGAGAGTGTCCAGAGAAGGGCAACAGAGCTGCGGAAGGGGCTGGAGCACAAGTCTGATGAGAAGTGGCTGAGGGAGCTGGAGGTGTTTAGCCTGGGGTAAAGGAGTCTCGGAGGAGACCTGAAGGGAGTTTGTAGCCAGGTGGGGTTGGTATCTTACACTGGCCAAAAAACAGCAGGACAAGAGAACATGGCCTCAGGCTGCACCAGGGGAAGTTTAGATGGGATGCCAGGGAAAATTTCTTCACTGAAGAGGTGGTCAGGCATTAGAACAGGCTGCTCAGGTGCAATCACTGTCCCTGAAAGTGTTCAAAAGACACATAGATGTGGCACTTGGGATATGGTTTGGTGGGAGGCCTGGCAGTGCTGAGTTACTGACTGGACTCAGTTCCAAACCCTGTGATCCTGTGTGCCCCATGGTACAGGTTCAGGGGTGCTGCTCTGCTGCAGGGGTGCTGGTGGCAGTAGGAAAATTTCCCTAGGATGTTTGAGGATATTGACTGTAGCTTGCATTTACCTACTCCTTCCTCTCCTGAATGCGACTGCCTTGAAAAGCAGTATTTTTCAGAGACTGAATCTGTTATCCTTGCCTGGAAAACCTTTTAGAACACAAAAAAAGGACATTGTTCTCTGTGGTAGGTTTTATTTCTGAACCTCCCTTCACATATTACAAATGAACTTCTGCTCCTGTGAGGAGCTGTGTAGTAACTGAAATTGAAAAAAAAAAAACAAAACAAAAAAAACCCCTACCAAACCTAGACAGAGCATTTCAGAGCATTTGGAGTAAATATCTTTAGTTTTTGAGCATGATACCAGGAAATTTGGTCTAAATTTACTAGTGTAAAGTTGCAAACAAGGTCAAAATTCAATTTCTCTATATGTTTGGGCTTTGAAGGGTAGGTACTTTGGGTTTTGTTTGGTTTTGTTGTTTTGATTTTTTGATTGATTCATTTGGTTTTGTTTTCTTGAATACATTTGATGCTCTGCTGCCCTTTGCTTTGTAATTTCCCTGCTCTGAGTTGTCTTGTAATTTTCTTACTCTGAGTTTGTGCAGCCTACCAGTGATGCATTAGTCCTAGGGTTTGAAATTTATTTTTTCACACTTTTACTATAAACAAATTAAATATTTATACACAGATAGCAAGAAATCGATCCCTTTGATCTTAGATCTCCATCTTTTTTTTTTTAATGAGATGAACCTTGTGTGCTATGAAGTCATTTCATTTTTGCAAAGGAAGTGTAATGAAGTATTACATAAAGGATTAGCATTTTTCACTTGCTTTACAAAGCATGGTGATAAAGAATCAGCAGCCCTTTGCCTTGTGGTGTGTAGAATCATGCAGTGCCTATTTCATACCTGTCTAAAAGTGCCCACTTAGCTTCTGTTTTTCAGGACTGACTAGTTCTGCATAATTTCTACATTTAGGAAGTCAAGCTATGAATCCCGCTCAAAGAAGCCCAGTGCTGAGTATTAAATAGACTTATATAGTTATTTCTTGCTTTTGTGCTCATGGCCTCTCTGAACACCGACTGGGAACTGACAAATTGTAGGAGGAATTCATCTTGGTGTATGGATACCATGGGATGTCAGCATCACCTCCCTAGTGAGAATGTTTGTTTTGTGGAATGGTTTGGACCAGAGGACTGTGGCAGTTCTCTCAGTCCCCATTCCTAGGGTTCTTCAAAAAAGGGCAAATCACTGCCGTTTCCAGGAGTTTCCAGTTTTCCACATGTTCAGATGCTCCTTGCCACTGTGCCCAGTGCGCTTCAGCCACAGGCAGAGGTTGAAAAATTTAATCCTTTGACAAAAAGGAGCAGGGTAGTGGGACTGGAATCTAGTCTGAATCCTGTATTTGTTCTGAGAGAGTTGTGCACACCATGATTCCTCACCCATGGTGTTCTCATCTTGCTCTGTAAGACACCTCTGTAGGAAAGCACAAATTCGGGTGCATTGCACAACACCACCTTTCCTTTCTGGGTGAATGACTTGACTTCCCAGGAATGTTTTGTCTTCATTGCTTATAATGGGAATGTATCTTTCTAAGCTAGGAATGTACTGCCTTTTCCATCATCCTGGTTTGAAAAAGTAAAGCCACTTTAAAAAATGGTTGATCTGGGTTGATTTTAAGGCTCTCAGAGAAATCTGGAAATCTGAGGTATTGATTGTAGGTGTCCAGATTCTGCTAGGGGCTGTGAGGGGTGGTCTTGGCTCAGCTGTAACCACACTGGAGTAGGGGAAAAGTGTGAGGATGAAGGAACTGCAGACAGGAGCTGTCATGGACTGTCCACAGCCTTCAAGTCAAGCCTGTTGCAAAGACAAGCCTTTCAATCTTATTTTTCTCCTCCCTGTCCTTTGAGGAGGGGGAGTGAGAAAGCAGCTGGGTGGTTTGGCAGCCAGATAAAGTGAACTCACCATAAGATAGATGTCTTGGGAACACCTTTATGCACCTCAGTTGCATGATAATGCAGGTTTTTTTTTGGCTATTCTCTCTATTATTGTGCTTCAGTGGTATCAAATTGTCCAAATGACGTGGGAATTATTTGCATATGGTCTTGGTTGTTTGTGGGAAAAGGAGGGCTTCAGTGTGAAATCTAGATGAGATAATTACTACGTATGTGAAAATGTTAATACATAAGTTCTTCCAGATCCAATGAATCACTCCCTAAACTGTTTCTTTTTTGCTGTTTTTGCTGAGGAAATGTTGCCGGTTTATCTCTCTTTGTTCTTCTTTCAGTCAATATATGCTTTGTGCTGATGCAGACAGACAGGACATAATGTGCCTAACAAGATAGGAAAAATCCTGACATTGTCATTGTATAAATTCATGGTATAGGACAAAAATGTTTTAATTATAGTAGGAAAATGCTAAACAGATATCTTAAAAAAAAAAAAAAAAAACACCAAAAAACCCAACCCAAAACTTGGTGATTTCATGTTTCACAACAAAAGGTTTATGAGCACATTCAGTAATTTTCATGCGCCTACAGAAATCTGTGCTGACTTATTATATTTCAAAGCATATATATACTAAAGAAGATAGCAAAAGAGCCTGATCTTCGGTGACTTTGTATCAGATAGAGTCTGGTCTCACACAGAGTGAATATCAGATTTTATAGGATCAGGGGTAGGGTACAATGAAATGAAGGTAATCAAGCAAAACGAGGATCTCTTACATGTCCAAAGCCCATTATGAGAACACTACAAAAGGCTGGGAAAGTAGAACGGAAGCAACCTAATGCTTTTGATCATTATTCTTATTTTAAATGCAGCATTTAACTAACTCAAGACAGCATTTTTTTTTCATGGAGTGTAAGATAAAGAGTTAAAGACATTCTGCAGAATTCAGACCCAGCCAGACTAGATTATTGTGTATATTTTGATGTACGTTTTAAAGTAGATATTCTCAGATTTTGTGAACACATTAATTCTATTCTTCTTATGTCAGGTATAAGCTACTTTTTGGGCTGTGTCTCCCTCCAGAGGCATTTTTATGAGAATGTGTGCCTATTTTTTGATTTTATGAAGCTGAAGGAAAAATGGAAAATTATGCCTAGTTTTTACAGTGTAAGAGGTAATTATTTATCCAGCATAATGTTTTATTTTGTTGAGCTCACTCTCAGAGACCACAGTTACTGTCACGACACCTTGCTGGGACAGCAAATGTCAGTATCAATGATATTGAATATCAATAATAATGCAGAAATTTGCAGGTAGCAAAACTGAAGTTTAACCATACATTATTAAAATCAAAGTCATAGTGGGGAGAAAGGCTGTCCTTTCATGAAAGTCCCTTCCAGTTAAGTACTGCATTGATTCTTACTTTCTTTTTGCCTTTCAAGACAGTCTTGCTCTTCTAGAAATTTATTTCTGTGTACTGGATACAAACACAACCTAATACATTTTTAGGGTTCCTTATTCTTCTGAAGAAGGGTGGAAACCTCAGTTTCTTCCTCATCTGAAGGAAAGGAAAAAAGGAGGAAATGAGGGCATAGACACCAATATACAGCCTGAAGATGTATAATTAACCCTGATCTCATCCCTAGGGATTTTCAAGTACCTGTACAAAATGCTTCCTCCAGCTCTCTGAAGCTCATTCCTTGCTTTTACACACCTCATTAAAAGGCCACACTGTTGAGTACTACTGCCCTTCACAGAGAATCCCCTTTGCTCACTTTGCTTGTTCACTAGCAAATCCTCACACATGTTGAGGAAGACATTTTCCTCTTATGTCTTAAACAGCTTTCTCTGACTCTTTTGGTATGGTTTATTTTCTTTGTGTTTCTGTGACAACATCATCTAAAACATAAACTTATTTCATGACTTTATTTATTCCAGATCAAGGGCAAAAAACCCAACAAAACCCAACAAATAAAACCCAGCCAATCAAAAAACCCCAAAACAATCCCCACACCACCTTTTTGATTGAAACACCAATCTTTGTTTCACCCAGTGTGATCAACTGGCCTCCAAATCCCCTTCCAGGATTGTTTTCCTGTTCTGTGTCTAGGATAGGGCTTCACAAAAGAAATATCCTGGAAATTCCTCATCTAATTTAAAGAAAGCTCAGACTCAGTGTGGGATGTGTTTAATTGTGTTTTATGTGAGAGCTAGAAGCTGTGCATGAACACACACCACCCGGAGAAATGCCTGAGTTCTCTCTGTAGCACAAACTCACCGTGTGTCACCTTGTGTAAATTTCATAATCTCTCTGTCTCTTCAGTACTTGACTTTTAAATCAAGTAACCACAGTCTGGCAAAAGAGTATTAAGGGATATCCATTGGTTCTGAAAGACCTTTTTCAGAAGTAGTCTAGAGCCTGCTTTGGAGAAGGAAAAGAGGGTCTGTTCAACAAGAAGACTCTGCCCACAGCACACAGCTCTGCTCCCAGAGCAATGGCACCACACAACAAAAGAGACTGTGAAGAAAGGACTAGAATAGGTTATCCTGTTAAAGATAAGCAGCCTAGTGAGCCCTGCAGATAAATGGCATGGTTTCAAATAAGAAAGGAAGAAGATAAATGATGGTGGAATGTGCCTAAGTGGTTGAGACACAAACACTAATTTGGGTTAGAATATGCTGCTGCTTCCAGGCCCCATGATGAGTGTTTTCTGCTACTGAGAATTCATCCTATCTACTGCTATTGCACATCCTGTCTAGTGTTAATGTACTTCAGTTCACTCCTGGAAATTCAGATAGGTACATCTCTTTTATATTTATTTATATGTTCACTTTCTAAAATGTCCACCTCTGATTACGAAAAGAAAGGCTGAGATTTTTGAATGAATCTCTTAGGCTCAGCAATCTAGATATGTTAGTTTCCTTTAGCAAACGGTCAGAAAATCATAGTTTTCGGCTGAAATTATATGTAACAGCTTAGGGCAACATGCTCCTATGCACACACTGCTTGGGCTGACCAGCTGCACTATGGCCATGTCTTGTTAAATGTTTGCTGTCACAGTTGGCATCAGTAAACTGAAGTTTAAAAGGAAATCTTTGTTTTTCTAAATGTTTCTTTAGCTCCTGGCTTAGTGACCTTCTTTTTGTCTTTTTTTTCCTGTTCCTCACTCTCCTCTCTACAGCAATATATCACTGCAGCAAACAGCTCATCACAGCTGTCACTCTGAGAACTTTTTGGAATTGTGAAGTTTTGATGTCTCAGCAAATCAGACAGTATTTTCAATTTAGTACATGGCAGATTGCTTTTTAGAATGGGCTGGAAGACTTGGTAATGGAATATGGAGCCTTTCAGCTACTTAAATCTATTTCACTTTGATAGTGACAGAAAATTCATTACCACCTGTATAGTGAATAAGTGCAGATATTTGGGGAAAAGGTGGTCTCTTTGTTTTTCTCCCAGCACCATATCAGAAGTTCAAACAGGTTTCACTAAGTTCACTTCTTTTAGGATTAGCCAGCACTTGGCTAACTTTAAAGTATGTTAAGATGGTATTTTTCCTACCCTTTCAGTTCAGGGAACACCTAAGTTTCTGGGAACTGGGCAATGTCAGTTCTGAGTTGGACCTAAGAAGCACAGATAATCATAGAATCATAAAATGGTCTGGGTTTGAAGGAACCTAAAAGATCATCTCATTCCAAACCCCCTGCCATGGCACAGACATATTTCACTGGACCAGGGTGCTCAGAACCCACCCAACCTGGCTTTGAGGCGGGGCATCTACAGCTTCTCTGAGTAACCTGTTCCAGAGCTTCATCACCCTCACAGTAAAAAAATTTCTTCCTAATATCTGCTCTAAACCTACCCTGTTTCAGTTTAAAACCATTCCCCCTTGTTCTATCATGCTCTCGTAAAAAGTCCCTTTCTTACTTTCTTCTAGGTCCCCTGAAGTTACAGTTCAGTTTGGCTTCAGGGAGCAAGTGAAAAATCTGATTCTTGGTCTGCCACTGCCCATCACCATTCTGAGCATTCTCAGGGTTGCTGCATTAATGCTGAGTCCTCTGTTCCATCCAGTTTCTTGCACAACCATGTAGCTGGTTTAGTAGTTTTGCTTCCCTTTATTTCCTTTAGCATATTTCATTCAACTTCGATATTTTGATTTTCCACACTTACTCAAATTTTGAAGAACTTTTGATCAGCTTTGTTCAGTAGTCAAGCACAGAGTTCTCTCCCTTGAATCTCTCCAAAGAGAATGTGGGTTTGTCTTCCAGATTTGTATCTCTAATACTTTCAAGGTGCTCTGAGTTTTGAGAATGCACATGGCATGCTCAGACTTAGCTGACAGACATGAAAAATTAATGATACAAATTAGGACTAATACAACTTTATTTCCCAGTAAGGTTTCCTTGACTATGTTAACGTGTTTAACTATTGTCTTGCCAACATATTTAAGTGGATATTTAAGTCTGGGAGAGATAAATGAGTTTTGTATTGGGTTACCTGATCAGTCTTTCAAAAGGGCTTTGCTGATCATGAGATTGTGTTGAGATGCAATCTGAAGATAATTCTGCAGATTTTTATGTGGCTGATGCCATTTCTGCATTATTTACTCCTAATTTTGTATTTACTTATGCAAACATAAGAATGAGCAATGGTAGTATAAACTCTGCTATTATTGTTCAAGAATACCTCCTGTTAGATCCCCTTTTCTTGCATTTTTACAAATGGTAATTCTCTTTTTGTAATAGAAGTATTCAGAAGTATTTATTTACTTAATAAACCCACACATCTTTACAGAAGTCATTGGGGTTGCACAAAGTCAAGAATCTGTCTTTATGTACAGTGAATCATCAAAAATGATTTTGTCATACCCATTTTAACAGACCGCACAAACACATTTGCATAATACAGTCATAATAGAGCAACTGCACTGTGATCCATCACATCAGCTCTCAAACACTCTCTGCAGGGTTTATGCTCTTTTTGGCTACAAAAAGAGAAAATTAATTTACTGCACTGATCTTATCTCCCTACATGGTGCTAAAATGTACAATGTTCATACTTTTTTCCAATGCTATGAAACGAAAAGTATGTTTATACTTCTTAAATTTTATTAGTTTTTATCTTAGAAAGTGTTCCATTTTGTACAGCTGCTGAGACACCATCTCTTCACATCCTAATTTTGTTCAGAACATAGGGAGCTTTATGGACTTGATTGATTTTCCCCATGTTCATAGGAAGAATGAAAACTCTGAATAAAAGGCAGATCAATAGATTTCCCATTTTTCAATGGGAAAATTACTACTACATGTTGCCATTTCAGTTTGGTGCTTTGCCTGGACTGTACTACTGTTTGTCACACAAAGTTAATAGCAAGATGTTAAGAAATCACTTTTTGTCTGAAGCCTAAAATCTTTTGCATTTTTTAAAAATAAATTAATGACAATCACTTTTATTCTTGATCCAATTGAAATGTGCTTTTTTTTGCTTTAAGAAAGAAAAAGCTCTGTTCTCTGTGGAAAGGAGACAGCAAATGGTGTCATAGGTAAACTGTGCTGTGCATCTTTTACTATGGTTTCACCAAGCTGGGAACAGAATATGCTGCTGGCTGTTTGATAGGGTGTAAATTTTTACCCCATGCCCTGCCTGCCCCCTCTTCTCCCATCACATATTAGTATGTAGAGCATGTTTCACTTGTTGTCCACAGTCAAGATCTGCTGGTATAAGTTGCATCCCATTTCAAATTAAGGGACATTCAATTTCTTGTCCATACTTACAGACTCTGAACAAAGCTTCATAGAAAATCTCGCTGCAAAATTAGAAGGAAAATAAAACCTTGAGCATGATTTCTTTCCTGCAACTCCTGGAAAAATGAGAGACTAATTCTTGTGTCTCTCAGCCTTTGGCTAAGAATGATGGATATGTCTGTGGCCCTGCCTCCTAGTCTGAGTAATACACCCCTTTTTCTATTACTGTGCACTTTAAGCAGATACACTCTAAGGAGTAGCAGTGAGGAAAACAGTTTAACCCTACCTTATCACAGAACTAAAAAATATCAACACTAAACTCTCCTGGGAGTTCGCAAAAATTGTCTGTATCCCTTGGGGGAAGAAAGCTTAATGAATGAATCTTTAAATGTTATCTCTAAAACTTACTGGGCAATGCAGGGAGATGTGGAGTCTGGGCAAAGGAGAGATCAGTGTGTCAGTGATGCCTAGCCCTGAAACAGATATGAAGGGAAAGCTGTTAACCAGGACTTGCAAAATATTTCCATTAGTTACCCCTCATTAGTCCTGTGACAGCCTTCTACTATTGTACATTTGACATTCAAATCCTGTAGTTTTTGGATGATAATAATCTGTTAATTGATAATTTAGCTCATCAGTTTTATAAATATGGTTTATCCATGAGTGTAATTTAAAGATGTGATGAACTATATTACCTGAGTTTTAAATACCAGTCACAGTTGCAAGCCTGTCAATCAGAAACCTGAATGTTTAAAATGTTTAAAAATGCCCTGGACTTTGATTTTTTCAGTTACATTTGTATGTAACCGAATTACATGTAAGATCTAAGAGACCTTAAGGGACCTTTTGATCATTTAATCTGACATCATGCATACCATAGCCCTTCAAACTGTGCTCATGCAAACTAAGTGACTCTCTTCACAGAATCACAGAACATCCAGAGTTGGAAGGGACCCACAAGGACCGTTGAGTCAAATTCCTGGCCCCGGAGAGGACATCCTCAAGAGTCACACAATGTGCCCAAGAGTATTTTCCAAACACTTCTTAAACTACAGCAGGTTTGGTGCTGTGACCACTGGGGATTTTCTTCCAGTACCCAACCCCTCTCTGGGTGAAGAACCTTTTCCTGATATCCAATCTAAACATCCCCTGACACAGCTTCAGGCCATTCCCTTGGGTCCTGTCACTGGGCACCACAGAGAAGAGATCAATGTCTGCCCTTCCTCTTCCTCTTGTGAGGAATTTGTGACTGCAGTGAGGTCTCCCCTCGGTCTCCTCCAGGCTGAATGGACCAAGTGACCTCAGCTGCTCCCCATAAATCTTCACCTCTGCTGGGTCTGAATCTCATGACCAATGAAGACTAAATGCACTGATTTGTCCTACAGGTATTTCATATCCAAAGTCTCTCGTTTGAATGGCAAATGCTTTGGTAAGGGCTTTTTTGTGGTTTTGGTTTTTCCTTTAACTGAAAACCTTTTCTGATCAACCACAAGAAAAGAGTAAAATCAACTAATTGAAAACCAGAAACATGGGATTTAAAATATTATCATACAGTACAGGTATTAAATACTGAATATAGTACAGACAATGTGGAATAAAAATAGACCCAGAGGATTCACAAGTCATAACCATGACCTTTCAATTTCACTGTTTTAGAAAGACCCTAAGTCTTTTCTTAAAGATCTTGACATCTTTTCCCGCACACTCTCCTTGGTTTTACCAACTCATTCCAATGGTGACTTGAAGAGCTAAGCTCTCAATCATTTCTCAATTTTCCTTTACATTTGATGAACAGACTCGTCTCTGCAGGAAGCTCCTTTCAGCATATATCTCTTTTTTTTTTTTCCTTCTCTTTTAAAGTTTAGACTTGATAAGTGGTTATATTACTGTTGTGGCCAGATTTTATGTTTTCCTTTTGTTCTGAATCATGGTGTTATGCCAAAGGCCTTGAAGAAACTGTAGCTATAGCAGAAAGATCTGCTCTGTTCAGATGATTTGATAGGCAAAGTTCCACTATATCATCTTGCAGAACATCACTTACACTTTAGCTTTCAGTTTTGTACTGATGAGTGTCCTGAATCGAATTGCTGTATTTTAAACCCGGCTGAATGTCAGGCTAATTGCTATAAAAACTACTGTAAAAGTGGATGTACCACATTTGAAGTACCCTAAATCTTTGGAATATCTGCTCATGCAGTTTCCTCAGTACTTCTCAGTCTTGGAAAGAAAAACTACTGTAAAAGTGGATGTACCACATTTGAAGTACTCTAAATCTTTGGAATATCCGCTCTTGCAGTTTGCTCAGTACTTCTCACTCTTGAAAAGAAGTGGGCTGGAATTTGAAATATTTAAGGTTTGAAATATAACCTACACAAACAAGAATTTATTATCTCATGTTAAAAACACTGGATTGAAACTCTGTGAGCTTTGTCCATTTCCCAAACAGATGCCATAGTGAACATGAAGTAAATCTCCATAGGTTTCTCCTGTCTGTAGTGATTTCACTTCCCCCCCGCCACCCCTCCATATCTATCAGTAGAAAAAGAGTCTCAGAGGAGACCTTATTGCACTCTACAACTGCCTGAGAGGAGTCTGCAGCCAGGTGGGGGTTGTTCTCTTCTCCAGGCAACTTGTCCTTGTACAGATGTCCGAATTTATCCCAGTACTTCCATAATCCTACTGGCATTTCACATTTTAATAATCACCTGATTACCAGATTAGTAAATACTGGACTGATCTTCTCCAGGCAACTTGTCCCCACCTTTGTGGCACAAAGGCCCCCTGCCGGAGGGGTTTAAGGATGCTCTGTAAGCACCCTGCTCAGACTTCTGTATAAGTTATTTTTTGCTGGTCTAATACAACTACTCTAGCTACTGGAATATTCTTTCCTATTGTCTTCTGCTGTTAGGGGGAAATTGTGAGGAAGGATTATAAAGGATTATAGCAATTAGCCAGGATCAGAGGTGAGAGAAGAGCCTCAAGGCCTCCAGAGGTTCTCCCACTGGGGACACTTCTCATGTAGACCTCTGGTTCTGGGACATTTCCACCACCTCCATCAGAGGTAGTAGAAACATCAAAACATAATCCTTCTCTATGCAGATCCCCTGAAGTACAGAACAGCTATTTTCCAAAGTTTATTCCAGCAAAAACTGCCTTGAATAGCCTGCTTCTAATGCAAATTACTTCCTCTGTAAGACTTTACAGCCAAACTACACGACACAATATTTTGTGTTTTGTTTGGAAAGTAAATGCCTTGGTTTTGCTTTCAAAGCAGAGAATTATACCAGAGATGATTCCCCAAATAATTATCTACCGATGCAAATGGAGAAATTGATATTAAGATGAACAACATCAGTAGCCACTTGCCAGAAGAAAAAATGCTATTTCCCCTTCTTTTGCATTTTAAAATACTGGTGCAGGAGCAGCTGTCTAACACCTTCAAAAGCACAAAATCCAAGCATTAAAATGCTGTCTGAATGCTGTATTGGTTTGTCCTACTTGTCCAACTATGACCAGGCTCCTGCAATTTTTCTTTCGTAAAGTAAATTTGCAAATAGGATTCAGAGAACTCCATTAGCTGTAAAATGCTATTTAGAACAGTGCACCAAGCACTGTGTCGGGGGTGAGAACGGGCACTCGCAGACTTGAAATGTCATTTTTCTTGTTTTGTTTTTCTCCTGCTACAACAGAGACATGGATCACTGCTCTCTGTGTGATGGCCCCAGCATGCTCTCTGCCATGTAGTTAACATCACACCCACCCTGGAAAATCACTGGAGCGTGCAGCTGGCCCACGGCAGCCAGGCAGGTGGCCTCTTATTAGTGTACTGCATGGCTTTGCAGTTTTCCTAAAGCTTGCTTATTGAGGCATCAGTCCTGCAAATAAATCTCATATTTATCCCTTTTACTATTAGTCTAGTTAGTCCCTCTGAAAATTAACAGAATGAACTGATGTGAAAGCATGCAGTACATGTCACCCTCCTGAGGTGCTTAGGAGTAGTGGCACACATAAATGAGTACTACAGGCCTTGGTGCTTGGCATTTATTGCAAATAAGAAATGGAGAGAAGGAAAAGCCCTTTGAAAGAAAGAAAAAAATAAGTAGGACGGGAAAAAGAAAATCCCGGACGGTTTTGCTTTTGCTTTCCAAGCTGTGTCATATTTTAATTTTATTTAATCTCGATTTAACTGGAAGAAGAGAAAGGGTTTAAAAATAATTGAAATTTTATAGCATTAGTCAGTTGGCATCACTGATTATTGTTGAATAAAAGGGAGGTAGATCTGGCAATTATTATTTAATTTTAAAATTAAAGTATGCATACATAAAGAGGAAAATACTTGTATCATATATATGCACAATACGCATCTGTCTAAACACATACATGTGCAAAGTTGGGGTTTTGTGGTCTTTTGTTTGGTTTGTTTTAAGTCTTCTTTTTTTTTGAAAGGAGGATCCGAGTACCAGTTACCAGTTAGGAAAATAATTAGCATGGGTTAGTTGGATGTAGACAGTTTAAGGCTAATTTTGTCTGTAGGAAATTGGTCTTAGAGTTAGAGGAGTCCAAAAATGTGTGAGAAATTGAGCCAACAAGGAAACAAGGTGGATAGTCACGAGTTCAGTCCTCACACTTATTCCTTGGCCTTTTCTTTTAAACACTGTATATTTAGTCTAGGTGTCCAAGAGATTTTAAATTGTTTATGACATTAAAATCTCAGGTTTAGTACAAGACTGACATATGGCTGTGCTAACAACCTATAGAGGCTGAGCTTTGCAGTATTTATTATTATCAGTACATTATTAACTGTAACAAAATATTGCTTTAAATATGCATATTAATGCATTTGATTATTAAGAGAAAGTATAAAATCTGCTTTTCAGAATTGACTGAAAATTCATCAATCATCCCTCAGCTGCTATCTATCCTAAAAAAAAAAAAGGTGTATATCTGTAATAGCAGATGTGCCTCTCTTTTAATCCCCATTTGGGATTGAGATTTGGTTACTCATCACCACCACCCTCAGTCTTTACCCCACTGCCTGATTTCTTTGGAGATGAACCAGTGGTTCCCTCCCACACAAACACACCTCACTGGTGCCTGTTTGGTGTGAGTGGCACCTGAACCCCACACATTTCAGTGCATCCCAGCAGCAGCCTGACACGACCAGACACAAACGATAAATTAGGCCCACAAAAAGAAGTAATTAATCTGATTATTTCATGTGTTCAGTTTGATGCTGATTATATTCAGTTACTTTTCTGGATATCTCAGCTGAAATTTTATGTTCTAAAGGTCGAGTTGGCATGGTAGCTGACCATGTATTAAGGTATATTCCATATATACAAACTGAATAGTACCTAAATGTTTTGTCCTTGATTTTAAAACAAGCAATTTTCTGGTGTTCTCTCTCACTTTCTCTTTCTTTCCTTTTTTTTAATTCCTGAGGAACTTTGCCATCAGCTAAGTAACCCAAGAAAATCAAAATAAGCTCTGTATAGCTTTTCCTGCAAACCACTATAAATGACCTATTTCAATTACTTTTATTCCCCAGTTTTAAAAGAGCTTCAGCATGAATGATGACAAACCATCTGAAATAATAATAAAAATATATGTATTTTAAAACACTTGGCTTATTGCTGTATTTCCTGGGCTTGAAACAGATGCTAAAATGAAGTCTGCTCAATGATGCATAAAGGTTGTTAGTGTGAAAAATAATAGCAGTGACTTGTAACCCTACCAGGTATTTCCCAAAACAAGGAAGAAAACCATCCTTGCTCTCATCTCCCAGCAATCTGAAAGTTTGGGTTGATTATTTGTTGCCATACTTATGCTAAAAATACAACAGAAAATAAATATTTACCTGTATTTCACAGGCCATTGTTGGTTCTGGAAATACAATGTAAGTATATGAAACTTCAGTTTAGAGTAGTAATTATAGAACTTGCATTTATCACAAGGTGAGAGCATATACAAGGCAGTAAATGTGGCACAGACAAAGTGCAGAAGCTTGATATTCTGTGGATAATATCCTTCTCTTTGCACCTTGTCAGCAAGTGAACCAAAGACTGTTTGGATTTTAAACTGTAGAATGGTGAAAAAAAGCTACCCTGCATTGAGAGAAATATAAATGTTTTATTGTGTTTCCTGTGCAGGCAGAATCTCTTTGTTCTTTTTAAACTTTTAAGTTTTTTCATTGTCCAAGACGATTTCTCCTGGTGTGCAGCAAACTGTCATACTCTGTGATTTCATCCCTCTTAAATCTTGAGGCATCAGAGAAACAAATTTAGCTTTTGCTCTGAAAAAAGGCATCAGAGCAAAATACATAATGCATTTTGTGTGGTGTGATCATTCAGCTCTATGAGCTGTATAATTGTCCTTCCACATTTAAGATTTCTCCCTTCAAAAACAAAGCAACCATTAATTTATTTCCTTATTATTTTTATGAGCCTTCTTTCTCACTGTTAAACGAATGTAAATAGAGTTCAGATATTTGGGTCTAAATCTTCATCTAGAAATAAAACCTGCAAGAATACCTTGCCAATATCAACCAGTTAGTTTGGTATTAGATCTGTCAATCTGAACATGGTTGACTATTTCTCTATTGATCAATTCAGGAAAAATGCCAATAGTGGTTACTGATATTGGCTAGAAGTGCTTCAAGGTTCTTATGGTTGAAGAGTTAAAACAAACTTTTCTCCAGCTTATGGTTTAAAGAGAGTAAAACTCAACAGGCAAAGAATTTTGCATTTGAGGGGAAAGAAAAAAAAGAGTGATTATTACTGACAAGCACTTCTCTGACACTCAAAAGTGAACATGAGAAAGAAATAAAGAGATTTTTACCTTCCTTTTTGCATCCTTCACTCTCCTCTCCTCATAAAAGTCTCTGTTTTTATTGAAGAAGAAAAGAGATTATCAAGGGCAGGCAATGTTGGGTTGGGCTGAACTGGATGAATGCCATGGTGCCCACCAAATCTGCTCTGTCACTCCTCAGCTGGACAGGGGAAAGAAAATGCAATGAAAGACTCATGGGTGGGTCAGGATAAAGGCAGGGAGAGATCACTCAGCAGTTACTGTCACCAACAGAACAGACTCAGCTTGGGGACAATAGTTTAATTACCAATCAAATCAGAGTAGAGTAATGAGACATAAAACCATATCATAAAACAGTTTCCCCCCACCCTTCCCTTCTTCACAGGCTCTGCTTCACTCCCCTCATCTCACTCCTTCCCCAGAGATGCAGAACACCTCTTTAAGATATACTTCCTTTCCCAAAATCCACCTAAAAACTCAAAGGTTTATTTTTTTCTCACATGAAATCAAGAGAACTGCCATTCCAGACTGTAATGATACTGCTAGTGCATGTTTTGGAAAAAAATGCCTTTGCTTTCCATGCAAGCTGAAATCTCTGGTTGGCCTTGTCATGCACAGGGTGAGGAGCCACAATACAGGTTCATCCTCATACAGGGATGTTATGAGCTGTGAAAAGGACCAGAAAAAGTAAGTGATGGTGTTTATGCACCCTTCATGACGTGTATAATATATATTTTATGTGACTGATGTTTTACTGATAGATATCTGATAACGGTTTGCTAACTTGTTGTAGAGAAGAGGTTTGGATTTTCAGTAGCCAATAACTTCAGCTTTCTTATGTAAGTTTTCAAAGTGGTATAGCATTGGTATGGAATTATATGAAACACACATCTTTGGAAGTAAATTGTTTTTAGTTTGGTACTGATAAAAGTGGAAAGGCAGCTTGAATATCAACAGTTTTGCTTTAGGGAGCAAATAGCTAAGAAACACTTGCTTAAGTGTTAGGTTGTGAAGGGTTTCAGACTCCAAAGGAGTTGCCAAGATTGTTATTTTCATGCTCTTGTAGGTCCAAAATTATGTAGTTTTGGGGGTAGGATTTTACAAAGGTAAAACCTCATCAGCCAGACGCAATACAAAAACTAGATTTTAAAAAAATAAATTTTGAAGAATTAAGAATGGCTTTACATATATTCAACTTACCTAAAAAGCATGTTTTCTGTGGCATGTTAGCTTGGTCGTGACAGTTTCATAAGCCAACCTCATGTCCTTTTTTTTGAGCTGCCTTGATACAAATTTGCAATAAGTGTCAGCAATTACATCTTGTTTTTGTGAAGCTGGATACACAAAAGCCAGTGTAGATGCCTAACTCAGCCTGGGTTAAGTAAATTAATTTTAAGGTAATCACTTTTTCGTTATTTATTTATCAAAATCGTTGTTTGGTGGTTGTAATTGCTAATGGAAGATTGCAGCTTTCTTTTTTAACTACGAAGATATTTCCTTGACAGTTCTTCCTGCCTTGCAAAATAGTGAGTTTCAGTCGTTTTCCCCACTAGAATTGGAAAGAAATATTTGGAAAGTATGGGAAGTATCTTTCAGATTGGGTGGGTTTGCTTGTTTGTGGGTGTTTTTTTTTTAATGGAAGAAACTTCCAAATTATAACCACTGTATAAATACATTAGGAAAGCTATTCTTAAAAAGGGATACTGGCAATTAAATCCTACTGACACGATACCTATAACTCAGGCTGATGAATTAGGTGGCTGTAGCTCTGGGAGAAGTATCTTACAGCTTGACACAGTTTAGAGGCAACGTCAAACTTCGTCAGGGGCACAGCAGGAGGAAAGACAAGTGCCTATGATGACATTCTCAAGAAAGAATTACGCAAATTCTTTGAACCTGCCAAGACCCATAGATCAAGAACCTGACTTTATTAAGGGCTGTCAGGCTGTAAAGGAGCAGGACAGTTGGCAATGAGGTACAAGGTGACCGTCCCAGCTCCTCATGGTGTTTGTGTCACTCCCACTCAATACCTGCATAGCTCAGTTCTTGTTCCTCCCGAGAATTAGAGAGATCAACACCTCCTTTGCAGTGCATGGGAACAAGTCAGCCTGTGCTTCTCATACAAAAACTGATGCCACAATTTCCATAGTAACTTCTGGGCCCTTTATTTACCACCAGCAGGCTAAACGATGACTAAGAAATAATTCAAAACCAATTTAAGTAGGAATAATATAGTCTCAAGACACACAGGGAGACTGAACACAGTGTGTGGTTGTTGAATTGCTATGAAAAGAGCATTACATCTGTATTTAATCATCTATTAAGATACACTTCTACCTTCATGGTGGTTTTCAGATCTGATTTAATCCTGAAGTCATAAACATATGTTCTTAGAAGGGAAACAACTTCGTAGAAAGCTTTCCATCTGTAGTCAAAGAAACAAATGAGAAACTCTTGAGAATGTAGAATGACTGGCTACTTTTTGTGCAAGTTGAAGTGAGAGAAATATGGTGTGAGTTCATTTTTGATTACAGATTAAACAGAGCCATTTTAGGACGCTTCTGACAGTCTTGAATCTTTAAGCTTTGTGAGTTTTTGTGCTTTTCTCATTTGCTTCTAAAAGCAAGCACAAAATCAAACCTCACACTGGAAATTTCTACAACATCTTCAATTAATATCAAAGATTTCCCACTTTTGAAGAAAACAGTTTATGTTTGGTTAGCACTTTTAAGAACTGAAGTATTTACCATTGTTATGGTTTGAAATCTAAACATGATTTGGAATACAGGAAGACCATTTGATACTTTTTTTTTTTTCCCCCTGAGAACTTCTCTTGGGACAAACTTGCTCCTAAGTTTTGATTCGTAAGGAGAAAACCAAAGTTTATCCCACAGGTTGCAACAACCAACATACGCTGAGGTGTGGCACATCTCAGCTACAAGACTTTTTAAAATCTGGTTTTTTTTGCTCTAAAACAACTCTTGGCTTTCTTAAAACATTTGACTTGGGTGCTCAAGCTGATAAAGGACGGGAGATAATGGTGCACAGCTCTTTGTGTAATGATCTTTCAGGCTGGAAAGAGAGGGAGCTTTTGATCCTCCACAGCTCTTTGGTTGATTCTAATGGGACTGGCCCCATCTTATGGTGGAGAGGAGTCAGGTCTGCAGACCCTAAAAGTAAAGACTTAGAGATGCATGAGAGTGGTTTTCAGCCCACACATGGTGCAAACACGGAGCAGGAAGGACCTGAGTTGAAACAGCTTCATAAAAACCCATGCAGTTAGCTAACACAAATATAATTGTAAATCTAAAATGATTAAGCAAAACGTCATCCTCATTAGAAATATGGGTCTTTACTTATGAACCACCATTTACATTTCTAATACCATATATGATCCAGTAGAATGTTTTTCCTTACCTCTCTCCATGTCTTGTCTCATTCCTTTCCTTCAGTAAATTCCTCACCTTTTCTTTTCCTCAGGTGACTTTACATTGCATAAAAAATGAACAATCCCTCGAATAAAAGTCATGCACATGCCTTGCACCAATCTTCCTCCACTGTGGTTTTTCCATGTGTAAAAGCCATATTGTGACTACAGGGTTTTATTTTAACCCTGCTGCTGTTGTCAAAGCTTCTCCATCAGTTTAATTCTGCTGACTCTGATTTTCAATTCTTGCCACCAGTATGGCAAGACTTATTAAAATAGCAGAAAATTCCTAAGTTCACACTTAACTGTAGTTCATTTATTAGAGTTTGATTTGTTCAACCAAATTTCTCATTACACGGAATTCTTTTGTAAGCTTATGATACATCAGACTGCTAATTGAGGGCGTATTCCAAAAGGTTCCTCCCAGCAAAAGATATTTTAAATTATTTCTGAAGTAATGAGGACCAGAGAAAACTGTTGGCATACAAAACTGAATTCACTTAATTTCCCAACATATTCTTAGAACCACTAGAAATTTCCTTCTTTATATGCTTCACACAGGAACGTTTGCCCTATTGAATTGTTCCCCATGCTAACGTGAATAAAGTTAGGATTACAAGCAAATACAAATGGTGTGTGTCAGGAACAGAAACGGGAGCTGGCAAAAGGTAAACTCAGGCTTGGTAAAGAGTTTTAAATAGAATGGATCAGTTTTAAATTGTTTCTGGTTATGTTGTACAGTTCTCACCCAGACAAAACTGCACACAGCTTAGCGGGACCTAGTAAGGATGGAAATGAAGGGCAGAAAGAAAGAGAGTAACACATTTGTAATTCAGTCTCCAAAAGCTCTTTTATGGGACAATTCAAAACCACATTGCTTTAGAAACCACTATTGTAAATTTTTTCCATGCAAGTTACACTTTTCTTGCCCTTTTTGATTCT
This sequence comes from Pachycephala philippinensis, assembly GCA_013397055.1. Classification (NCBI taxonomy): domain Eukaryota; kingdom Metazoa; phylum Chordata; class Aves; order Passeriformes; genus Pachycephala; species Pachycephala philippinensis. Next base: position 53,761 of record VWZT01007603.1, on the reverse strand, counting down.
TTGATTGTTGTTACAAGAAATGTTTGACTTTAAAAAAATCTGATTTCAAGTATCTTTCATGAAGAAATATTGGCAAAACCTCCTGCTTTACATGGCCCACTCTAAAACTGATCCTTTATCTAATTTTTTATTTGTATTTTTTTTGACCCGTGTCTCTTAGAGCGTGGTTTCACACTGCAGCCCTCAACACTTTGAACCCCCCCTGGTGCTCCTCTGACTCCCTCATGAACTGAGCCAGGGAGGTAAGCAAGCCAAAAATCAATTTTACATGACAGAAATGAGAAGTGCACTTGGCACTGATCCTCTACCTCATATCATTCAGGGACAGCTCTGGTGAAAGGGAAATGGCAGAAATTCCAGTACAAAAATGGACTTTTTCAGTGACAGCTGGCAATTAGATCATTTTAGCTTTAGCTGCAAAATGTAGAGACTTTGCTTTCTTAGTTGCCCTCATTAGACTTGTGGTGGAAAGGGTATCTCAACATTTGAACCAAAACCTTGTTTCAAGTAAAATCTTGTGTTCTGGATTGGGGGAAACAAACACCTCAGTCCTTGGCAAGCTTCAAAATACAAAGAGGTCCTTTTAAAAATGTGCTTGAAGAATAGTAGGCATTATTACAAATGTCAGCAGCAGAGCAAACATCATGTGAATACATCTATCTGTTCATTAGTAAAAAAATACGAAAACTAGCAATTGAGCCTCCATTACAAGTTGCTTGAAGAAATGTTATAATTTTAAGTGATACATTGAGTACTTGCACCTTTCTGATAACCAAGTTTCCATTAACTGCTCTGTACTGGTCTGAAAGCATCATAATTTGTCAAAACACTGTGTGATAGAAAAACAGTTACAGAATCACATTGATCGTTTATCAGCTTAAAAATTGTCTATTTTTCATCTTTTTATTTTTAACCTGAGCATTTTGTATTATTGCAATAAGAATAGAAATTACTTTCTGAATATTCTGACAATCAATTATTTCTCCTTTCTGCTTTTCTAGTAATAACAAGTCAAATAATATCTAACCATAAATTGCTCCAGAAAACAGTATATAAAACATTTTCATAAAGCAAGCTGCAGAAAGGAGAGATATATTCTAATAAACTGCTTAGAGGATATTCACTATCCAAATGTGTGAGTATTTTCCAAAATAATGAGGTTTGGATGCTATCACTTTGTTTTTACAGATATATCTCATCTATATTCAGGTATATTTCCTTTTTTAGTTTGCAGTTTGTTATCTACTTCCTACATTCTTTTTTCCTTCCACATCTTTAAAATAAAAATATACATACAGAATAAAACATACGACTTGTAACATGGGAGCCAAATAGGATTATCCTTTCCTTTTTTATTCTTTTAGTGCTTTTCCCCCATTCTAATCAATATTAACCTTATTTCACCTTTACATTCAGATTGATTGTAGTGTGGCCAAGCTCACGGGCTGAGTTTGATGGCTTCGTTTGTATTTACCTGCCAGTTCCAGACAGACAAAACTCAGTCTCTCATGAAGTAGTAGAGAAAATGACGTTTTTGAGCATTTTCATTGTAGGAGGTTCTCATCAGTTTCCCAAAGAATCAGAATTGGTGTATATCCAACAGGAAGAAAAGAGCCAATTTACCAAAATCTTGAGATCTTCTCCTTTCCTAATTATCTCAGTTAGCCTGGGTTTCAGCCATCTGTTGCATAGTATCTACATGAAATTCTGACTTTTACTTTTAGTAGTAGCCTTTTTGCCTGGTAGATTTCCTAATACAAAAATTATTCTTCTGTTTTAGGATAATGCCTTCTTTCATTAAACAATTTAACCTTCATATCTATTCAGCATTAAGATGTCCAAACTGGAAATGTTCCTTTTTAAGTGCATGTTTTTTGGAAAAAAAGAAATTCTTTGTATACTTAATAACTAGTTTTATTTTAATGCAGCATAAATACTTATTTAAGAATATCTAGCTAATTAGATAACCACTTATTCCTCAAAGCTGGGAGTAAGTGGTCTTAGAGGTTTTTTCCAACCGAAATGATTCTGTGATTCTGCCAGAGCCTGAAAATGAAAAATTGGAAAGGCTGAATATACTGCATGCAATATTTGTATTAAATTAAATAGGCATACTCATGTGCACAGTATATCAATGTTTGTGCCCACATGAGGAGAGAGTTACTCAGCTGAGAATGACTTCTACATCATGTGTGGTGTGACTCAGGCTTTCAGAGGTGTTCTCTTTCAACTGTACCCACAGCAAAATCCATCTCATGTCTGCTGTTTGAAAGTGCACAGGAAAAGATGCTCATGTCCTAAGGACTGTAAATCCCAAGTGTCAGTGGAAGCTTGCTGCATTTGTTAAAATACAGATCATAAAATTTTATCTCTGTCTTTTCCTTCCCCCTGGAATCTTTCAGGTGAAATCCAGGATCTTCACCAATGCCCTGGTGAGATGAATGCCTGTAAAACAGTCATTGTTTTAACATCACATGCCATTAAAACTGAGTAAATTTGTTGCTAGAGGATTCTCCCCAAAAAACAAAAAGCCAACCAACCAAAAAAAAAACCAACAAAAAACCCCAAAAAACCCCAAAAAAACCCCCAATCCCCCAAAAAACAGCAAAACAACAACAAAAAGACACCACAAAAAACCCACAAAAACCAACCAACCAAACCAAACCAAAACCAAACAAGAAGGAAATAAAAAACCAAAAAAATCCCCAAAAAACCCCAAACTAAACCAACCAACCAAAAAAAAATCCCCACAATTTGCGAAATTAACTCATCACTCTGTTTGTATTCTTAAAGTTAATTTGACAATATTCTTCCAAATCCCACCAAATCTTAGTCTCTGACAGTAACATATTTGCAGTTTTGAATGGTGGCACGGTAGGTTTGGTTGCGTTGTTCTTCTTCCTTCTTGCAAATGGAAACTGCTTTATTTTAGCAGCAGACTCTAGATTTTAGGATCTTCTGGATCCCTTTGATGGTAGGGATGATGTGTTTTTTTCCAAACGCTCATGTCCTATGCTCTAAGGCTGATGCCACTTCAGTCCTTTCACTGTGCCTCTTCCTCCTCTAGACCTGCCTTCCCACATTTCATTTTCTCACTATAAACAGAGACATTTCTGGATGGAAAATCTGTGTGACAAGATGCTTTTATTTCTTTTTTTCCTAGTAACTGTAATGACCTTTGTTCCGCAAAACTTCTTGATAAAGAACAACCAGTCACTCAGCAATTATGTGAAAAGTAAGAAACCATCATTGTAACTTTTTTACAAGGTTCTGCTCAAATTTTGCCGAGTCCAAACTTTACTATGGCAAAACTTGCATTTTGTGCAGAAAGTGTTGTGCATTTTTCTTTTTTATTATTTTATTATTTACTTCAGCAATTGATTTTGTGTTTACAACATCTCCAGCTACTGTTTGGACCTGATTCTCCTCTCTCTGTTGAAAGACAGGAATTTCAGCTGGGTTGCTTTTGACTTATGGTGGGGCAACTAAGAAGACAATCAAAGTGAAATAGTTCAGCAAAATTTACTATTTGTGGCAAATCAGTCTTTTTTTTCAGGAAGACATCTGCTTCTGAAGTGTCTGTTACATCTGTGTCTTCAGCAGAAAACTCGAGCTAAAAATTGTCAAATTGTCTAAGTTGCACAGTTTCTGAAGTGCCAAACTCTACAGTATCTTACCCTTTTTTGAAACTTTCAGGAGAAGTTTTGACAAGTGATTAAACTGATGCAGACTTCAGAACACTCAAAGCTTGAGATATAAAAGAACTAAAACTGAAGGTTTGAAAACAGCGATAAATTTCACTGTTTTTTCACTTCCTAGTTTAAAGTAGATATATCATAAAATACTTAAGTCCTGTAAGCTTTTCTCAGTGATGTTTGGAGTGGTGCGGATAAAAGCATACCATTTAAAACTCTTTATCTGGAACATCAAAACAAACCCCAAAGTTTTTCCTTCTGAAGGTGTGCTGGTTTAATGTTAACTTTTTTTCATGGGAACTGGATTTCACTCAGTAGAAGGGAGATATGGGTAATGAAGGAAGAAGAGAAAAAGCACATCTCTTTGTTTTGGGGTTCTTTATCTGCACAAATGTAAAGGAAAGGCTCTGTGAGAGAAAGAAGACCATCAACATTCTACAAGAGAAGAAACAAGGGCTGAGTGGTTGATGGTCATTCAGGACTATGACAAAGCAAGCAGCTAAGTGCTTTAATTTGTAAATTATGAACATTTTTATAGCTGCAGTAAATGATAAGTAGAAAGAAGGAAAACTAGCTCAAAGTTTCAAAAATATCGAAGAAAAATCATCACCCTTCTTTGTGTTTTCCCCTGATTTTCATGTGAAAGATTTAATAGCAGTACATTTCACAGCAGGATAGCTGGAAATAGCCTTGCTACCCAGAGAACATTTGTGAGCAGTGAAGCCAAAAGATTTCACCACCTCACTCTCTAGCAGTTTATTAGGATTAAATGTTCAGTCACCTGCTTGAAGGTGATTATGAGATGAACTGGGGTAGGCTATGATGCATGCAGGCAATTTTCTTCCACCCAATGTCAGCAGTAATTGTGACAAACCTTAAAAACATTAATACTAAAAAGTATAATTAGGTTTGTACTCATTAAGTCTTCTACTAGAATTTCATTTTTCACAAGAAATGAAATCTTGAGGAAGAGGAGGAATATTAGCTGGAGGGTTTGCTTAGCTGAGCTCTGAAAAATTAAAGAAAAGCAAATTTCTTCCAAAAGAAACAGTCTTAGGGATATCACACAGAGTACAATCACTCATATGCTCCTTCTGAAAGAAAGGTTATTTTTCAGTTCATACCATGAGTTAGGTATTTTCAAATCACCATTGTTAACTAAAGGCATTTGACAAGGAAACACAGAGTCTGCTGTGCTACCTCTGAGACAGAGGTTCCTCTGAAGCTCAGTGTGAGGCTTGTATAAATTAGTGTAATAGCAAGTATCACACTCCTTAAGTCTCAGTAGACCTGGCCCTGGATGTTTCATTACATTTGAGCGTGGCTGTGTGCTTCAAAAAAGACAAATTTTGTTTGTCATGAAGTACAGTGTGTGCTTGCCACTTACATCCTCATCCCAGCTGTGGGGTGTCAAAGCAAATTCCCCCAAACTGATTTGTATCCACGGGTTTCACGCTGGGTTTACAAAACTTGATCTGTAAATAAGGTCAGGTCTCTGAACTTGAGGTCTGGCATGTCTTATATTCTTTCTGCTTCAAAATTCACATTCTCACAGCTATTCTGATCATTGCATTTGTCTTTTTTTGTTTTCCTGTACACCTATTCAGTAAATTGCAGGAATATCCTGACAGCTTTTTTATTCCCCTGAAGTCTTCATATTACCAGATAAACATTTTGTTTTGTGCTAGCTTAAGTTATCAGTAGTTATTTATTAGTTTCCCATTGCTGCAAAAAGTAAACTCTTTATATTAAACTCATGCCAGAAGAATAAAAGGTGAAAATTCCATACAATTTTTCTTAAGAAAGTTCTGAAGTTGATTTAAACTTTCCAGAACCAACTAGATGAAATGCTACTATTCCACTTCCATTTTATTTTCTTGCAGTAGGAGAATTCAGGTTTGCCATAATACCTGAAGCAGCAAGAAACTGATAGGTTTCAAGAAAAGGACTTCTTATCAGCATCAGGCATTCTGCTATAGGAATAAAGTTTAGCATAATAAAGCATGGATCTGGTTGCACCAAACATCATTCAAATTAAAACAGCTTCATCAAAAAATGCTCCATGCCTTTGTGTCAATGTGTTGATCTCATCTGCTCAACACTTGCAAATCTAAATCTGCAACTTCAGAAACTTTCAGCCATGATCCAGCAAGATTCAACACAATTTTTATAATGTTTCCACAGCACTTTACTTTTTAGAGATGTTTACTATTTTAAACTCAAAAAATATAATTTCATTTGGAGGATGCTGAAGGAGACTGATTGTAGCTATGCATAATTGGAACTTCCACACGGGGCTCTACTTGGCTGAATAAACCATCCATACATGTTGCTCAATGTCGATTGAGTAAGCATCCACAAAATTCCAGTGTTCATTTCCTACAGGTCTTTGGCCCTAAAAATGACTCTTGAAATATCATGAATGAAATAAAATTTTGAATAAATTGAAGCATGTGATGGATTTCTTGTTGATCAGAATTACAGGGGTTTTTTTGTGTTTGTTTGTTTGTTTGTTTGTTTGTTTGTTTGTTTGTTTGTTTGTTTTTACATGAGAATAGCAAGACGTACAAAAGGACTTTTGATCTCTTAAGGGATCTTTATTAACATGTAGATGATCAGAAGCTGCTGGGCATGGAAGATTGAAATGAAAAGCTTAAAACTTTGTTTCTTTCTTATCCACTGCTTCATTGCTTCTTTGGAAAACACTATTTTGTTTTCATTTTGGCAGGACTTCTGTTTGTATTCTGGGGTTTTTTCTCAGGTGAGGTTTCACAGCTGAGACGAGCTGATCTAACTGCTTCCTGACGCTAACAGGGAACATTTCACCCTCTGGTCTCTCCCTCAGTCTTAGACTGATTCTGGTTATTACCTAATCCCTGTGTGAGCTGGTACAGCAGAAATTTTGCTTTTTCTTTTTTCTTGTTTTTTTTTCTTTTTTTTTCCCTTGGATAGTTTAATTTTTCATCATTTTAATGAGCTAGGGGACAAGAACGCAATCTCAGCTTGCAAAAGAAAAGTGCATAATGGTTCTCTGTTTGTAATGATCCAAAATTTTCTTGCTTATTAAAGATCCAACAGGCTGAAATCGTCTTGTATTATGTTGTCCCCTGCCCCCAAAAAACACCCACAAAACAACCCCCTTCCCCTAAACCTCCTAGAGCTATAAAAGACTTCATTTCTATTCAGAAGAAACACTGTCTGTTGAATTTTGTGTACTGAAAACAGACATAAACTGTGTGCTTTGTCCCTGAACTATATGACACCTAATGAGATTTCTATTTTTGGCCCTTCACACACCTCTTTTTCTCTTATCACAGATTGCCTCGTGTATTTTAGCTGTTTGGGCAGTGAGAGAGATGTGAGAGCATTTAGGAAAGTGTAGTTACAGATTTTATGATGCAGTAATAAAGGAGTCGATAATTCCCCCAAACCACAAAGCTCCACGTCCAATAACTGTAGCTCTCAAGAACAACAATAGTGGAAAGGAATATATTTCAGTCTCTAAAAGAAAAATGGTTCGGTCCACATGTCCAATAATGATTAAGCTGGACTCTGAATTATAAATGTGAACTGCATATATAGCCCTGGAAGGTGTATTTAAGATAGGGATCATTTTGTGAAGAAGGGTGGGAAAATAATGCAGACAAAAGCAAACAGTGATTTATCCACAGAACAAAGTCTTACATTTCCCCTAGAACGTGGAATATGGACTAGTGTATATATATATATATTTATGAGAGAGGAAACAGTACTCCAATGAGGGAATCATAAATGTGTCCTGCAGGTTTATTTGGTCACACTGTTCATAAATTCACTGAATAGGACAGGAAATGCTCCTACCAAGTTTACAGAGGAAGTCCATTGTATTGAACTATGTTTCCCCTGAACTTTTTTGTTAGATGTGATAATGGACCTTACCTTTCTTTTTGACCTGGCAGAAAAAAAATGGTCACTCTCTCATGCTGTGAGTAAGAATTACCTTTTCTTAGAAAAGAGATCACAGAGATCTTCTCGAAATGGCACCAGGGAAGCTGCCAGTGAGAACACCTCCCAACACTCCCCCAACATTAAGATGCTTTAAGCTTCTGGAGCAGGAAATATCACACCTGTGAAAATGTTTTCAGCCAGCCCAACAAGTGTTGCAGCCATTTCGAATGGCTGCTTGTTCTGATACTGGGAGGAAATTAGATTGAAGCCCCAGGAATGGCAAATCCTGAAGTAAGCAGCAATTTTGGGGTGATTTAAGACCTCACAAAAAGGGTGAACGCTAAGAAAGGTAGGCAGCTGTGCTCCAGACTAGAATACATAAAACTTTGTAGCTCTTAGTGTGAATACCTAAGCAGCTCTGGCTATTATGCAGAGGGATCTCAGCAGTAATTTTCTGAGGCACCAAAGGTAGCAATGTGTTGCACAAAAACAACACCTCCTGTCTCTTGAGGATCCAAACAGGGGCATCTGCTCGGCCATTTGTTAAGTGTGCCACAGTGCCTGTGCCTCCAGGCAGGAGATCCACAGCTGCTTTGTTATATTAGGAAATTTAAATTAGTTTTGCTGAGACATGAGGATGGTTTTATTTAGTTTGTCCTTTATATCAGGTATTTTGAATCAAGATCTTTGCCTCTTTGTATGGAAAGACAAATTACAGATGTTTGCAGAAAAAGTGAGGATTCTGAGGCAACGTGGTTAAAGGTAGAAGCTCTGTCTTGAATAGACTTTGCCTTTTAATCATAAATATATTAAAATGTAAATGGAATGAAGTACGAAGGACAGCAAGAACTCTGAATTTAGGTGAAAAGAAGGGTTCATGTGCAAACATGTCTCAGGATAAATATGAACTCAGAAAGGCCTTTAAGGGCTACTTTCAAATGAAATGTATAAAAAATGTTCAAAAATTTTAAAAGTCTATTTCTGTATTTGTTATTCCTTTCATTTACCTCTAGTTATGCAAAAGATCTAGTTTGTTCTTCTTGGAGACAAATGAAAAATAACTGGCTGTGTCACAAAAAAAGTTGCACATATTCATGACTCAGGAAATTACTCCTTTTTGATTTTTTTTGCCTGTAGACTGTGCTGCATAAATCCCAAACCCTCAGTGCCTCTGACACTCTGTTCCTGGTCAATGGTCTTTATTTCTAGTCAAACAAAGGGTGGGAGGACTCCACCCAGTAAAAAGGAAGTAATACAAACTCTCCTTTCAATAGTACAGTTTTGCATTTCATAGGGGAGCAATATCCTCTGTTAACCTCTTCCATTTTTCAAAAACCTCCATTCATTATGCAACTGGGCTAAAAGTTAAATATGCACTCCTGGACTCAGACCATCCTGCTGATTCTCACCCTCCTGCATCATTTTCCTCAAGAATGGGATTAGCTGTGTTTTCAGATCTTTGAGAAACTCAGTGCCACAGGCGAGCGGATGTAGTGCACATTACCAGGTGTAACACGCTGCTTTCACAACAGCAGCAAAACTTTTGTGCCTATTCCTTAACTCTTCTTACCTTGCTGATAATAGGACCTGAATATATATTCCTCTACACATTCATCATCATCATCATCATGTCTGAGCACCAGGTATAAATCACCTTTGTTATCAGAGAAAAGCTGTTACAGAGGTGGCAGCTGTGGCCTGTAGCCACCGCTGCATTTTGATGCGGGTGGGGGAGTTTACATAAATTTCCTCTGAATTTAAAGACTTCTGGATAAAGCTCCTCACTGCTATGCACATCTTTCCTCCCAAGGAGTTATCCAGCATCGGGGCTGCCATGAGATCTGAAGGCTTTTAGTTTTAACCTTAGGTGTGTTAACGTATGGGCAGACAGCCATAGGACAGCAGCGGCTCATGAGGCAGCTGTAGAGTGCGTTAAGGTCATTAAAAATGCTTTAGTTGTCTTATTGGAAATGCAGACTGAGAAAGTTTTGAACAGGATGCCAACTAATTTCTTGAGGCTGCAGAAAAAGCTCAGGACACAGAGAAAATCTCCAGGCTGTGTGTTCACCTATTTGCTGTGTGTGGATGCAATGCTCGATAACCAGTCACAGAGCGCAGATAAATTGTGAAAGTCTTTGTCTGGAACATTTATCTTTTTAAAGGAGGCAGCACAGAGTGAAAGGGAAAAAGAAACCCCTCATTTTTACATTTGCACCGTAACTTCCAAGCATAATCGTGAAACAATAACAGCAGTTTGGAAACAATTTGAGTGGAACTGGACAAAAACAAAGCAAAGCCGTGATACTCGGCAGAGTGACAGCAGAGGGCACCAGTGGCCTGCACTGGAGGAAAATGACCTTTTTTTTCCCTTGTAAATTGCCCAATAAATCCTTGTTTGCTCTTACCAGCTTAATGCAACAAAGCCGAAGCAATATGTCAATTTTAACAGATTCTCAGGGCTGACTCTTTTGGGTGTTCCAGGTGTGTGATTGTGACGGAAAGGCAGCATCCACCATCTGATGCCAGACAGAAACAAGAAAAATGTCCAAACTGTTGTTTATCAAAATTTATTGCTCACACATTTGCTGAAGGTAATCTAATCATAAAAGCTTGTTGCCTGGGAATTTTTAGCCTTTCACCTTCCAAGAAAAGTATTTATTCCACGTGTAAAATATTCTCTGCCCTATATATTAGTAATCTAAAAGTTTTAAGGACTCGGTAAATTGTGATTTATGCGACAGTTATTTTCATGCAAACTAACAGAAACAGAAGAGAAAATATTAGGCTGCTGAAATCCATGCATAAGTTCCCGGCATATCCATAAACTGAAGGTGACATGTTTACAAACCTTAAGATCCACACAGATTATTCATTGCATTTATTTTGTATTAATGTGCCTGTTTGAATAGCACCTACCATAAGTATTTCAGCGTGCTGTGGGGACCTCGTGCCCCTGAGATATTCAGCTTCTGTCAGGTACGAGCATTGGGATGGCCTCTGCCAGCCATGTGAGCATGTGAATATTTTTAATTGCACTATGTAAATATTATATTGTATGCTTTCATGATATTAAATATTACTTATAGGTGTATATATACATATTTATATACTTCAAAATTATTGTATTGTGTTTATCTGGATGATGGTGATCTAAATATCTCTAATGGGATGAGAGTAGGGGCAAATTCTTTGCAAATAGCTTTGATGCAGGTTACCATTTAGACATGCTCAGATAATACTGAAATCATCAGCTACTGTCAGACCAGGGATTGAGAGAGGAATAAGTAAACACATTGGCTATTCACTTGGCTTAATATTATGTTTATTATTACATTTTCACATTTGTTTATTGAAAATAGCCATGTGAAGATAATGACTTGAAGACCAGTCATTTCCTGGCACTCTCAAGCACCTACTCTCCAAGGATTTTGAAGCTGGCGTGCTCTAAATTTGTAATAAAATACCCTTTTAATTGGTAAGCACAGAAAATATTACTTTTATAAATATTTGATGAACGGAGATGCTTTATCTATTCATTAGACTCCAGAGTAATATATGTTCATTAGCAGAAGATGAATAACAGCATTTAATATTCTTTGTTTACAACTGAAGGTCACATGGAAGAATATATTAATATGTAAGTTGTGACCTTCACATTTTGTCAGTTTTAACAAGAATGGGCTTGTTTGCCTGTATATGGTCAGATCTGTGTTTGATTTTCAGCTTTAATTAGCACAATTAAATTCACTCTCTGTGACAAACCAAATGCACTATGATTGACAAGACTGGTTTAGTTACTTTGAGGTCTTGGACAAAACAGAGGAAAAAAAAAAACAACTTTTTAAGAAGATAAATATTTGTTCATATGCCAGAGAATAAAATTATAAATTACTATTGGGTAAAAGAGTTACTATTAGCAGAAATAATCAGAAATAGGTATCAGAAATAACATCAGATTCATTTTCTTTTCAAATATGTACCTTAATAAGAAATAACAGTCATGCAAAGACAAGGGCACAGTTTAGGTCTCTTGCTCTGTGTTATCTCAGGAGTCGTGGACACACTCCAAGCTCACAAAGCTGTTAGATAGCACAACTCTGTTTAAAATTGTATGACTGGTAAGTGTATCACACTTACAGCTTTCAGGCATGATTTCACAGAACAGACAGCAGGGAGGAACAAAGAAAGAGTAGGCTAAGAAGAAACGGTGCTTAGAGCTCATCAAAAGCTGATTTTGTCAGATTGGCTTTTGAAGAGAACTGTGATTTCCAGAAAATCATCATTTTCTTGAAAAAAAAATATTCTGCAGTTTATCTTGGGAACTGGAGTTCAGTCATACTACAGCCTAGAGAAGATCCATGGAATCAATGGGTTCATTAAAAAGAAAGATCTCTATTTTAAAATGATTTTAAAATGAAAAGAAAGTGAAAATATCAGAGTTTCCTCCATGATGCACACTTAAATGTCTGATCAACAACAACTGGAGAAAAATCTTTCCAATAAGATGTTTAACTTTGTGGGAGGTAAGGCTGTGGCCTACCTGCTGCATGTAATATATTTTGTTAATAATATAAAGATCTCACCAATGTGGTGTTCTG
>VWZT01007603.1:0-41515 GCA_013397055.1 Pachycephala philippinensis | reverse complement strand
TTTTTTTTTTTTTTTTACTAGTTAGGCTGTGCTGTTCTTTTCCTTGTTTCTATAAAGTATGGTCTAAAGAAATTTCCTGTGTCATGAATGGGTCAGACTACATAATGGATTTAAAGGAAGTCTCCCCCCCACAAAAAAACCCAGAGTTACTTTAGAACGAGAGGACACGGCCTCAAGTTGTGCCACAGGAGGTTTAGATCAGATATTAGGAAAAAATTCTGCACTGAAAGGGTGGTGAGGCGTTGGAACAGGCTGCCCAAGGAAGTGGTGGAGTCACCATCCCTGGAGGCATTTGAAAGATGTGTGGTTGTGCTGCTCAGGGATGTGGTTTTAGTGGTGGGCTTGGCAGAGCTGGGTTAACAGTTGGACTCAATGACCTTAAAGGTCTTTTCCAACCTGAATAATTCTGTGATTATCTGCTTGTCACATATAATCTGTAAGTATAAGCTGCTCCCTCCCCACTCCCCAGCCCCCCATCTCTGGTGTCATACCATCATCCTTCTTATTCAAGAGCAGAGCAGGAAAAACACCCCAAATCTTCATCCTGATGATAAACTATTTGATTTTTTTCCCCCTCATTTTAATGTTGTACTCTAAATGCAAACACTGAATGTTGACTTCTTTGCAGTACCATAGCCCATCCTCATGTTACAACAATAGGGTGTTGCTCCCAAAGAAAATAACAGCAGTAAAGCCTGGGATCATTGTGCTTCTGCCATCAGTATTTCTGCAGTGAGACTTGAACTGCTCCTTATCTTTGTGGGTTTGATTTACATTTCATTAAGTCTACTTTCTTCTGTGAAAAAGCACTTTCTTCTTATTTGCATAAACATATACATTGCATAAATAGCATTGACTATGAAGGAGTCATCCTAATGGAGGCAAGCAAGAATTATGCATATTCAAAGCAAGAAATGAATAGATGGGGTGTATTATATCTCTTGAAGGGGAAGTTTGCCAAAATGTTTGCTGAAAACCTCGAGTCTGTAGATTTGTGCTCCTCGTGAAGGTCACAATGAAAAATGGCAACCAAGATGCCGAGGGAGAAATGTCATTACATTAGGAAAAATGTCACTTTTTTGGGAATGGTGCTGATCCATTAATTAATCTCTTCTTCCCTATTCTGAGGTAATTGTATTTCCTTACTTGTGGAGAGGAGCCAATGCTCTGCTCCAGTGCTGTGCTCTCCTCCCCACAGGTCTGATGCCTGTCCCAGAAACACCAGGGCTTGTTGGCATCTCTGTCCCCACCTCCACAAGAAACAGTGAAAGCACTGACAGCAAACCACTTCTCTCCTTCCCTTCCAGCATCATGGAGTTGTTTGGTGGGTGTTGTCCAGATATGTTTTCATTCTGGTTAAGTCTTTCTACAGAATTCCAAATCCATGTAAACCTTGCCCTGTGGTGACACAGACAATACCAGAAGTCTTTAATGGAGCTTCTTCAGGGGAGCAGTGCTTGATTGAGGTGAAGATGTCAGATGATGGTGAATTTCGTTGCTCTTTTATAAGAAGACTCAGTTTTCTTTTCATTCTCAGGACACAGGCCTTCATTAGCACATGTGTGAAAGCCCGTAATTTCTAGAGCATTTACAACAAATTAAGGATTAAATTCTTTGCATAGGAAAATCCCCCTGCATTATTAGAAGATGAGGACGTATTCCCCAGTGGGCAGCTATTCAGAATATATCCTACAACAGCTGTGTCCTAGGAGCATGTCCATGGGTCCCAAGTGTGGGAAAGTTCAGTAGAGGAACAAGACCGTGGAATCTTAGAATGGTTTGGGTTGGGAGGGACCATAAAGTCCATCTCGTTCCAACCTCTCTGCTATCTCGAAATCTGCATCAAAGTGTATTCAAAATTAATTAATATTGTCTAAATTATCTCATGGACTTCCCTAAATTGCTTCATGGGATATTTAACAGATACCTTAACTAATATAAATTAACAAACAGTCAATGCTTCTATTATAAACCAGAGTCCAACATCTATTGCATTTTTTTCATTCTTCTCGTTGTTCTTCAACTCAGAACTGATTTGCTTGCCAAAACCAGGACTGGATATCTACTTTTAGACTGTAGATTATAATATAGATTGATGATAGAGGAGAGCAGAATGGCTGTTGCATTGACTGATTTTGTTAGAAAGTAGATGGATTTTCTAAAAATGGAGAGGACTTTCCCAGTTATCTGTTGGGAAAGTTGGTAAATCTAATGAGCAATACAGAATAGCTTATTCTTGGTCTTGGGAGAGTTTACAAGAAGAATGAAAACAAGTTTCTGGGAGAAATAGGAGAAATAAATCAGCAAAGTTGAAAAATTGACATCATTTAGTTCACTTTTATTATCTTTAAAAATGATTCTGCAAGCACAAAGCCATCTACAGACACCTCTATTAATGAAAAATTATATCCTAGAATTATTATTTATTATTGGAAAAGAAACTTCTTTTATGCTTTAGGTTGCAAGAAGAACTGTGGCCTAAGCATTTTGTTGTGTGAGAATGTACTAGTTTTTGCATTAGACACATTTGTCAGATTCAGCCAGACAAAGCCTATGAAAGAACTTAATAAAAAATTCCTTTACAACAATCAAGACATAAAAGTCATCCTTTAGAAGATTAATATATATCTGACCTTCAGAGGAAAATGATACCACCCAAAATGGCTGAGTTTCAGCTTGCTGTAGACAAAGGAGCCAGAAAGTCATGGGTTTGACATCAGAAAATTTTGTATTTTGGTCACTGTTTTAAACAGATATCTGAAATGCAAAGCTCTTACCACACTGATAACAACCTTTTAACATTCAGTAAAGAGAGAAGATGCTAGAGATTTATTGGGTATCACCAAGGAAGGATGTACAATTACAACTGGCAGCAGTTTTGACTAGATAGTCAAAACCTAAAAAGAATGAAAGCTTAAATAAATATCAAGTTAACGAGTTAATTAAAAAACCCCAAAAAACAACAAACCAGCAACAACAACAGAAAAAAAACCTCAGAAGATTAGTTTGCATTCAGAGCAAAATAATTCTGTTGCATGAGGCATTTAGTTCAAAACATTATTTACTATTTTAAAAGACTTCTCTAAATGTCTTTCTCTTGTATCCATTTATATTCCCATTTAGATTTGTCTTGTGTTTAGACTCAATAGAATCCATTTATGCTCAGTGTATTTAAGACACAGGGTATGTAGCAATTATAAAAGAAAAAAAAGTAGTTCTTGACATTCTTAGGCCACAGAAAAAAAAAAAAATACCAGCTGAGAAGAGAACCAAGAGGGATTTTTAAAAAAGGGAAGATATTTACAGTGATATACAACAGGAACTTCACCTTAACTTCACCTTAAAGACTTTTCCTCAGAAGAAATGTCAGTATGTGCAAAACCTCCATCATCACTCCAGAATATTCAGGGGACAATTTATTTTTTTTTAATTTTTCTTTTCCTCATTACTGACATGTAGGACAGTAAAGTCTCCCTAAGTATGGCATAGGCCAGACTTACATTGCTCACTGAATAAATGTTTCATTTTTTCACAATGGAGATTAATACTAGATTTGGGATATTGGCTCAGCTTTGAGATACTGTCACTCCATTGGAAAGAATACCAAAATAAGACAAGTCCTATTTTCAACTATTGCCAAGTTTTCCCAACTCTCATGCATTTCCATCACGTAGACAGGACACACGAAAGAGCAAATGGTTTCTGGTGAGGAATTTTTCGCTAAGCTTCTTGGAGGCACAGGAAGTGTGCCTTGTTTGGGCACAGCAGAGGCAGTTTTTCAAAGGTTGATCTTTATACAAAGAACTGTGCATTTTGGTGTAAATTTCTGCCCATAAAGGCAAGTAATTGTCCAACAATATCAGCAGATCATGTAGTTTTTCTGTACTAGACCCTGTTCTGCTGTGGGTCACTTTCAAAATGGGACTGGGACAACGAAAGGTGATCACAGAGGAGCTGTGTAGTGCCTTTAGTAACACCCAGGTAAACCAAGAGATAAATGTCCACCCTCAGTAAGGGCCAAGAAAACACAATAAACGGCAAGTTTTTAGGATATAAAGGAATAAGTAACCAATTAGGACATGATTAGGGCACCATATAAATCCATGGTGTCCCCATATCTTGGCCATTCTGCGTAGTTCTGATTTCCCCATTCAGAGCTGCTAAAATAGAAATGGCAAAAGGGAATGTCAAAGGTAGGGAGCAGCTTCTCCAGGAGGGCTGACTACTTTGACTAGGGTATTGATGGCTGGAAAAAAAGAAAATGACATAAAATGGGATAAAAAGTCCATATAAATCACATAAAGGCAGATATTTGACATCTTGGTTTATAAAACCATGAGAGGGATGGAGAAGGTATTTATTTTCTCTCCTAGCATGAGGTAGAGAGTGTTTTTTGTTCAGATTCTCAGAAACAGCAAATAATATGGAAGAAATTTTCTGTGATAATGCTAGAAATACTCCCGTGATATAGATCTGGACATGGCTAGTCTAAAAAATAATACAGAACCTTGGCTTCCAGTGTTCAAAGGAAGAAAAAATACCACAAACTTAAGAGTGTAAAATACTGCTATTTCAGGAATCACCATTCTTGAAAATGTATAAAATTAAACAAGTTTTGAAGACATATCAGTCAATAATGAAAAGGAACAACAGACTGAAAAAAATATTAAACCAAATTTTCATTTCATGCAGTTTTTAATTTAAAAGTATATGACAAGATTCATTAACAATTCTCTCTGAGAAAAGAGAAATGTTAAAAAAATTAAAGGGTATAAAAATTATCCTTGTGTGAAATTTCAGATTAATTTTAAAAGTGTCTGAAGTCTTTTAAGATGCATAAGAATATTCAATAATTACATGTGAGGCAATTTATCAAAGTCATTTGCTTTGCTGGAATGCAGGTTTTAATATGCAAATGTAAAGTAAAACCACTACTACAGCTGCATATAAATACTACAGCTCGCTTCCCTCAAGTTAATTTCTATGTTGCCAATAGAGAAATAAGGGTGCTTTTTATTTAATACAGTTCATTTCATTATGGATATTATTCAGCTATACATTCTAAAATGACAGTTTGATTTGGTTTCACTTGAATATTTTGAAGCTTTTTTGAACTCTAAAGCTCTAGTATGCACCAGAACAATGTTTTAGCTTCATGTTAATATTCAATATTATGCTCACAGATTGAATTAGTCGAGGAGCTGCTACTCTCATAGTGAAGACTCTTGGTATGAAATGTACAGCTTAGTGCAGATTTTATGCTCTCAAACAGAGGTGCTGTGGCTTTGTTTAGCAATTCTTCTATTTACAATATGTACTTTAAGATGACATGTCAAAGGCAATTCTGCTGGAGCAGCTTTAGTAGAAGAAACTGCTGTATCTCTTTTGAAAGTATGAAAGCCATTAGTATTGGAAAAAATATATTCAGAGAGCCTGAAATTCAGTGTTGAAATGGAACTTTTCACTTCTGAGCTAAACTCCAGTGAAAGGAATGTTTAGTTTGGGTCAGATGGACTTAGATTCAGTCTTCAAAATAGTGAATAATAATTCAAAACGCTGCTGCTGAATAAGACTATTGTACACCACAGAATAGGGGCTGAGCTTTTATTAGTTCCAGAAAGCAGCCTGCTTCTGGTGAAATTCCCCTGCAAGTTTAATTCAGTGTAGGTTGTGCTTCCAGAAACCCTTCACAGAGATGCTGTCTTGCAGTAACAGGAGTGTGCTTGTTTTACTATTTGCAGGAAAGTGAAAAAAACCCGAAAAACCAAAACCAAAATCAAAACCAAAACCAAAACAACCAACTCTGAGGCAATTAAGTAATGAGAAAAAAACCCATAAGAACTATGTAAGGCATGATTATTAAGTGAAAGCAAGATGATAAAATTTGGTTTGTTGGGTTTTTTTTTAATTTGTTTTCCACTGCTTCATGGGTTTTTAGGGGAAAAACAGAGGCAGACAAGAGAAAGGTATTTGTGATACTAAGTCTATATTTGCTTGGAGACAAGTTGTTAAAGTGATATAATTAATCTGCTTCCTAGTCACTGCTTAAATACTTCAGAAATCAAATTTTAAGGGAAGAGCAATGAGGGCTCTGTTTTATGGCTTTTACTGCATTTCTCACAGCAAATGAGGGTTTTGAAGGGGAAAGGATGTGGCCCACTTCCAATGCAAGGTTTTGGATGAAGGTGTCCAGGTGAGTCAGTAACCCCAAAGAGCTGCCTCCATCCTTTTTTCAGCAGTTCTCTGACATTTCCAGGTGCTCCTAAAACATTCAAGGCCCTCTTAAGGGCTCTGAAGAATTAATCCTCACAATCCCCTGTCACCCTTATCAATATTTCTTTTTGACCTTTACAAGTTCTAGTTGGAGACCTTTCCAGAGTTCCTCTCATCTGCACTAATGCTTGACTGCTGTCTGGTTCTAATCAAGACAAACTTCCTGGGGGGAAGTTGCTTTCAGACTTTCAACTCCAAACCCCTTCCCACCTCAGAGCCTTCAGGCTATCCACACATTGCTGAGCTCAAAGTTGTGTGCTGAGGTATTTCATGCCAGAAACTGATCTGGTTGTCAACATCTGTGTGATCCTGAAGGTGCCACAGAGAGTGGAGGTCACCATCCTCCCTCAGAACCTCAAAAACCACCTGTTTTAAATTCCTGGGTATAACTCTTAACTGAAAAGAAGAAAAAAAAAAAAATAGAAGAAAAAAGTCTGAATAAGAAGAAACAAAAGTTTGGCCATGGTAGCACTAACTCAGAACATCATCAAACTAAATGTATCATCAAATTCTCTTCACTCCTTTTCTGTGAGCAGCCAATCCCTGTCCTTTGTAGCCTGCTTTCTGCAGGGATGACAATGGAAAGCACCTTTTTCTGCCTTTCACCTCCAAAAGAGTTCCACAAAGACTACAAAATCAACTCATTCGAGGTAAGAGGTTTTGTGGGGGCTGATTTTGAGCTGTGAACCCACAGCTGTTAAGCCTTTGCTTGGCACCCTCATTCTCAGACTCTCTGCTCACATTAATTCCTCATTTCTCTAGAAAAAGAGGTGCACAGGGTTGTGCATAGGGCACTCTGATTTCAAACCATTGCCTCTTGCTCAGATGAAATTTCTGGTCCACCATGGCCAGACCAAAGCAACTTCTCAAATCCATCTATTCTTGATCGTCTTCAAGAAGATAAGCAATTGTGCTACATACAGATACAGAAAGATGATGAAGATGGTCTTTGAGGACTCGATGATTTTTGAACATTCCTGAGAACCAGAGAGGTCCCATCTGGGACTGGAAGATGGTTCCTGTTATCCCCAAGAAGGAGGACCCCACAAACTACAGGTCTATCAGTCTCACTTAAGCTCATCTGCTTAAATCAGGATTTAAACATTTAACAGAACAATAAGAAGAAAATAAAATTCCGCAAGCAAGCAGAAATAATAAAGAAGCTGTAAGGGATGCAGGACAGCTGTCATGAACCTTTTGCTAGTACTAATCATTACTGAAAAGAGCAATTCTGAATTTTTATCTCTATTTATTTCTATTTATTTATTTCTGGACTGCATTCACTTTACCCCATGGCCACCCAGACACTTCTGCTGAAACAAGAACAGGGGGATAAAAAGGTCATAAGAGCAAGTGGCTGCAGCTAAAAGGTGTCAGGAACTGCTTCTCTTAGGTTTCAGTCCTCTTGTATAATGTAAAGGAAATTAGCCTTAATAGAATGCTACTAGTCAGAAGAAATTCCTCTCAGAATTGTGTGCTTTATATAAATTCCAAATGATTTGGTTTCCCCTATGGCTGTTTTAATATTTAACTTCAGTCAAATGTTTTTAAAATACTTCTATTTCACTAAACTGATGTAAATACTGAATCAATTACAGAGCTGCTGACTTCTTCATGTCTTATTTTAGGTATCCTTCATTTTAAAAATCTTTAATCTGTAAACTAGTTTATATAGTTATAATGCTTCCTATTAATTTTCTTTTGCTTTGTGTGTGGAATAGGAAGTACATATAATTTATGGAGAACTTAGGCAATTTCAAGACCTCAACATTGCCACAATTCTTTATTGATTGAAAACTCTTACTAAATACCTATTGAGGTAATTGCTTATAAAACACAATTCCATTGTGTGCAGTTCATTGTCAATGTTGCAGTTCTTTTTGCTTGTTTGTTTGTTTGGGTTTCTTTTTCTGTTGCAATTCATGTCTAAGCTGTAGATAAGCTGAAGATATAACCAGATTAACATCTACATTACCTCTACAGTTTTCTGTCATATATCCATACAAATCAGCAAATAAAAATTAATCCTCCAGTTGTGCTGGGAATTAGTGAACAGAGTTATTTCTATCCATGGTAAAGAAATCTCTACTGATAAGTGAGATCTAAAAAAAAAAAAAACCTCATTAAATGGAGATGTGATATGGAGCATTATTGTAGTTTCTAGTTCTTGAGGATATGTGTAGCACGGGCAACATTGGGAGGGCAAACGATGTTTTGAACTGTGCAATAATGTTACTGTATGATATACACAAAAGAATAATAAAAATCAATGGACTCCTATGCTTAATTCCCTTCAGCAAGGAAAACTCAAAATAGGTAAAAGAGGCAAGAATATCTGTTTTCTGTATACTCACACAAAAGCTCAAACTGTGTATATGTAACAGAGAAGATTAAGATAAAACCTATGGTCAGTTAATTCCTTTTAACTGGATTAATATTGAAGATTTTGTTTCCTCATAGCTCTTTCAATGTAGAATTGAACATATAATTTCATAAGAATTCACCAGCATTATTTATTCCATCATATAACCTAAATAGTTAATTTCAACTGTAATAAATTAAAGCTATATTTAATTTTGGATTTTGAGCATGTGTTACTCTTGCAACAAATGAATCATTTCTCAATTAATTTTTAATATAACAGATAGTAATATTATGCTATTATGCTTTCTTAGTAATAAAGTCCATCTTAAAAGGTAATTTGCCATTTTAGATTTTCTTTATTGGGATATATTTGACAGTTTGAATTGTCTACAAGTGACATCAAAAGTTATAAAACATTAAAATCACTGGTGTTTTTCTGATTTCTTTATGCAATTTGCTTTTCTTCATTTTTACATGATAATGATTTGTTGCAAGTGTAATGAAGCAGAACGTCCATCGCACTCTCTTTAATTCATATTATTTATTTTGTTGAATTTTGCATGGGTAACTTTATTTTAACAGAGAGAAATATGAAAAGTAAGCCATAGCCATTTTAACTTTCTGTAGAGAATACTGGAAGACCAAAACCCTGGAATATAGATTTTTTGAAACAGGGTGCTCCAAATAGAGATATAATTACCATGTTCTGGGGTAGAATTCAGAAAATTTTATATGCCAAAAAAAATAGGGTAATTCTTAGTTTCACTTAATTCCAGAAGTACAAGGAACTGCAGCCTAAATTTTATGGTCTTCACCTGAGATTCTCTCCCATAACAAATGTTAGCCCATTGCTGATGCCATTTCTATTGAAGAAAACAGGTGTAGCTGACCATTAATGCAACAGGAAGATGAGCAGCAACGTGATGTTGAGGAAACCTTATTTTTAGGCTTTCTACCATTGTCATTTTAAAGTTGTTCTGTAAATCCCACAGAGATTCAAGTGCAGGATGTTCTGTCTTTCACCAGAATACTTTATTCATAGCTGGTATGTAAAATATTCCTGCATGGAGAGATCTGTTGTGGGCTTTAGCAGTCCTTTTCTTTTAATCTGTTGTGGTTCCTCCTACCATCAGTCAATCACTTTGCCACAGCTATTCTTTAATAACCATTCCCTGTCTTGTTGAAGCTATTTGAAAAAATATAATCGAGCAACAACAACAGCAACAACAAAAAAACCTGCAGAAAACATCCCATAAAGACAGTTTGCAGTTAATTAAACATTTTTATATGAGGTTAGAGTGTCCTTCACCACCCACAATATCCATTAACAATGAGCATGAAAGAAAGTTCATGGAATAATCTGATTTTTTTTTTTTCTAATGTTACCTTTTTTGTTTTTTAGACTGTCATTGTTCATTAATCTACGACAATAGGATCAACAGCAGCTTAAATGCTTTTTGGTTTTGGGGATTTTTTCTTTTCTAGACAATTTTTGGTACTGCAAATAAAATTTAGCCTTTCTTTTCTTAGGTCAATAGTAATCAATGGTTAATTCAAAATTTATGAACATCTCAGTGGGGTTTTTTTTATGTCGGTAGAATTGAAAGTAAAATGTAATTTGAGAAAGGGAAAGTTGTGATGTTTGTTTGCTCGAAGGTTTTGAAAGTGCCCAAAGCATGAGCTTTCCTTTTTCTTTTGTTCAAATGCCCTGAAAGTTTCTGCATTGAGCCATCACTCACATTGATTGTGGGATTTTTTCAGTGGGACTCGGTGCCACCTGAGATCTGCTGGGGGCAAGAAGGTGAAGAGGTCTGGACGGAACATGGAATATGTTTCCTAGTCCAATTTGCCAACAATACTTTACCCCAGGTAAGAGAAAATATACAAACCTACACTTAGTAATGAGAAAATCCAGAATGCCCATAAAATGGTTTGCTGCAAATTCAAGTTTCACTGAAAGGGTTCACAAAATAAAGTGATTCAAGGTAGCTGGACAAAATACACGGAACCAGGAACAAATATTTTATTTCCCTAGTGCACGTTTGAAAGATGAGACAAATTTAAAATGTTATACTGAATATTTCCCTAGCAGACCTTAGGTTTCTGTTTGTTTATTTGCTTTTATTCTTTTCGTACATCTGGTTTTTGCCATTTTTCTTCATTACACTGGCTTATGGAAGACCTCAGGGTTCTGCTGTGCTAAAGCAAAATCCAGAGGTAGAAAGAGCCCTCTGCTGCACAGGTATGAATAATTCCTGCCCCAGACTGCTCCCAGAGGAGGACTGAGGTGTGCAGTAGGAAGGAAAGTAGCACAAGTTAATTTGGTGTGGTGGAGACAAAGTTGAGACATGGATAAAACCGAGAAAGTGAAGCAGAATTCTTGCTTTTCATCGTTTTTATGCTGAACTTTCCATGTGAGTAATTGGCATGACAATGTCTGGTCATACCAACAGCACTTCCAAGCTCCTTGTCTGAAAATCAGAATCTGAGATGTGCTGCTGGATGAATTCAGTGCAAGGAACTGACTTTTTCCTTTTCTTATAAGCAGATAGCTCAGCTCTCTGATAAAAATACTCACAATTAGATGTTTAAAACAGACTGAAAATGGCTTGATGAGTGTAATAAAGTTTTCTTGGAATGCTTGTGAATAAACTGATTTGCTTGAGTATTCATGTAAAACAACTCTAAGAAGAAAACAACCACAGAATGACTATTTTATTGATAAGGAAATCTGTGAAAATTCTTATTGGAACATCACTTTACTGGTTTTATATTTTGCTTGCCTGTGGGTTTATCTAAGCAGTTTCTTTTTATAGGTGATTTCTGGCATATTCAGTATTTAAAAACACTTGGTTGTTTTGCTGTTTGTCATTTGTGTAAATTTAATTTTACTTGTTTCTCTAGACCATATATCTCTCAAAACCCAGATTTATTTTTTAGTATGACAACAGATTCAGTGGCTTGTATAGTCTAGTCCAGGTTTTAAATTTATCTAATTAAATATTAAGGTGGAAAATATAATTTTCTTGCTATATTGCAGTCAATATCTTCCTGCCTGATAAATTATTATCTTGTTTTCCCTAAAACAAAAAATGTCTCTGCTGTCTGCAGTACATGTGACCTGTCACCAAAAGCATAACCAGAGCACATGCCCTTTGTGCCTCCGTAAGGGCAATGCTCCAAGGACCATTTTTTCTTTTTTGTTAGTGAGCACTATGAAAATACTGCTAATTATTGCTGACCCAGTCTGTGACACCGTGAATTCAATCACACAATTTGAAGCACAAACTGAGCAACAAGCTAATCCCTTGCTGTATCATTATCCATCCCTCACCCTCCTCCTCGGGACACTGGGGGAGAGGATTAAAGCCATGACATATTTGGAAGGGATTGAAATGACCTATGAACCTTGTAGTTAATCTCTGATGTCTGAGGAGCAATGGAAAACCTCTCATAATTGGGATTTTTTTAGCTGATTTCATTTGTGCTAACACATTATATACAATGTTTTCTGCTTTTTGACGAGGAAGAAAAAGGTTGATGAGGAAAAAGAGACAAGAGGAGACAGTATTATAAAACCAAAGGGTCAAATAACTGTGACTTTTGTTGTCCAGGCAAGTAGTGGGTGTCATCAATAGTAAATGCTGCTAATCATTAATTTTCTTTGTCAGAAGACTATATATTGGATTTTTCATTGGTCTTTCCACAGCTATTGTGTAAACAATACAAAGCATTCTTGCTTTTTTACCCCCTGGTTTTAAAAGAGATCTGCTAATTAGATAATTTGTGTCGTTAGGGCAAGTCTGGGGATTTTTCTTTCCTTAAGGAAAAAAGCCACAGCTCTTTTGCAATCTCTGCATCCTTGGAGACTGTTGAGAAGGTTATTCCTTATCCATTTAGCAGCTTTTCAAATGCTTATAGCAGGGATTGGGTTTTTTTTCAAAAAATTGCCATTCAATTCTAATCTTCTTCTGTCTCCATGCTATTGCAAAACGACCTGTAATAGCATTGATTAGGAACTCCTGCATGAAAATATAAAGCTTATTTTGTTCCTCTTTGCAAGGTATTTTGGGCCATGTGAGCCCTGGCTGACGTTTGGCAGCACTTTCTGATCAGACTGCTTAATTTCAGCAGGGGCACTTAAAAGAAACCCCAAACTTATATTTGACTTACTGCACTTTAATACACACAATTTGTGCAGTTTACCTTAATTTTGCCCTAAGATGGGGGACTAGCCTCTTGCTGCTTCCTCTCTCCTTCTTTACTTCAGCAATTTCGTGCACCATCTTCACTAATTTTCTACTCATCTAAAAATCTCACAACTTCAGTAGGAACAGGAAATCTTAATCGAATGCTTAATCAAGGCTGCTTAGCACAGTGTCCAGCAAATTCATATAATATTCTGCTTTTTTTGCATAAACAGGAATACTGCACATCAAGAGCTTGATGGAACCATCTGAAGCTACCAGTGCTACCACCATCATGAGCCTTTATTGAAAACAAAAAAAACCCTATAAATTAAAAGAATAAAGATATTGATTGTATTTAAAGTAAAGTTTTTTCTCCAGAAATATTCTCCCCCGCTGTCTCATTCCTCTGCAGCTGTTTGTGTATTCTCCAGCATTACTCTTGGTTCAAAATCAGGGTTTATTGACTTTATGGTAACAAATTAAATGACTGTCCTTCTGTGTTATACAGCTACAAAAAGGAAAATCAATTCTCCCTCACATTTCATAATACACCTTCACACTCCTTAGGAGATTTTAGTGTGGACATGTCTTTTAGCCCCTTGAAATATGTTCTTGGACAGTTTGTGCTTCCCTAAGAATATCTATTTATACTGATTATTTCAGATCCTATTGTGGGGTTTCTCTTAGGCAGATATATTAAGAGAGCATTAAAGCACTGTCTCATCTCAAGGCTGTTATTGAACAAAGGGTTCTAATAGTCAAACCTCCCCAGTTACAGCAAAAGTAGATAAAATGGTCAGCTCTTCCATTTAAGAAATTCATGTTTTTAAAAAATGAGTTAGGCAAAGTCTCACCCACATGCTCTTGTTTTGGATTTTTATACAGCTTGATCACTCCTTATATTGTTTTTTGATTGATCTGTTATTTATTGGCAGCTGAAGTACATTTTCAGGTCTTTTGCATAGGTTTAATCTTATGATGGAAATCGTATGTTTGAAACTAGTAATCATTGCTCTTTCAAGAACAGCTTTAACCTTTTTAGCTTTAAATAAGTTTTGTTATTATTTTAATTTATAACAAATTTTAGTGGGTTTTGCATGGAGACACTCTACTGAAATTAATGTGTATAATAAGATATTCTCTAGAAGCACAACAATTTAAATATGTTGCATTCAATATGAGACAAAAATGTATTAAAAAATTCCATTACTCTTCCTTACAAATAAAGACATCAATACAAATATGATGAATATAAATATGCATGATGCTAGAAAAGTTTCACAGAAAGAAAAATCTGATAATGAAGGTAGATTTTCTTCCTAAACCAGATGAAGTTGCAGTTCCTTGATCTTATAAATAACTAATAAATAAACAATTGCATTTGAAATTTTCCACATCAGCTACACAATCTGAAAATAATTACCTATTCCCTTCTGGGCTTGGCTAGAATTGGAATACATATCATATTAATTTGTTTTCTTTCATTTTATTATATTTTCTATAACCCTGGTGTTCAGTAAAATTACTATTCACTTCCTATGGAAAGAGTAAAGGTTTATTTATTTTCCTCTTACTTATTGATAAATAGCCTTTTTTTTTTTTTTAATGCAGCTACCTCCTCCATGATGGAATCTGAGCACAGGTATTTATAACCCCAAACAAGTACTTAACACCAGGCCTAGCACAGAGCTGACAGAAGGGGTTTCCTAAATATATTTCTGATAGTGACATGCCTGCAATGATATTTATACTCTTTTTGCAATCAAAAAAGGAGAGAGAATAGAGAGAGAAGAGAAGAGGAAGAGAAGAGAAGAGAAGANCTGTCAGTTGGAGAGAGAGAAGAGAAGAGAAGAGAAGAGAAGAGAAGAGAAGAGAAGAGAAGAGAAGAGAAGAGAAGAGAAGAGAAGAGAAGAGAAGAGAAGAGAAGAGAAGAGAAGAGAAGAGAAGAGAAGAGAAGAGAAGAGAAGAGAAGAGAAGATGTTTATTTGGAATATTTATTTGTTCTGCTGTCACAACTTTTGCTGGTTACTTATTCTGTAGTTTGGGAAACTGAAGAAAAATGTTTCCTTGTAGGCAGCTTTTCCAGCATCTTATAAACCACCTGGTGATTTGAAGACTCTTCAGTCCAAACGAGCTATAAGTGTGTTTTTTGCAACTGTGGGACATGGTGGTGCCACCTATTTATGGAATTTATGGAATTGATGTTTACTTTCTATACAACCATTGTACAGAGGTGAAATCTAATTATCTTAGTTGCTTTCAATCGCTCTGTCTCCCTTAACCCCATAAAGCTCCTCATGTACCAACAACACAAATATCTTTTGTCACATTTGATGGGGAACAGAAGTACCTATTTCTCGGTAGAAACCAGTCATTCTGTAGACTCCAAGCTCTTTACAACATATTAAAAAAAAATACAAAAAATTATAATATCAAATTCTAGCCTGTTAAGGTTTTTTTTGCTTTCTTATCTGTGTCATCCTTAGCATTAAAGTCCTGGGTAACACCAATTTTACAGGTTTATTGCAAATTGTACTGTACACAAGCCTTTTATGTTTTCTCTGTTCTTAACTATTTTTCTCTAGTTTGCTTTTCCCTGTGCCCTTTATTAACACTGACAATGAAAGGAGGCAGAACCTTGCGATTAGTTTTTGCAATCCAACACAGTTCCACCATGGGATTTGTTGCATACCTGTGCTAGCCTGGGACTTCAAACAAGCAAACAATTCTAAGTTCTTATTCCCTGCACTTGAACAAGGTGAGATTTTCTTTAATTAGATAGAAGTGAGCATGGATGGGAAAATATTGTTTGATTTATACAGACTTAACAGATGAGGTGTGCTCAGTGTGTCACTAAACGTTTTTTTATCTGAGGCCAAGGATTTTTTACCTTTATTGCTTAACCCTTATCAGCTCCAAAGGTGAGCACTGAAGAAATGTGATACAGTAAACCAGCCTGGGTAGGTGAGATACAGGCAAACTTGCAATTTTTATAATTCTGTTGGCTACTAAAGCTTGAAAGGTGGACCCTGACTTTTCTTCCCTCAGATAATATCCAGGGAGCATCTCAGCACAAATTCTACCATAACACATGATTATGTAATGCTGAACTGATGGAGAAATTTTACTGTGTTTAACAGGGCAAAATTGCACCAGGTAAAACTTATTCTGAAGAGCTTGGATTCTTTTTGAAATTGCTTAGTGAATTGTGTTACAATTTGCATGCCTATTTGACACTCATGTTTATAATCTCATTTTCAAGAATAAAGTCAGACTTTACCTTCTGCCCCAGGAAAATAAAAATGTAGTCTTTTTTATAAATATTTTCACCAATTCCTGTTGTTTGAGCTTCAGATAATTTATTGTTTGTGATTATTGTTTATGAATAACAATACCTATCCAGATGACTGAGAATTGAGACAGGGATTGCTTGTAGAAAATTCACCTCTACAAGTCCATGTCAACTTTCCAAAACAAAGGCACGTATTTACTCATTTTTTCTTCATAGTCTAAATCAAAACTAATCCTTGAAATGTCAAGTTTGTCTTTTTCCTTTCACTTTGCCTCCTCCCCAAGCCTCTTTTAATTGTTCTATCTATTTATTCTGTTTTTTAAAAATAAATTTTAGTACACCTTAAATGCTAGGAGATAAAGGACTCTAAATTATAGCCATGTATAGAGAACGCACTTCAAGAAAACGTACACAATGAGTCAAGGAAAAGGGTGTAAATTAGGAAAAAATTCAGTGCTCTGCAAATTTCAGGTGAGAGTGAAGACCTGTGAAATGGAGGAGTGTCTGTGCTGATGTTCCTGAGGCCTGCTCTGTGGGATAAAGAGTATTCCTCTTTATCTCTGGTATTTATTTACCAGCCTCTTTGCTGCTGGTGCAGAGGCAGCTCTGTGTGCCCTGTCTGCTGCTGGGGGGAAAAGGGCAGCTTCACACTCTGCACACATGGGCTGTAAGAATTCTGCTTAATGAAGTTAAATTCTTTATATAACTGGGTGTTTCTAAATTACCATTTGGATTCTCTTACGTAGTTATCTCACCAGCTTTGATGGCAATGCTAGGCAGGTTTTTTTTTAAACAGAAATGTAAAATAACTTAAAGGTAATATCTTTAAATAAAGTTTAGACACTTGGGTTTGGGTTTCTAACACTTCACTTCTTTAATTCATTTTATTTCCAAATATATATATCTGAAAATACATATATTTACATTGCAGCTTACACAGGCACTTTAGTCTTAAGGCAGGTTACAGCATCCAATGTTGTAATTAAATCTGCAAACCCCACATAAGTGAGCTTTGGATTCAGTAGCCAGATCTGATAAATTCTTCAACAGCATAAAAAAATAAAGATCAATTCTAATGAAATAAGAGTTTAGGTCTTTGATTAAGAATTGGAAACAAGTTTTCAAAATTTGGAAAAAAAAGCCAACCCAATTTATGCTTTTCACAGCACATGGTTTCCAAGCTATCATTTAAAACCATTTAAAAGTCTCAAATGGTCATTGGGACTTGAAGGGGATTACAAAGGCCACTGCTTTCTTCCTTCATGAAAGGCTTTAGTGAACAATACTTCCTTGGTTTAGGGAAAGTATAAAAGTTATATGTAATTTTGTTATTGCAATTTATTTTAAAAGAAATACACACCTGCTACTTGTAACTTTTAGTGTTACTTTCAGTAATAGGTGGACACATATTAACAGTGGGGTGAAATATTAAAGAAATTTTCTTCTTTCCAGCAGATGACAATGGAAATGTTTTTATTCATATTTCAACAGTTTCAGGTGAGGTAATATTGCATTGGTACTCATATGATTAATTTATTACAAGAATATATTTGAGATGCAAACTATGGAAGACAGAATAAATGTTTTCTCTTTTTTCTCTTTTTACTTTATTTTCCCTAAACCACTTGGGTTTTTTTAACTAAATATATTAATTAAATGAAAAATCAATAAATAATAAGATCCTGCTGTTTAACAGTCCACGAGTTTCTGTGAAGTACTACTAGAAACCAATACTTTCTATTTTCTTCGTGAGATTTGGGGGAACCTAACAAAGCCTGTATTGCTTTTTAAAATATACAATTACCTTTTGTGTTTTGTTTTAGGCTTTGTGGGGTTTGGTTGTGTGGTTTTTTTGGGGGGTAGGGTTTGGTGGTTGTTTTATTTTTTAATATTAAACCCTTTAAAGAAATATATTTGAAAAAGTCTCTAAACATTCAATATCCGTAGAAAATCAATTTGTATGAATGTAGAGCTAATTGAATATTCTACCATACTTTGCTTTAATAAGTATTTTCCTGGTAATACATCAAGGAATATACAATGCACTTTACAGCTCAGCATGGATTTTCAACTTAATGACTTTCCTCTGGTTATGAGACTGTCTACTTCAAAATGATTTGTTTAGAAATACAGTAATTCCTTGGTTTTAGCTCACTTTCGAATTACTATAGGGGTCCAAAGCACTATGAGATGCTTCAATTAAATATGTAAGATGGGACTGAATGCTCCTCATGCTGTTTCCAGGTCATTCAGATGCATTTACCATCTAAGGCTTTTTATTCAGGCTGTTTTCACAACAGAAATGTCACAACTGCTTTTCCTTGAACAACAACTTGCATATTGAGTTGGATAATCTCCTGAAGAAACTCACATGGAATGAGACAGGAGGAGGAGTCTGCAGAGCACACCTAGCTCCTGACCAAACACAAAGTGCTGGGGCTCAGTTCAACACCAATGAAAATCTGAATGGCAGCCACCTGAAAAAATTACAGCACTCCTTATTCAATCAGTTTCTGAGATATAAAGCTTCAATGGATAAAGCCTCAAATGGATCTTTTCACCTCTTTAAAACGAGTACAGGGATGGAAATGAGGGTTTGTGTACCAGCTCTGTGTTCCTTCTATGTATTTGGGTGTCCATTGGGTGTCCGTTCTTCTGGCAGCTTGGCAAACTGGGGTTTATGAGATGTTAAATGAGCTGTAGCAGTCCCTGGATGAGCTTGAAAAGAGAATGGGGTTCCATTAAGTGTGTGTGTGCAGGGGGGAAGCAATTCTACATCCAGCCACAAGTGGAAGTTCAAATATGAGATTGTTTCAGTATGACTGAACTTTACTTTCTGTACTTTGTCTTTTAAAAGACTTTGAGTGTTGTGCTTCCTGGCAGAGAAAGCAGGAGAACTACCTTTGGACAGTATAATTAGTTCCACTAAGCCCAGTTTTAGTGTTAATTCAGTTGTGAAACACGTAGCTACGTCTGACCTGTTTATTTAAACATCCACTAAAAAAAGCAATGTCCTTACCTTGACCTCACCCAGGAAGTATTTGCAGACCTCAACCTGTTCTGCAGTTGGGAGCCACTCCTGCTACACACAGAATTCCCTGAGAAGAGGGTCGGAAGAGTACTGTGTGTTTTATGGGATTATCCATCTGCAGGAGGAGGCATCATTTAACACTTGGAGCTCTCTTGCTGAAAGTACTAAGTGTGTGCAGTGACCATGATGTATCAACTCCTTACATGAGATTTTAGTCAGAACAGTTGCAATTAATACCAAGTTCCTGATGCATTTAAGAGCTCTGCTTTTAGAAGTACACACCTAAGAGGTAATTTGAGAATTTGTGGTTAAGGTTTTCTTCAGTCTGCCTTTAGCCTCCTTTTTTTATCATCCTTTAAATAATTATCAGCTTTTATTTTCTCATAGTAGTAGCTATCAATTTTTTATTGCTACCTTTCTTACTATATATATTAAAAGTGAGATGATTAAAACAGAAGTTGCTTTCCTGTGGATAGCAGCAGGAGCAATCCTACATCATCATTACATGTGGATTCCCTTTGTATGTGCTTAAAGCTTCCTCTGGCACTACTGTCATGCATTTCATAGACTGATCCAGCCTTCCATGTTTGCCAAAAATGAGGCAATTAAAACGTTCTTATGAACAACTGGGATAAGTTTGCAGAGTCTGGAGCATTTGTGGCCTAGAAACCAGGAAGATGAGTTATTAATGAAATGAATCATTAGATAATAGTCTCACATGAATTTTAAATGGAGTTTTCTAAAGTTCTCATGGGTATTAGGATGTGAAGTGACTTGTATTGACTTATAAAGAAAAATGCGAGGTACTTTAGCAGAGAATTAGCTTAATAAGAGAATTAATTTTCTAAATACACCTCTCCAGAGTTAGTTTGCAATACCATTCTAGTCTAATTTCTGTTCTCAGAGCTGATGTTGCTCTACAGAGCTGACACTCCTACCCTCATGACACTCTTATCATCCAATTGCAGCATGAGTAGTGGTGCTGCAATTCACCAAAGTAAATTTTCCCTCAGCTTTTAAGTGGGGACCAAGCATTGCTCATCTTAGTTCAATTACAGCAATTACTGGAAAAAGTGGGCTGGCTGCTGAGGCTTCTGATTTCACCTTGACATAGACGTAGTCTTACAGTCTCAAACACAAATGAAAAGAGCCAGAATGTGGCCCAGAGGATCCATCCTCAGGAGAAAAATAAGCAGGATTTAACTCTTGTATAAAATTCATCTTCCCTTGTCTAGCAGGTAGCATTGCTGTTTGTTAGTAAAATTCATATTTCATATGATGCAACGATTTCAAAATGCTACAGATAACAAACTTCAACACTTGAAGCAAGTTCATTAGTAACAAGTCAAAATTTAGTTGATAGTGTTAAAGAACTGTACTACAGGGATTCTTTAGAGGAAGTAAGACTAAATGCGTCCTTTCTCCATTCTGAAAAGCTAGGTTTTTTGGTAGCATAAATTTCTTTCAATTCCACTGAATTTTGACATGATATTGCACAGAATTTCCCAGGAACATTTTTCCTACTCCTTTCTAAGAGTGTGCATGCAGCATAGTACTGTATAATGAACAAAGTTTTCTAAAAGAAAATGTCCACGCTCTGGTTTTCTACTCTGTTCAACTGAATTTCTTCTCATAGGACTCAATCTTTGGAGGCAAAGTATTGTTCTCCGTGGCTGATAAGGCAGTGAATATTAAATAAATAAGTCTATAAAGCAATTATTTAGAGAACTGTGTTGTTCTAACCTGTAGATGTTCCTTTATGTTTCAGTTTCCTAACTCAGCTTGAGTTTCTACGGTGTCTTGAATAATGGAGATGAATGATTGACTTAAAAAGGCTAAGTGAATGATTTGTGGATGGAAAAATTTATTTTGAGGATTTATGGAATATCATTGGATTTTATATTTAAGCTACATCTTAGGAGAATAAATGTAGTTTGTGATCACAGGTAATTACAGAAACCAGCAGAACACCAGAAACTGCCTTTTGCCCTCTCAGCTCCGAGAATCAAAATTTCCAACTCAAGGCAATGTACAAAAAATGGTTTTGCTGATGAATTTGAACAGAACTAGAGCAAAGTCCTGCAGCCAGTTAGGTTAATAGGAAAAAATGTTATAACCTAGCCTTTTTCCCCAAGGATGCCATTAATTTACCACTGGCAAGCTACCATTAGTGCAGTGTGAAATGACTAATTCTCCCTCAGGAGCTGCTCACACAGGAGGCGAGGGGTTTTCCCTAAGTGTTCACAAGCCTGTGTGAATCATAGGTTAGACTTTCACTGCAAGTGCTAGGAAGAAGCTGCACGTGGATTGCTGCTTTTGCTTCCAGTGTTGTGACCTTTAAAACACTTCAGAATTAAACCTTCAAGACTAACTTGAAAGAAAGAATCAAGCACCTTTACACCTCCAAAAATGCTTGCTCTTTCTTGCTCAGCTCTTACTTGCACTTGTGTAACACTACCAGAAGACCCTATGTCTCTCATGATCCTGCTGAAATTGAGAACAACACTTTATTTTTGTTTGAAAAAACAAAATAAACAAAAACTCCCCAAAGCCACAGGTGATTTTTCTCCACTTTTCCACTTTATTTTTTTTTTAAGTCCAAAAACTAAGCTTCTGTTTTTCAGCTTTATTACACTGCTACTTTTCCACATATTGCCTACAAAATACATGCATGCATGTAAAACTGATTTTTTAAAGATCCATCACAATAGAAACTCAAGTGCTGCAATTAGTAGGCTAATGCCACTGGAGAAATCCAGAAAGGATTCAAGATATTTATTTGTGGAGGAAGGTCAAAAGAACCCAGCACTAACTGCCATACCCCAAATTTCTTTAAAAGAAAAAAAAAGAGAGAAGAAAAAACCCTAAGTTGCATAATTCAGCTTGCATATCAGCAGCAAATAGTTGGAGAAGAAGAAAGGAAAAAAGGAGCCTGTGGTCTAAAATGAGATCAATTGTCTGAAAAAAAATATGATTTATTCTTTATGTGTTGTAAACAACCTGGTTTGTTGAAATTCAACTGGTAATTATACGGCCATTTACTGGCAAAGTGGTTGAGGGAGAAAAAGAGATCTGAAAGAATTATTTATTTTTTGGGTGGGAGTTGCTTTTTGGTGTGGGGTTTGTTGTTTGTTTGGTTTGGGGTTTTGTTTGTTTGGGGGAGCGTTGTTTTGTATTTTCTTAGTATTTTGCTCTGTTGAGGTGGTTTTGCAGTATTTTTTAGAAACAGATTGACAAAAAGCATATCACAGTATTTGAGGACTTTCAGTAGCCCTGATGCTGTGTTCCCAACCCATAATTCTGTATTGGGTCTAGTCCTATTAATGCCTTTTAGAGTTTCAGAGTGTGTAGATGACACTGTTAATCAAATATTAAGAAAAATCTAGATTACATCCAACTCTTCTTGAAAGGAACACTTTCAGTGAGAAACTGCCAACACCAAAACAATTGGGAAAATAAAGGAAAATGTACCCAGAGGGAGTGGGAGTATTGCCAGTGGTTTCTGTAGAGCCAGGAAATACCTCTGATCATCATAAAAAGTTTAGGCATTCTTTAATTCCTGAATATGCTGAAGAGAGAAATGCTTCCTGAAAAGCTTAGAGATAAAAATTATTATTAGTTTAACTGACACTAGTTGATTTTTAATGCAATATTCCAAAATTATCACTAATGACAATATTCATCAACTTAAAAAAAAAAAAAAATCCACCCCTAAAATATTCCCTTGAGGTTCAGGTTAACACTGAAAACTTGTTTTACAGAGCCTTTTAAAACTTCTAACTTTTGATAGCATTTGACATTTATATTGCATTTCAGTTCTTCCCATAGAGTTGTGTTGCTTCTATGAAGGTAACTCCAAAACATTTGCATTTTTAAACCTATTTTTTGTAATCAAAATAACAAGGGGAACTACAGGAATAGGACAGTAGAAGTAATTACATGATTAATTTAAAGAGATTTTTTCTCACTCCTGCTAAGTTCATAAAATTATAAAGTAACCTCCTATTGTTTGATAAAGGGAGAAAAAAATCACATGTATATAAATGAATAATTGTAAGTGCATCTTTAATCCACTGAATTATGTCTTCAAAGGGCATCTTATCAAACAGTGATCTTTGATTTTTTGGAGGGGAAGTAAAAATAAAATCGCTCAATCTATCTCTCATTAATCTCTTCCTTTCTCTCTTTTATCCAAAATCCACTGCCATATGCTTATGGAGTAGGTCAGGTGCTAACATATCAATTTTCGTGCCCAGTGTGCAATTTACTAATGAAACTTTGTGATTTTTTTGTGGACCCTCTTACTTTTGCCTCTCCTCTCAACCATAAGCTTTTATNAAATCCACCCCTAAAATATTCCCTTGAGGTTCAGGTTAACACTGAAAACTTGTTTTACAGAGCTTTTTAAAAGTTCTAACTTTTGATAGAATTTGACATTTATATTGCATTTCCGTTCTTCCCATACAGTTGTGTTGCTTCTATGAAGGTAAATCCAAAACATTTGCATTTTTAAAGCTATTTTTTGTAATCAAAATAACAAGGGGAACTACAGGAATAGGACAGTAGAAGTAATTACATGATTAATTTAAAGAGATTTTTTCTCACTCCTGCTAAGTTCATAAAATTATAAAGTAACCTCCTATTGTTTGATAAAGGGAGAAAAAAATCACATGTATATAAATGAATAATTGTAAGTGCATCTTTAATCCACTGAATTATGTCTTCAAAGGGCATCTTATCAAACAGTGATCTTTGATTTTTTGGAGGGGAAGTAAAAATAAAATCGCTCAATCTATCTCTCATTAATCTCTTCCTTTCTCTCTTTTATCCAAAATCCACTGCCATATGCTTATGGAGTAGGTCAGGTGCTAACATATCAATTTTCGTGCCCAATGTGCAATTTACTAATAAAACTTTGTGATTTTTTGTGGACCCTCTTACTTTTGCCTCTCCTCTCAACCATAAGCTTTTATGAATCTTGGGTGCTCCCTTCCCCCTAAGGGTGGGATGTCACAAATAGAAATATTTTTGTCTTTAAATGTGAATACATGTCAGGGACTATGTTGTTGTTAGAGCTGTGATCATCATGAAATAATATTTTTTAAAAAATCTAAATTCTATGAAATTACATAAAGATAAAATTCTGTCCCCATCTAAGTATACTTAAAGTTCATAAAAACAACCACAAAACTAAGGCAGGACTATTCAATAATAACTTTGAATAACTAAAATTGTGCAGATTCTGAGTTGCAGGTTTTCAGCACCAAGGGACAGACAGTCATTTCTCCTGACAAATTTATCCTACATCTAGTAGCGGTGCTGGACCATTTAATGTGGATATGATACTCCCGAGAAAGTGGCAAAATGGAGTTTAACAAAGTTCCAGAAACTCTGGATATGAGAGTAGGAATCCTGCAAAATCTTGTGAAGAGCTTCTAGCAAATCTGTTGCATACATAATACACTTTATCTCTGCAAGTAGGAACTAGGAGCCAAGACTTGAAAAGCAATAATAGGATCATATCATAAACCTAATCAAGAAAGGAGATAACACCATAACAAGCTGATGATAGAGCCAAAGAAGAGTTCTACTTGAGCTTTGTGCTAACATTTAGTCATTAACACAGTGAAATCCCTACCTCTGGAATCCCCCATCTCACGTAAACTCCTCCCCCACAGAGGATGGACAACAAGATACTTGAAGATTTTAATAACCAGTGTAATGAAATGGAAACAAAGGAAGCTGTAGCCATTGCTTAGAGATTTAGCTTGTTGCATATGAGGGAAATGTTGATCCTTCCCTGTTGGCAGTGTAAAAACAAGTAGCTGGCACACTGAGGCTGTGCTACCTGTGTGGATTTACCACCTAGCACCCAGCTCAGCACAGACATGAAATAAATATCTTGACTCCATGTGTGGATTGGCTTCTTGCATACCAGGCAAAACAGACCATATTTGGGACAACAAATCGAGGTTGTGCTTTTGCCATGATAACAGGGATGGAATTTTTTCTACTGTCAGATACAAACCACTAGAAGAAAGCACAGGTATTATTTAAACTAATTTATGTCAAGAGGGATCCCCCTCAAACCCGCCCCTCCCACCAAATTTCTCAAAGGAACAAAGTTCCAATTGCAAGTTGCTTTGAATAATTTCACATTATTCAAGTCTTTTGGATATTATTATTCAAGCCAACCCTTCTGTTGCTTGGATATCTTTCTGTAGAGTGACAGCTGCTTCTTGCAATTGTGTGTTTTTGTTTTTTTTTTTTTCCTGAAAAAAATCCAGGATGAAACAGCAAACCTTTTAATTAAAGCCCTGTTTAGCATAGTGAAAGAGAAATGGCACATGTGAGAGCTGATTACCTGGGGGACTGAGAGCTCAAAAAGCTGCAGAAAACATGCCTGAAGAGAGAGTGGAGATCACTTGCTCTTTCCTCTGGAAGATGCAGAAAGCGGAGGGGAATGTGAGTCCCTCATTTGAGAGATTTGGGATTTGAAGAGCCCGAATTCTGAAGGTGGTTGATCTGGTCTCCTCCAGCACAGTATTTTCTGGGCTGGGTGTGCAGCCCTGCACAAAACAGGGAGGGAAGATGCTGGAGCTGTGCTGCTTCAGCCCCTTCTCCCATCTCCCACCTCCAGGCAGTGCAAAGGGGAAATCTGCCTCCTGCCTGCCCTCAGTGCAATTCCCACCGGTGGGCTCAGGTCCCAGCAGTTCCAAAGAATCACACTGATGATTGGTGTCCACACAGGCCATGCTACTGGGTCTCATCAGATCAGGACAATGTCCATTTGCTTTCACCTATCTGGAAACAAAAGTATTTTCATATTTATTTTCTTGAATTGGAAAGAGATTTTTATGTGTAGGAACACCCCTGCGATGGAAGGTTGCTCTTGGGGTGGTTTCAGCTAGCTGGTGTGCATTTGATCAAAGCTGAGTGGAGGATTGTGTGGTGGATCATACATACAAGTGAAAAGGGCAAAGAACACGGAAATAATAGATCCAATTTTTAAAATCATCTGCTCTTTCCCGTGACAACATTGCTTTCTGTTGCGTCATGATACTTCCTACATTACTTATTAGGAGATTTCAACCAACATGAAGAATTTTGTATGCTAAGAGCTGTTGTTAATAAAGGACCCTATAATCTATTTCAGTGTGTATTTAAAATAACTCTATAATTACAGTTGCTGAGAGAGGTTGCTAAACATCTTTGTTCTGTAGAACATCGGCCATTTGTCTTGAAAATACAAATTGACTCCCAGGGTACAGTATTGAAATGTAAGCACATCTGGGGAGCAAACTGAAAAGCTTAAGCTTCTTTGTTTAAAACAATTCTTCAGAAAGCAACAAAAGACTTGCCCAGCCAAGTCATAGATCAGAAATGGCATCTCTTTCTGTATTTTCAGCATCATGTATCTGTTGCCTGTAGTAGTTAATCTGATTCATTATCTTGCTACATTCTGAACCTCACAAATTCTGCATACTAAGATAATACTGGAATTCTAGTAAAGATTTTTTTTTCCTGAGGGAGGATGATGATGTGGGTAACTGTGCATTAAAAAGTTTATCATAAGCAGACTAACTGCCTGTGAAATATTACTGAGAGCATACTAAACAAATTGGGTTTTGTATAGGTAATACTTTGTGAAAACCTTGGCTCTGATGTGATCTAGTAAATTCCCCCATAGCCTGCCAATTTCCAGTCACAGGCAATGCAAGTGAACCACTTGGTTCAGAGACAACCACTGCAGACCCAAAAATATTTTGTCTTCATTTAAACCTTAATCCATTTAAATGGAATCTGCACTGTAATAGTAGCGCTAAATCACAGAAACAGGAATAGTGTTAACAACAGGACATTATCTTTTATTGAGGGCAAGCAGCAGGGCTGCTGCTAATGAGGACATCACCAATTTATCAGCTAAAGGTCAATCTAAAAGGATTCCTGCCCTCTGCCTGGCCCCCGCCCCAATGTTTTTTCACTCTGTGCTCTTCTGTCTGGACCCTGGATCATTTTTATCAATCATACTGTGCTATTACAGGTGACATCTTCATGCAAAATCTGCATAACATTTACAAGAAGTACAGAATTACTTAACTGGAAAATCTCGTTTTCCTCCTTCTATTTTAATATCCTGCCATTTTTCTTAAAGTTTCTGGTCATTTTAAAATCTTAACACAAAAGAAATCTTTGATGGTATGAATTTCTTGGGGACTGGTAGGTTTTTACTGGAATAAAACTTGGAAAAGGATTCACTATCC
This sequence comes from Pachycephala philippinensis, assembly GCA_013397055.1. NCBI lineage: Eukaryota > Metazoa > Chordata > Aves > Passeriformes > Pachycephala > Pachycephala philippinensis. Next base: position 14,101 of record VWZT01007603.1, on the reverse strand, counting down.
TTCATGTATTATGTGGCTATCAAAGACAAGAGCTTCTAAATTCAATATTGAAAATTACAGGTGCATATCTTCAAAAGGCTTCTTGATTGCAAAAATATGAAGTAAGTAAGATATAACTCATTGCTTACAATGGTATTTTAAAGATTAGATCAATTAAATCACAACTTATTCCACAGTAAAATCAAATTTAGATTTTGTCATAAGAATTTAATTACTTTTCCCTTTCTCAAGCTTGTACCATATATTGGCTATAACATGGTGCCCAGAAAGAGATTTTCTCTTTCTTTAGTGGAGCTGTCAAACTCACATGGTTCCTTTCCACAGGAGCTGTCTGGTGTGGTGTGGCTTTGCACTTGCCAAGGAATGAGACCTCGAGACTCAACTAAAAGCAACAGCGTGTTTCTCTGCATCTCACTGGGAAGATGCTGCTCTGTTTGAAGCTGTGTATCAGCTACTTATAATTTCATTATCTCTGCACATAGGCACTTGGTGATATTTTTGCTTTTCCTAACTTTGTAGTTTGTTTTAATCCATTAAAAGCTCAAGTCTTCGACTTGTACCATTTTTTTTTTTTTTTACTTTGTCATTTCACCATATATGGGTTAGTACCTTAGGGACAGCAATTTAAAAAGAACTTCGACAAGAATTTGTCCAACCTAAACCTCCCCTGGTGCAGCTTGAGGCCCATTTCCTCTCATCCTATTGCTGATTTCCTGGGAGAAGAGATCAACCCCACCTGGCTACAATCTCCTTTCAGGTAGTTGTAGTACAATCTCCCTGAACCTCCTTTTCCCCTGGCAATGTTTACACCGTTCCCATTTCCAAACAGTGCTTGGTGTAAATGGACCTTTTCTAATAAAAAATGGAAATTAAGTATTTGTGCACAGAAAATCCCAAATGCTGGCAATCCACTGTTTAGGAGTGTTACTTCAAAGTAAGGCCACACTTTCATGCAGACTTGCACTGTTCTAATGTTACAATCCCTGTGATTGTACCCACGCGTGCCTCAACGACAACACACCCACCAGGCCAGATTGGGTTTCTAACAAGATTGGAGTTACCAGCTTCAAAGGAGACAAGAAAACAATAGTGATCATCATGATAAACACTAGTCTCAGCATGTGTTGTTAAATTATTAGGTTTTTAAACTAATTTACTTAGTGGATACTCCTAAACAAGTTAAAAATGGATGATATATTGATTTTGCTTAATCTTGTGAGGAATCAGTTTAACCTAGGCTGATGTTTCAGGTTTAAAACAATTTAAGAGTGTCTACACAGGAGTATCGCACCACTTTAACTAAATTAATCTTGAACCAATTTAATTTGGGCTGGTATAATGTTTTGGACAGGAAACACTGAATAAAATGCTTAAATGTAAGAATAAAGTGGTTCTAATTCCAAATTAATGATCAGACTCTGCCTCCAGTTACTTGTCATGCTCCATTAAAATTAGTAGGACTGTGCTACGTCTGGGAAAACAACATTCAGCCAAAGCTTTGCCTTATTGAAAAGCACTGCTCTTTTTGAGGTGTGACTTCATCCAGATGACAGGTGATGAGTCAAGGCTTATTTTTTTTTTTTTTCATGTAGATAGATCTTCAATTTAGTGCTCCCACACTTCGAGGTGGGTGTGAGTAAATTCCACATGATGGCCGGGAAGAGGGAAAGAGGGAAATAAAATATAATGATGGGCTACATGTTTAAATTCTGATTTGGGCTGATTTCTGGACTCTTCCTTTACTAATTTGTTAGATAATCTATTTTGTAGAAACTGCATGTAGAGGATTCATAGTTTTTTTTCTTGTTTTACCTTTTGTGCAAGGCCAGGAACATAAGAGCTGCTTGATAAATCTTAACGATAATAAAGATCAATAGACATGAGTATATTTATTGCTGTTTGTAAACAAAAAATATAAAATGCTATCTCAACTGCTGTAAAAAGTGTTGATGCGGCCCATTTAATTCATAGATGTTGCTGTTATTTTAATTCAGTGGTAGCACTGGGATGAGAGAAACATATATCTCTCTGAATTTACATCTGCAGCAAAATGAGAGCTACTGGAAATACGGTTTGAGAGCAAGTTTGTTGCTAGTTTACAATAGCAGAACCCTACTTTCACTTGATTAATAATGGGAAAAGTGTCCATTTAAAAATTCAGTCCTGTAGTTTATAGTTTGTCACAAATGCCAGAAAAATAATATTGCAGATAAAACTGGATGCCACTGTCCCTATAGGCACAATGTTACAGAATAAATATGAGTGTAGCAGGCCTGGTTTTAACCTAACAGTTTTAGAAAATTTACTGTGGCAGCTCTAGTTGGGCATATTTCTCCTCTGAACCACCCAAAAATTGAAAAGGGCAAAAATCTTTAATACTAGGGTGAGAAGGATGTGTTCCTTTTTTAGACTCCTTTTCAGCTCCCTCCCAAAAAGGTATTTTCTTTGTTGAGAAATAACTGAAATTACTTGAGATCACATCATTACATCAGCCATATTTTTTCTGATACGTTTCAGTATCTTGAAACCAAGTGTAATGCATCTTCTCAAACTGAAGAAATGGGGAACAACTTAAATCTTATCTTTCAAAAATGAAGGTCCAGTGAGAAGGAGAGAAATTTCCTGAAGTATTAGCAAGCAATCCAAACTTTTCAAGTTGCTTTAGTGGCACCCAAATGTTAACACACATGGGCAATTTGCCACTGTAAAAAACACACATGCTGCTTTCTTAAAATTAATTTAAAGTACGTATTTTACAGGCCAGAATGTCTAATTGACTCTCTATTGGCTTGTTTCCACATTCTAAAATCTACTTTGTTCCAGATCTCCACTTTTGCTGCAGATGGTGAAGCCTCAAGAGGCTTGGTTTGGCCAACAAGTGGCTTCCCAATCACAATTTGTTTTCCCTTGCCTGAAGTGGTATGAAATTCAGCTCTGAAATGAATTCCTTCTGACCACCATGTAAACATATTTCACTTATTTGATTGGGTTTTTGGGTTTTTTTTTTTGATACATCACACAGTAAGCTGATGCATCTGGGATTTGCCATGGGGAAAGTTTGTGTAGCTATTGATGCTGGTACAAACTGAGTGTAAAATTACTTATGCAAGTTTAAGCTGGCATAAGCAAGGCCAGGAAGTTCAGCAGAGAATCAGACTTGTGGTTTGAGGCAGTGGGACTGGGCTGAGTTACCAGGGGTCTGCCTTCCCCTCACCAGCTATGCTGGCTCTTTCATGGATGATAGAAGGCATTTTACACCCCTTTTCTCGCAGCCAGACAAGCTTGGCTCACAGAAGGTGACTTCCAGCACTTAAAGTCCCTAGAGTAAGATTTTTGCAACCATAAATAGCTTCCTCAGGGACCTTATGCACGTCACATTCAGCACCAGCAAGAACAGCTTTTTTGGTTTATTGCATTTGATCTCCCACTACTTTATAGCTCTGTTTGTCGTGCTAATAGCTATAACTTACAGTTTGTCAGCTTTACACCCTTCTTCATTATTTAGTCAGGTGTATGTTCTATTCTCATCAAATACCAGTAGCGATTTTGAAATATTTGGGGCTGTGCCATAAAAGAAGTCAAAGTTGCAATATTCCATGCTGCTAATGGAATGAACTAGATTTTACATTCTTTTTTTCACACAGTTTCTTTAGTCCTAAGTCAGGAAACCCCAGTAACAGGCAAGTAAGCAATGGGGTGGCAGCTGAACTCAGACACTGGAAAAACATTCCAGCATGGTTTAATATAAATAGAATTTACCTCTTCTTCTTCTCCCCCTAAACAAAAACCCAAAGTGTTGTTCTGGTTTTTTTCCCTACACAGGAAAGAGTAATTTTAGACCTTTTCTGAGGGGGTAAATTCCTAATATATTTCTTTTCCTTCCCTCCCTCTGAAACCTAAAGCTCAAGAGAGACAAAAAGGACTGTGGCCTCTTCACATCAGCCCTGGAAGTGAAAGCAGCTTCCACCTTCGCCTGAGGGGTTTTAAACAGGCCTCTTCTCCCACTCCTGCCTGAGGCTGCTCCCTTGACCATAACATCCCAGCTACTCTCAACCAGCCAACATAAATTTCTCCAGCTGGCACTGGCTTGTTCTGTAGCACAAGTGTTCACAGGGAACATAAACTGGAATCCCCTGTAACTTGTAATCGTAACTTGCTTCTCAAGTGAATATCCTGCTCACTGGAGTAAGTGTTGTTGGAGTAAATTATGCAGCACGAAGCAGTTCTGGCTGGGGATTGTGCAGGGTAAAAGTTTCAGCTTTCTGTTGAAAAGTAAAGCCCTTTCACCGGGTATAACAGACTTCATCCCCTTAGATTAATGCTATCATTCCACTGTCTTCGGGGGGAAAATACTCATTTTAGGCAAGCTTCATCTCTCTGCAGCTCTAAATCCTGCACATAATCCATGAGAAAAGGACAATTAAAAAATGTAGCAGACTAGATGAAACGGTTGCTCTCTGCCCTCCTTTCCAATATAAGACTGCAGGGTAAAGGTGTTTTGCTGGAAACTGAATATATGAGTTTAATCTACTGAGGGAAAAAAAGGAATGTAATTGATATTTTCCATATTTCTCCACTGAATTTCAATATGTTAATGCATTATCTAATCCATTCGAAACACATCAGGGTTGTAGCTCATGTGCAAGCCAGCTGTGTGATACATGTGCAATTTGTTCATAGTTTCCCAGATAGATTAGAGCCACTGCACAAGAGCAGAAGCCTAGGGAACAGATCTGCACTTGCACAGCCCTATGATCTTTACATGCCTAGTGAGTATTGGACTGAGATTTCTGGAACTAATTCAATCAGGGGTACAGCCTGTACAGAAACGCAGAGGAAAAGACAAAGTCTGGAACTCAAATAAAACGTCTAAAGATAAAATAAATCACCAAGAAGCAAACAAACAAACACACAAACCCAAAAACCCCACAAATAAAACCCAGGAAAAAATCAGATCTACTGACCTTGTTGCTTAAGCAAATTTGCACCCAGTAGACTGAATTCTCCGAGTCCAATTGGTACATCCCGACCCTCTGCATTTCTTAAATTACTTGTCTCAGGTCTGTGACTCCAGCTAATGAGTGTAGCAAGAAAGGTTGTGGAGATGATAGAAGGCAGAAGAAACTGAAAAAACCTCTATGTATCATTGAAATGGGATTGATGTTCCATTTGAGGAAAAGTCTGAAAGTATTATTTTGGACAGAGTTTAGCAATGAAGGGGAAAAACACTTCTTTCTTCAGTGAAAAATTCAATGGTACTGTAAGAATTCTCATTCATGCCTAACCAGACTAAATGCAGGGAATCAGAAAAGAACTGGAGAGCTGGAACAGTAGGAATATTTAAAAGAATTTAATTTATTTCCAGCATGTTCAGTCTTTCATGTTTCAAACATATCACATATTTTAGAGTATTTTATTCTTCCAGTAGAGAGCAACTGAATTGATATGTTCTGTTCTGTGCATTTCTGGAACTCTTGCTATTTGGAACTAACACATTTCAACTGTATGACAACCACCAAATGAGACCAAAAATAAATCAAATTTTGAAGGGTTGCCTTGGACACCTACAGAGGCTGGATGATTAAGTGAAACTGAGTGAATAACAGGTAGGGAATAACATACTCAAAAAATCTTTATCTTTTTTGATGTTAAGGAAACCTCCCTATCCAACAATGCAGGAGCCACTCTGGCAGTCACACCCGCACCACCTGAGCTGGGTGACTCTGAAAAGGGACCCTGAACAAAGGGACCTCTGGGCTTTTAAACCCTCACAGTCTCAGTGTGCAAAAGTTTGGGGGCAGTCAGCTTCTGCCGTGCCTCTCAGTGTCCCTCTGTCCCCAAAAACTTACACACCTAATCAATTATATTCACTGTAAAATAAGCACCTCTGTTTGAGTCACTTGACTCTGGAACCCCATACCTACGTATGTATTCATTTAGCAAGGCTTTTACTACTGCTCCTGTGTCAGCCCTCCGTGTAAGAAAGGCTTCATCCAGCCTGAGCGCTGCTCTGCTGTCACCAGTAAATGTTTGTACCCAGCCATAGGTGGCACATCTGCAGTTTGCATGCAGTCGCCGGAAAGGGAAGTAAGTCCGCAGCCATCCCCCTAACTCTGAGCTCAGTGTGATACTTGGGAACTCCTGTCATGTTGGGTAATAGTTTATGATTCCCTTTTTGTGGCATAAATTGCTAAATATTCTTTGGCAGAATTGGCTTTCGCCCAGTTGTTCATACTCCATCACTATTTTGAGTTGCCTCCCACTTTTCCCATTGTCTCTTTACCTCTGCTGAGCAGTTCTTCTCTCACATAGTCTTAGGGTCTGTCCAACTTGGCCTTTCACTCTGAAAGAGCCACAGAGAGCCCTCTGATTTGTCAAGGTCTGACTTGTTCTCCTCCTCCCAGATGTGCTGCACATGTCAGATACTCATTCTGCTCCTTGTGCGCTCACCCTTGCCAAGAGTGGCTGTGCTTCTGCTACCTGGCCTTGGCTCACCACGGAGTTAAACCAGATCAAACCAGTTCATACCAGTTCTGACCAGTTCAAACTGCTTCCAACTGGTTTAAAATGGTTCCAACCAGCAGATCAGCTTGAGCTTGGTACCTCTGGAGGGAGACCCAGGACAAAGAAATCCCAGGGCAATTATATCCTTACAACTGCTGCATCTGCCCCTCACACACTCTTCAAGTGCCTCTTGGCACAGGGGTAATTTTTGGCCTCAGGTCTTCTAACACCTTCCTGGGCTCTTTCTCTGTGTGCATGCAGGCTGGCCATTAATTGTAATTATCTTGTCAAGTTGCAGCTTCTGCTGACAGCTGCATCCTCCTTGTATTCTGCTGTGTGGTTCTGGTGCACCTGCCTGCCGGCAGGGCATGGGAAACCAAAGGAGCCCTACGCTTAGGATAAATGTTACCTAGCAACAACAAAAACATCAGGGTGTTATCAATATTCTTCTCATACTAAAGGCAAAACACACCATTATACCGGCTACTAGGAAAACTACTGAGAAAATTAACTCTATTCTATCTGAAAACATACCTAGGTGTAAGTTCTCAGCTTGCAGCCTGAGGTTTTAGCTACTACATTCTATATCACACAGTATTATAACTCAGTGTAACTCATTCAACTTTAAAACTGATTTATTCTAAACAACCAATATCTCTCAGCAATATAATGAGAGAGTCTCTGAGATCAAATTCTCTGGTAAAATCATGTCATTTCTTGTTTTTCTCTGCATTAAAATGATATATCTCCACCTTATGGTGTCCCTCTAGTTTTCCTGTAACATATATATATATATATATAAAATTGCTTAAAAAACTAGAGCACAATAGGATTGCTGCTCCAGAATGGTTTATTGCACTTCCTTTTATTCCTTCAAGAACAGCAGGAAAGGTGAAGGGAGGAAGAGATCAGATGGGGAAAATAAGAAGAATTGTGCTAAAATTAACCCTTTTTACTCAAATTCCACTCTCCCCAGGACACACCAGCTGAATATTGTTTCTGGAAGTAACTATGCTTAGGAGCCTAAAAGATTTCCGAAGAGAATACATTAAATGTTTCAGAGACCACAAGAAGCCTTACTTAAATCACTTGTCAGAGACACACATCTGCAGGTTTCACTGTTGAATTTCCCCCTTAGAATGCAGCATTTTATGAGACACGCTAGGTGGGTGCTGGCTCTTTATACAGTTTAACGTTTCCCTCCAAAGATGTGTTGCTTCTATAATTAGAGATCTTCTTTTGATGCCTCCAAGCCTAATTTTCTTTTGTATCTTGTGTTTGTTTTCATTAGGTTTCCATGGAAATCCTGGACTTGTAATTGATTTCTTTGAAGTTCAGCAGCTCTGTAAGCAGATGTGAAGCATTCTAGTTAGGATAGCTTCCACTACACTATACAATGCTACCCTCTAGTTCTTTTACAGTACAATAGCACCTTCTTTTAAATCGTTGTGCAGGTATAACACACTGAAAACATGTCTAATACATCTGGAGCAACTTTTTTTTTGCATGAATATTCTGGCTGTTGCCTCACAGGAGAAAAATAAAATCACCCTACTTCACTGCACCTACTTTTGGAAGAAACAAGGTTTTCCAAGAGGGTTTGTCATCACAATTAGAACAAGAGTTGTTGAAAACATTTGCTGCCGTGGGAAGATGACATTTGCTGCTTGTCTTTTGCTGCTGTAAGCTCTCAGGGGTAAAACACTGAACACTGTTCAAATTCAGCCCTTATATTGTGGGTGCTGAGCTGAACTGGCTACATTGCATCCTGCCTGACAAGCGTTCAGCTCTCCGATCTAAGTATTTTCTTGAATTGCAACAAGAACTAAGCTAACCCACAGCCAAAGCCACCTTTTAATCCAGTTACAAAGTACTTAACTTGAAAATACAGCACACTGTTGACCAAATCAACTACCCGTATGGAAGTGAGTTGTTAAGACAGTGATTTTCAACTGTGTGACATGACCAATATCCAGGCATTTTAGCATGTTACATAGTTTCTCCTTTTGTGCTTCAGATATTGAAAGCTATGATTGAAATCACCATATACTCTTGGCCAAGATTCCCTAAAGCCAAGGTTGTCACTGATTCTTTTACCGGTTTGTCCCACTGCTCTGGACATAGGAACATGGTGCAGATGTTCTGTGACAGGTAAGTGCATAACCCCCTCCATGATCAGAAAGTGCTTGTTCCTTTGTAGATCAGAAAACAGAATGAGTGGAGACCATATCAGATAAAATATGTAATAATTCCGTATTAACCCCAGTGTTATTCTTGAAACTTGAAAAATTATGCAATTACTACAGTTTCTTACATATACCTTCATTTCACAGGCTGGGAGCCTCTCTGCTGTCATACAAAGCATTTAAAATGCAGTGGTCATCCTTGCCACAAGCATTGAAGACATCGCTTGTTCAAATTATTTCATCATAACAATGGTGAAACATAAAGTCTTACTACCTTTCCCATGACAGAAGTTACTTGTAATATTAATTACTTGCAGAAATAAAGTGGAATGAAACAGAAACCTGCTATTTAATTTTTGAGAACATCTGAGTAATGTCAATATTTGAGATTTCAAATTTTCCAAGCTTGGGAAAACTCTGATTCTGTGATACCATTGTTTGATAGTTGAGCCAGTTTTAAATAGCAGTGCATACTACTTTTTCTTCTACATATACTTCCATGTTAATCACAACATTCCCCAAAACTGAAGCAGTTTGTGGCATTTTTCATTATAAAAGCACAAAAGAATTTAACTGTGTTATGAAATCCATTAATAATAATGTCACTGAAATCATTAATAATAGCTTACAGGTAATCCTCTAAAGATGTAAAATTTGGTTCAAAAGTTTACCTGAAGCTTATCCAACCTACATAAATCTCCTGGGACATACAGTATTTTATAGGAATTTGTTCAGGTGGATCCTACATCCAGCTGCCCAGAAAGACAAAAAAAACCCCATTTGCTCAATGGTATTCCAATGTTCAGGCTCCAGAGCCATCAGGAGCTTTAAGCTGCAGAGCATTGCAAAACTGTATGAGTGAAATGAAGAATAAAGGGTGAGCATTTTAAAAAAAATGGGCTTTAAATTCAGGTAAGAGTTTGGTGTGCATTGGTCTTCTCAGTTCTAAGTGAGAATTAATCTAGTACTTGGTAATGAATTTTTAGAATGAATGGACTGTCTCAGGTGTCCATTTTGATAATTTATCAAAAACGACAAAGTCTGTTTTTGTCTTCTCATTTTTTATTCCTAATGTTCAGAAATATGTCCTTGTTGAAGCTAAAGCATGTAAAAAATATGACTGCTTTGGATTCATCCATCCTTGGTTGTCATTTTGGCATGGGAGGATTGCACAGAAAAGCAGCAATCAGTTCACAAAAAGAAAGATCTCACTTAAATTATAATAAATGGTCAAAGAAAGGAGAGATTTGGAATCTGGCTTTTCTTTTTATTTTTCTAATTATTTTTTTTACATAGAATGGACATCTGGTAAGCTGAAAATCTTGTTTATCTGCTGTCTTTATACACCTCTTTTCTTTTGACAGACAACTGTGCAGGATACATGCAGAAATGCTAATGATGGCAGGGCCACCAGCAGGAGCTGCAGTGTGTCTTGGGTTTGACTTTCCAACATTTCCAGGATGACCACAGTTCACAAATGTATGAGTAGAAATCTGAAGAGGTCAATCTGAGAAGCGCGTTGGTGTGATTTCAGATTTATATGACAAGTCACCATTTTGAATGAATGCTACCTCATTTTTCACGAAATCAATATAAAACAGCACTTCCTGAAGCAGGAAAAAGAGAAACTGGGCTCCCAAGCAAAACCTGTGTCTTTCAGCTACTGACACCTGACTTGGTGAGTGAAGACAGATCTTAATATCTCTTTATAGGGAAGTAATTTTTGTTTAGTGTACAAAATGATTAAGTGATATGTTTGCAAAACTGACAATGTGTAGGCATTTTTAAAATCCAGCTGCCAACCCAAGGAAGAGGAGAAGAGTGAGGATGATGATGGAGCATGGTCTCTGGACAGCATGAGCAGAGAAGAGGAAGCCTCCTGGAAGAGGAGGCTCTCTCCCTTCATTTTATGCCTTTCTCTCAATTCCATTTTAGGTTTTTCTCTAAATTCCTGGTAGCAATCCTGTCCCATTTCTTCCTCTGCATCTGATGTTCCCTTCACCCTTACTGTAAACTGATCTCTTTATTCTGCATCAGTGAAGCAAAGCAATCTAATTTTCAAACAATTTTTTGCAATCTTCAGTGATCCAATTTGGCTTGGGAGAAACTCTGGCAAGGGATGTGGAGGAGCAGTGGCCAGAGCAAGGAGAGAAAAATAAGAGGGGAGGAGCCAATAGCAGCAATGAGCCATCAAATGGCTCCCCACAGCCTTGTGTCCTTTCCCATTAGGCCAGGAATAATTTTTAGGAAACTCTTCTTGAAATTATTTGTAAGATTCAGCTATCAGTGGGTTTTGCAGCAAAAGCAGCTCAAGAACTCCTGCCCCCTCCGAAAGGCCACACATTTCTCCTCCCCAGTAATTCTCCTCACCAATAGTCCAGCTCCTCGGTTCAGCTCACAGGCAGCGCTAGAAGCGGAAGTGTGTTAAAAACTGCTCAAGTCTAGGTTTGGAAATGTCTAAAGCTGGACCCATAAAAAAGTGATCTCACTGATGCAGCTCATCTTGCTGAAAAGACGATTAAAGTGCAGCCTATTTTGATTTACTGTCTCTGAAATATTTTGGAGCACTTTCTGTTGAGAAATACTGAGCCCTGCAGCCAGGAGGGTGACACCTCACGGAAGATGTGGGGACAGAAAGGCAAAATGCTGTGTAGCAACAAGGGGAAAAGTGTGAGAAAGATCCCTGTGTGTTCCAAGAGAAGGTGGAGGAGCTGGAGGAGGAGGTGATCCAGGTCCCAGAGCAGGGGTTACCCTGCAGCCCCTGGAGAGACCATGGCTCAGCAGGTATCCCCATGGCACCCACACTGGAGCAGAGGAAAAGTGTGAGGGGGAAGGAGCGGCAGAGAGGAGCTGTCATGGACTGACCACAGCCCCCATTCCCCATCCTCCCAACACCACTCACAGAGGAGACAGGCTGAGGATCAGTGATGAAGGAGTGAAGGTGATGCTGGGAGAAAGGGGTGGAGGAGTTTTAGTTTTGTCTTTTTTTCTCATCATCGAAATCTATTTTAACCACCAATAAAGTCACTTATTTTTCCTCAAGCCAAGTCTGCCTTTGTCTGTGACAGTGATCTCCCTGCCTTCATCGAGACCCATGAGCTTGTCAGTCTTATTCCCTCAAGCCAAGGACTGGGGTGAGAAAGTGACTGGCAGCTGGCCAAGATCAACCCACCACCACTGAGGAAATAAATAATTTGTAGTTCTAATTGTAAAGGATAGTGCCTGGCTATAGGAAAGAGCTAGAACAATTTCCAGGTGTGAGGAAGAGCACCAAGCAGCACCATCACACAAGCAAGCTCTAAAGCCAGGCTGCAGAGCCCAGAGAAAATAGCAATATGAAATAGTGGGTGTAGCCTAATTCTGCTCCCACAATCCCTCTGAATTTTGATTGTGAATAGATGTCTTTGGTATTCATACACTGAACTTCCTCCCACAGCCCTAAAATGGACGAACATTGCCCTGACTGGACATTGCAGAGCCTGAGGATGCTTTTCATTGTCCGAGTGCCCTGCTTTATGAAACAACAACCATACGTAACAATACTTCCAACATTTGTTGGGCAATTGTTTTTTATGTTCTTCCTCATGACTGCTTTTCATAGCTCTGCTTTCTCATACACCTAATGGACTCTTACACTGTCTATTGACCCCATAACCCTAACAACTCCTGAAAATCATTAGATTTGAAAGGAAAATACATAAAGTAGAAAATAATGGAGCCTTTTGTTACAGGATTGCCTGTGTTTCTAAAAGATGCTGAATGTCTCTTGGAACCAGGGCACATTGCATCCTCACCTGTAGTGTCACCCAGATTAACACACAGAAAATTACATCTTACTGTAGCAATTCTTCTGTTAAAATATAATTTGTACAGTCAATAGCATTTTCTTCAGTACCTGTTAAAGATTTTTTTTTTTTTAAAGCTAATGGTTCTACATCAAAATTTCTTAGGAATTAAGGTAATGTATCTTACTACCTCGATTCTTCACAACTGAAGTAGTGTGTCCATAGACAAACAAAAACCCATGAATTATCCAGTTTAACTCACAACTGTGCTTTAACAGTATGTATTTCCAAGTAGTTAGCAGGGCAGTCCACCTTTTGAAAAAGGTTTTCGTCTTGGCTTAAATTCTTATTTGGGGGAAAAAAAAAGAAAAGAAAAGAAAAGAAAAGAAAAGAAAAGAAAAGAAAAGAAAAGAAAAGAAAAGAAAAGAAAAGAAAAGAAAAGAAAAGAAAAGAAAAGAAAAGAAAAAGAAAAGAATGACATTAATGAACTACTAACTGATAGTTAAGAGTGTCAGGAAAAAATCTAACCAGTGGATATTCTGCTAGGTAAGCACATAAGACCAACACTAACATTATCTGTGGAAGGAGTTAAATTAGTTTGCAGAATATTAAGCCTCCACCAGCAAAGTCTAGACAGAACACCCTGGCTGTGCAAAGTGATCAATGAATGATGATTCCTTCACTCGTGCAGCTCTAGTGAAATCAACAGTTCAGGAGCTGGTGTCAGTGGATTAAATGCCAGAGTCGCATCCTGAGGAGTGATTGAGAAATTGCCTGAGACTAGTTATTGTACTAAAATATGCTGATGTTGTGTTCTTTGGCAGCAGAGAAACTAATTAGGGAGTTGCAAAGCACCATGAGCATCATCTCTCCCAGTCCCACGGCAGAATTTTAATACTCGTGCCAGTGGCAAAAACCTGATTTCCTGCAGACAGATGGAGCTGGGAGTTGCTGAAGCCCTTTAAGACCTCCCAAGAAAGTGCAACACAGCCTCTCTCTGGTCTTCTCTTGTTCTCTTTGCTTTCTCTTGTTTACTTTGCTAATTTGCCTGAAGCTGTTTGCTCTGGTTGGTTTGTATTTGCTTTAGAGGATGTTGCTTAACACAGATTGTATCTTGTGTTTGCTTTTTAAATTCAAACACCGTGCTACCCTCATAGTCAAAAATCGTCTGCAGTACCAAAACCTCAATTCACCCTGGGAAAAAAAACCCCTTTGATTATGCTGGAAAGGAAATGTGGCAATTTGCAGAGTTGAAAGTTGACAGGTGAGCTTTAATTACGCTGGATATTTGTCTGTGGTCTCTCTAAGCAGTATTAATATATAGGTAAGGTGATGTATTGCAAAGGGAATATGTTTTTTTCCACTGTTTCAGGAGCTGAGGGGGCAAATCCTGCTCATCATCCAGTGATGGACCTGCTCCTGTTGTGCCCAAAACTCTTAAGTGCACAAAATCATTTCATGTGAGCTTGAAGCCCTTCTGACGTCTTTAAATTTTCTACGAGAACAGAAAAGGCAGATAGCGAGCCTTCCTTCGGTGTTACACGGATAAAACTTCAGGAAGTAAATCACTCCATTCGTCAGCTTTGCTGGCACAGACACGTATCCCCCATAAAAAGCAGAAAAAAA
>VWZT01007602.1:260459-272869 GCA_013397055.1 Pachycephala philippinensis | reverse complement strand
CTGAGCTCCCCCGGGCCTCGGCGGGCTGCCGCGCTCCGCTGCTCCAGCACAGGGACACACCTGGGCGTGCAGCAGTGACACACTGCAGACGGCAGCACCTCAGCTGCAAATAAACACTGCTGAGCTGGGCTTAGGAGTAAGTAAAAGGCAAAGTAAATTGAAGATAAAACAAAGCACATAAAAGCACCAAACTGTCCTCTGCACCAGGCTGGAGACTGAGCTCTCACTAGACAAGCAGAACTCAGTCATTATTATCACTGCTTCCATCAGTGATAATGCCCCTCTGAGCCTTAAAAACTTCATACTTCAATACAGCAATGACATGAACACCAACTCTTCCTTTTCATTCAGTCCCAGGCGAACAGAAAACTTCCACGTTCAGGAATGGAAAAAAAAAAATAAAACCGAAATGTTTTCACCATTTCATAAAGTGTTTATTGAGGATGGTAACACAGGATAAATCATGCAACAGCTCAGTAAAAAAAGGGAATCATTTAAAGGATGAAGAATGGTAACTGGTGCTGCTGATTCTGAAAAGTTTATAAAAAAAATATTAATTGTCCAAAAGTGACATCGAAAACCACTTGAAGCTGAACATGGAAATTGCTTATAAAGCATTCATTAATAAGAAAATGTAGATATTGTTTAAAATGATCACCCACAGATTTCTGTAATCAACAACTTACAGGTCTCCCATTCTACAGCTGTAATGGTGGAGCAGGGCTGGACATCCAAGATATTTAACCTTCTCTTCCTGAACAAACAACACAGCCACAAACATTTGCCACTAAGTAACACAATCACATCTCTTACCCCTCAGGACCTGGGCTGCCAAGTGCTTTCATTATTGGGATTACCTTCCCAGACATCATGGCAGAACAGGAACGGGCCCATCCTTGTGGCCTCAAGCGATTTCCTCACTGCCCTCTTGCCATCAGTCTGTTTTAGAAGGGGAACAACTACAAAATGTGACTGTTCCCCTTCTAGCACCAACATACATTTTGAATAAGGAACTCCATGTCAGCAGATGGCACAAAGACTGGGCACCAGCACATCACATCAAACATCGGTGGTTTCAGATTTAGAGTTGACATATATTCGCCTTTTGGAAAAAAAAATAAATATAGTGGAATGAAAACTGAATCAAAGGGAAAGAACAGATGACTACCATCCATCAAGGATGCACATATTTGTGCACTGAAAAAAAAAAAAGAAAAAAAAATCAGTCATTTCAAAGAAAATCTTGAAAATTAAAAAAACGTTTGCACTTGTTCCTGGTCATAAACAATCTCACAAAAATCTCACTTTTGGAACTATTCCAATTGAAACCATACACTGAATTTATTAATACAGTATAAGTTTCTTTATGTAAAAAATCTTTATACATAGTAATAAAAAAGATAAAGGCAAGATGCATCAAACAGAAATCTGCTGGTTGTTTTTCCTCCGTTCTTACAGAGCCGCTGATGACTACCTGCACTATAAAGAGCTGTGTTTCTGACTTTCTGTCTCAAGCATCTTCACCTTTGCTTGTGATAAGGATTGTTCTGTCCAAGCATCCAAAAGGACAGATGCTGGTGATGTTTTGGCACTTACGCTGGCAAACTGAGCTTCTTTCCCTTGAGAACTGCAAGGAAAAGTGGGAAAGAAAACAGTCAGCAAAACAAAGTTGAGATGTAGGAGAAGCAAACACCGTTAAAATGTCAAAGGGACCAAAACCTTTCACACCAAATGAGCCCACTGCAGGCAGTCCTGCCAGGCTGCCTCTCTCCCTTCAATACATATTGGTAAAACTTGATTCAACAATTCTAATCTTGGCCTCTTCTGGCACCCTTAAATTCCCATTTTTCATCCTCACAGGACATACTAGCCCCTCACTACAGTCTCTTAAGAATTATGACTAAAACAACACAGCCCCTTCAGCTTTGTGGTTACATGATGGAAGGTGAAATGTGATTAAGGGCAGAATTACTAATGCACCCAGCAGAAGTGTCTGCTTCTACACTCAGCATGAACAGAAACATCCAAAACTTTCAACTTTTATGGTATTTAAACCACTGAGAAAGGTGTCTGTAAGCACAGGACCTGCATGTAACAGTGTCCATGCTCAGGGGACGGAGGAGGATCCCATGCTTATCCATGGAAGGCAACAGCAGTATATATTTAGCCATACTTAAGTTTTCCCAGAAGTTCATCAGACCATTTATACATTTATATCCTACCCATACCCAAAAACAATCCTCAGAAATAACTCCCAGTAGCAAAAATTGTACTCGATAAATTAAGGATATTTCAGCCCTAATTTGCACACAGAATTAACGAGCTCGCAATGCTGATGTAGCAGATCCCTATGAACCTGTTAACTGCTACATTCCACAACCTGAAGCTGCAAGTTACTGCACTACTTACCTTTTGTAACATACAAATAGAAGAAGTCACAGTACAGAACGGTCTGGACCACACCAGCAACAACAGCTATGAGGTCAAAAAATCCCTCAAAGTAGTAGCGCCAAATCCAGTTGACTAAGTACAAGGCACGGTACAGACCCAAGAAGAAAAGATAGTGAGTAGTGATGGTCTCTGCTTCCCCAGTTTTGCTGATCATAAAAAGTTGAGGGAGAATAGCAACTGATTCCAGATAGATGGAGAAGGTCCACAGTATCTGAAAGGAAAAAAACACAGGTATATTCAACTGTCTTGCTGCTAACAGGACAGAAAACATTTGACTTGGCTTGACTTCTCACTCTCTAACAATGTTATGGATGAATACCAGGCTTTTGTAGGAAAAATTACCTGTTTGAACTCTCTATAATTACATTTTTTAATATAAATTTTCTGCAATTAAACACATAGCTGGATTTTAAATATAATGCAATTCTTTTTAATAGTCTAGATCATTTGCAATTCTATAAAATTTAAGTAGTAGTATAATTCCTTTTGTTTTCACCAGGTGGCACCAACTATTCACAAACTGCATTCCTGGGGATTTCTTTAACAAACAGAACAAAAGGAATTCTGAATTAATACAGCCATCAGTGTACTGGGAAAAACACGGTCTTCTGCTTAATAAAATAATCAATGCTGATAACAATGCTGGTCTCCTGAGGTGCCTTAAATTTGCACAGACATCTGCACCACACAGATTCACTGAGGAAAGGATTAGCCTGAACCTACTAAACAACGACACCCTTCAACCATTCACTGGTCAGGCAAAAAATGCTCATCTTCATGTTCTAAGTATTTTAGGGAAAAAAATACCATCTCCTGCCCACAACCAACTCACCTCCAGAGGAGAGAAGTCATGATTGACAAGAAAGGAGAGCCCACCAACAGGAACTATCAGAAACTCCACTCGGAAGGTGTCATGGTTTCCATCGTAGGTGGCCTTGAACTTCATGTAGATCAGGTACACGGTGGCATACGAGCAGGCAATGTAGATAAGCTGAGGGCAAGGAAAGAAACAAAAACCCAAAACAATCCATGGATGTTCCAGGATTAAATCACACTCCCTGAATAAGCTCTACGAGGAGTAAGCGTGGTCTTTTTTGATTCTTTGCATTGTTCACGTGGTTTTGCAGGCTGTTGGTGGTGCTGAACTTTTGTCAGCTGAGTAATAATTCAAAATGAGCGACTCTGGGCTCCACTGGTTTTGTTGCTTTGAAGGCATCACTTCGTTGAAGTGACTGCCCAAAGGTGAAGACCCTTTCCAGAGAACACAGAACTAAGGAAGTTGACTGGAGAAGGAATACATGTTCTGCAACTGCAGGGGAAGCACTGGCCCCAAACATTCAGGTTAAAAATGTGCAGGTGCATACACACAATAATAATGGAAGGGGCCTTTCTACATTCAAAAAGCCCAGCGTGGTGTGGCTCATGTGGCAATTAAAAAAATATTCAATAAGCCCCATTCAGACAACCATTTAACATATCACAAACAAGCTGATTTGCTTTGGACTTTTAAACATCTCTAAAATCTGAAGAGTGGCAACAGGCCACTGTTCTTCACCAACCAACAGGCCACAAAACCTGCAAAAAACCACAAGACTAACAGACTGAGAGAAGCAGTGAACCAGAATTCAGTCTGAGCTGATGTCTAACCATTTTGAATGGTTATGGCAAAGTAGACTTTGCAGCTATTCCCTGGGGAATAAGCAAAAAGCTTCATTTTACAGGTGAGAAAACAGAACCAGAGAGAATCTAAGACTTTCTAAAGGTCAATCTGCCATCATCAGGACAGAGCTCATTGTCCTGGAGTCAACACAGTATAGCAGACTAGACAAATATTTTAGCTTCTGTCAGTTTCAGCACAAAGATTAAATGTTCCAAACCATTTATCACATTAAAAAAGGGTTCTTTGCAACAGAAAAGTAACAGATTAAAAACCCCACTGTTTGCAGATGCTATTAATCACTCAAAGCTCTGCTCACAGATACAAAATTCTACAAATACTGTATTAAGGAGCTCAGAATCCAAAGGCTCTGCTACACAAGCATCCCAGCTGAGTAAAAATAAAGGCCCACAAGACAGGATACAGGGAACATTTACTACAGATGTAAACTGATCACAGCTGGTATGGTCATAGAAGACACTAAGAAAGTGTGAATGAATCCAAATTTCTTATATTACAGATTTCATCTCAAGAATCTCAACTTCTCAACTGAATTCATCAGTTTGAGAGAATTTCATCTCTCAAATTCTCAACTATTCTCAATGATTGTGTAACATTATATATTCCTAGATGTATGTAAATAGAACACGAAGTTGTGTTGGGACACTCAAGCAGCTTCATCTTGACACTACAATAATGGGCTGAAAAAACAATTATATCCAACAGTCTTTCTAAGCAGTCACCTTTGAAACTGAAATAGAGGCTAACATTTTGAACATTAGTATTTCCACATTCATTCCTTTTCTGGTTAGGAGGGCTGCAGAACAAAGATATGGTCATGGCCCTGAATCATAACCAATAAATAAATAAATGGCAAAACCCCCCTACCTGCTCCTTTAGTGCACCTAATAGTACCTTCCAATCAGAAATTACTATGGAAAAAGCTTCTCTTTCAAGAATATTTTATTTAATCCACAGCCCTTCATCTATACTGTTAATATGAAAACTTAAGCATACACATTTCACTTGTTGGAAAGCAAGTGTGAGTTTAAGACACAAAATTTTATTTTACAGTATTATTTTCCTAATTCTTCAGTACAATTTGCCTTATTGATTATTTAGTTTTTCCTCTTGGCAAAGTTATAGTGCCCTCTGAATTAAAGCTGAAAAGCACCAGGAAAATCCAAGAATAAAGGAATTGGATTTAAAAAGCACAAACATACTGCCCTCTCCCAGACTACTGCTTTATTTTCTTGTACTCAGCACCAGAAATTGCAGGAATTAATAAGAAGTAACAAACTCAAATTCAGGCTCACTGACATTCAGTGGGCAAGTGACAGGGGTATAACTCACAGAAGCTACATTCCTTAGAGCTTACGCATGTCAACTTTTGATCAGCCTCTGACCAGACACTAGCTGCAATTCTGGCAGTGCATTCTGAATACTAATTTACCTTGGAGTGAATAAAAGGAGATTTACTTGAGCTTTAATGTCTCAATTGAGGAATACGGTTTATTTGAACCATTTTTCCAAAAGTTTTTATGTTCAATAACCAAAATGCCATTTGTTCTAAATGTCACAGTCCTGACACAGTTTTTAAAAACTGCATGTAGAGTGCAGGGAAAAAAGCAGAATTTTGAGTCCATCTTCCACATTTTTTATCTAAAGCCCATCTAGGTCTTAGCCAGTAACAACTGTGCAGTGGGTCATTCAAAGTGGCTTTTATCAATGAAATTATGCACTCTGCATACAACATCACTGGCTTTTCTGACTCTTCAGTATACTCTACCTTCATAGATGTGTTATACAATGAAATGAATGAAGTGAAGAGGTCCAGGTAACGGGTAGTGAAGACCAGTGCAAACAGAAGCTGGCTTTTCCCAGAAATACCTAAAGTGACAAAGGAAATAATTAATTATTCAGAAAGTGATGAGGTGCTTTGAAACACTTGATGCCTGGGATGAGAAAGGATATATCCTCTATTTTTAAGCAAGTTGATCACAAAATAAGCACAAAATCCAAGTTCCCAAGCTGTACAAACAGAATTCTAAGCCCATACAGCTCAGTAGTGTGAACATAAGTTACCTCGTGCTGGAAGAGGTGCTGGCACTACACAAGGTTTAGAAGTTACTCACAGCAGGTAGTGTCATCTCCAAAAATATCACCTGCAAGCTATCTGTTCTGTGTTACCACTGGGCAAGGCTGCATTAGCCTTCAGTTCCCAGAGTGCTGTCACATGCCTCAGTACAATCTTTAGATGCTGAATAGCTGGAAAGGTACAAGGGCAAGAGAACAGACCCAGTGACACGCAGAAGGTGTGCTGGCACCAATAACAGGATTTTAGAGGAATACATAGATTTTAAAACATAAGGCAATTCAATTCACAGACTCAATTGGCAACATGGTGAGAAAAACATCAAACAATCAAGCCCACATGTTATTATGTACTAAGACAAAATTTTAAAAAGGGAGAGAAGTGAGATAAAATGTCAGACATCTACACTGCATCTTCAAAGCAACTTTCGATTCTAGGTCAAAGCCCCAATGTCAAAACGTTTGTTTGTATTTAACTTCAGGCACTAGAGCACAGTTAGAAGCATAAAAGCTTTGCACAATCAGTCACTAAAAGCTTCTGAAAACTGAGGTGAAGCATCGCTCCATAATACTGATGGGGTGGTGTGTCACAGCAGGGGGACAAAACAACCTACTCTGTGCCTCTATCTTGTTATTCCAATTATTCTTGTTTTCAGTCATCCAGGGTGAAAATAATTGAATCTGTTCAGCTAAGCATGCAAGTCTTGTTCAAAAAACAAGAGGGAAAAATGCTCTGTAGGAGAGGGTTATGATGCAAGGCTGAAAATCCTTGTCCTCTTATACAGAGATATTTCTAGAAAGGCTTTTATTAACAGTGCCATAAAGCAATTAGGAGAAGGCAATCTGCTATGGCTATTGAAGTCCTTTTTCACTCCAGCTTAAGGAACATGGAATAAGCTGCTCCAGATGAAGGAATTTAACTATGAAGTACAGGAATGGCTGAAACAGTAACAATTAGAAAGGGGGGTGTTTGCAACTTTCACATGTGAAGTGTCTGCAAGGCGAGCCATCTACAGAACAGCTCAAGGGCAGTACAGGGAACATAAAACACCTCAAAACCTGTGAGTTGTAAAGCTGTAAAACACAAGCTGCAAGTATAAAAACCAAAACACCCCCCCCCCCCAAAAAAAAAAAAAACCACAAGCAAACCACTCCCCAAAGTTTAGGAAAAAAAACCATTTGACATTTCTTGAACTACAACTACATTGCACAGACAGCTGAAGCAGCACTCTGGGCTCATCCCAGGCGTGCTTGTTGGCATCACAACTTGCCAATAAAACCTCCCAGCAAGCAAAGCTGTCCTAAGGTCAGAACCCACAGGACAAAGAAACCCACCTGGACAGATTACAGAACAGCATCACACTACAGAATATAATTAAGCTAAATTATTTAGCATGCTATTTTCTTTTAGCAAATAACTGGGAACAGTGCAAAAAAAAAAAAAAAAAGCATATAAGAGACATTCAATTATTGATAACAATTATAAATTCGGATCTGGATATACTGTCTCAAATACACATAATATATTTGACAAATTCTTCTAAGCCATTGCCAGTCTTACCTCCTCAACCCCGAAGCTGTAATTTTTATTAAGGCTTTCAATACTTTCACTGATTTTTGAATCTTCGGAATAGTTGTAAAATCCTGAAACCCACCCTAGACCCAAGATTAAACTAATTTTCAAGTTAACTAGGCTAGACTAGACTAGGCAAGGTTTAAAGTGTAAACGAAAGGCCTGTGAAGGGACAGGCAAACTGGAAGAAACATCTAAACCACGAGCAAAACCAGGAGGGAGCAGGTAAACACACTGCTGTAGGACTGATGCATTTCCAACCTTTAGGAAATGTATCAATACACGTGTCACAGCACTGACCCTGGCTCACCCTCGGCAACTGCAACACACCGAGGCTACAATGATGTTACTCTCACCCTTCTCCCTTTCCTTTTACTCCCAAAAAACATTACCTAGTTCTTGAGCTAAATAAAAATGTCTTTATTTCTTCTTCCAAAGCTCTGGGCTCAAATTTGGAGGAGCCAAACGTCTCCGTTTTGTTTCATCCTCACACGTGGAAAAACTCCTTCAAGTTCCGCACTCCAGCTTGGCTGAAAGCCATAGCATGAAACTTTAATTCAGGTGATTTTCAGAGCCAGGCAGGAGGGCAGAGCTGAAATTGTAGTACTTTCTTATCAACTTCATTCTGCTGTGGTGAGTCAGGTAAGAAATAACAGGCAGGAGCAGAGGCACTGAGCTGTGGAGTGTGTACAGCACTTACCAACTACGAACTGCACATCACAGCCATAAAACCTACAAACAAAAGCTCTTCTAAGGAAGGTCAGTCCATACTTTGCCATGGAAACTTCACAGACTTTTTAAAATAAAGTAGTTTAGTTCTGTACCAAGTCCACATCAGCCACAGAACCACAGCTTCTTTGGTTCTGCTAATAACGTACTAGTATAAAGACTCCTGTGCTTCCAATTTAAAAACCCAACCTAATTTTAAAGACAAATTTCCCAACTGACAAAGAGAATACTCTCCTTCAAAGAGAGAGAAAAAATTCCAAAGCTACCTAAAGCAGCAGTTTTTGAGAAAATAAGAGACAAATTAGCAGCAGCCTATGGCAAGGTACTGTCAGAAGTCTTCATCTTCGCATATTATCTGGTCCACAGTAGACACATAAAATTGAGATACAGCTACACTGCCTAGCAAAAGTACTACACATTTACTATCTACACTACTTTTTTAGAGCATACAGCGTATAATTTGACAGCACTGCAACTGCAGGTCACCTTTAACACTTGATAAATGACACAGAGAAACGCGAATCAATTTTCAGGCAGTAATTTGCACTGCAAACAATGTAATTTGACTTGAAATGGGTAAGAAAATCCAGTCTGAACAAAACAGTGTTTGAAAGCAGAGGATTCCTCAAGTCTCATGAATTTCCTAATTATGACATGATGTCAATAATGGAGTTACCTAGTACATTCTCCATGGCTCTTCCTAATGATTTTTGAGCTGTTATTTTGAGTGGCAAACATTTTTCCAAATTCTAAATTTGGAAACTCAAATAACCAGACATGCAAAAAATTGTTTCCCTGCCAGCTCTAAAATTCTGAAGTCATGATTTGATTTGTTTTCCCCTTGTTCTCTTTTCAACCTATTGACTAAATTAGAAAAAAAGAAGTTAAGTTTCTCGAACACTGAAAACACAGACTGCTTCAAAGTGCAGATGAGCCTAGTCTCACCTACCTTCCTCAATTAGAGGAGTCACTTTTCAAGAAAGAAAATGGGGACTATAAGTCTTCAAAAAAGCCAGGTTGCAGCAGAGGTGCCCAGGCTGTCTCCCTCATTTCCAGCTGCTTTTACAGGCCTCGAGTTGCCCTGGAACAAAGGCCTCAGACACACACAGACGCAACCAGAAGAGAGGAGTCGGCACCATGTGGTTTGCCAGCTCTTCATGGATCACAGCCTGCAGTTCAGCCAGCAGTTAGAAGCCCTTATTTATTTTCAAAGCCTCTGCTGCTTCAAAAGGGGACAGTTAAATAGCAGCTGGTTTGCCCACGTTTCCTCAGTCACCAATAACCACAAGGTACAAGTTTATTTAATTTATAAATGGCTCTAATAACCATGCAATGTAAAGGAATGTGAGAAAGCCCTCTAGTAAGAGGCTCTTCGTAGCTGCTCAGCATTAACTGGTAACTACTTAGGGGTTATTGTTGTGTATGACTTTACAAACATATGCAAATATATATTTACAAAGTTTTTATCAATAGAAACATCAACTGACAACAGTGAACCACTAGGAGGAACAGAATAGAGCCCCAAAAATAAAATTCTTTGCTCATGTTCCTTTGAGGTATTCAGGTTCTTCTCATTCTAGAGAAACTTTTTAGGCCTCAGACACCAATCTCACAGCAGCAACACGGGTCTGGATTTACTCCTGAGGACTCAAGCAGAAATGGAAGACACCAAAGAAACAACCCCTGACAAATACATCCCTGTTTCATTTTTTTCGCTCAGGAAAATTAATTAAGCAAATATTTTCTAGTGAAAGAGCTCATGCATGTGTGTTTGAGTCCAGGGGTGCTGATTAATTTGGCAAAGGGAAGAGCTGAAGGCCCTGTGTCATACAGGCCCATTTATTTTTCTTTCTTGGAGAAAGCTGTACCAATGATTGGTGGGAGGCTGCTTTCTTATGAATAAACCCCTAGCAGCAGAGATTCTCAATCACAACTGGCTTAAGGAAAGCAGCATCAGATCACTTTTTAAGCAGAAAGATGGGACCAGGTCACATTGTACTATACTGTGTAAATAACCTCACATCCAAAGGTCACTCAAGAATCTCTTGGCTCAAACCCTATCTGAATTTCAGCCTTGCCAACAGAATTTCTCATTCTCCTTCTTCAGACAGTAAATGATATTCAGCTTTTAGATCATTAACCCTTTTGCTGTTTGTAATCTCAACCGCCTTTCTCAAACACAGGACAAAACTCTACACAAGAGCTGGAGGAGGCAAGGCCCTCTCCTGCCAGATCCAGGCAGGATTCCTGATGCACTAGAGCATGAGCCAGGTAAGTTCATCAGGAAGGTGCTCTTGAGCTCCATGACCTCAGGAACAATAGTTCTGCACTACTCCATGTGGGCCATGGAGTCATTTGCTTGACCTCTTCCGTAAAGTTAAGAACAGTTTCACCTTAAGTCTGTTTAAAACCAAAGCTATTCGTTTACTTTATAAAACCCAAAACTATTCATTTACTCTTTTTTGTGCTATCAAGTGATTAGCCAGTGACTAGACATGAAAACATACAGAACCCGTACTTCCTCCTACCTGTAGTGTAAATCTCTTTCATTTCCCCAATCTCAGTTATTTCAGGTTACAACTTAAAAGCATGAAGAATTAGATTAACTGAAAACTTTACAGATACATCTGTTCAACAGGGCTAACCCGGTATTTGACCAGTATCATCAACACATGGCAAACTGATTTCAAGAACAATTGCCCTCACTAAAGAAGCAGCTCACTGGAGAGAAGGCAAAGTCAAGCTCACAGTCAAACCCCCGTGCCCAACAAGAACGGTATTCCCAGGGTGGCTGGTCCGATCCACATAACACACAGCGCACGGAAATGCCCATTTTGAATGACAACAACTCCCAGTTTTCTGAAAGAGATCAGCTATGCTGCAGTTACGCGAACTGCCTGCAATTCCCTCCAACCACCACACCGTACAGCCGAAGGGGGAAAGCGAACCACGGCTCAGGGAACTGGAGCACGCCCGTTCCGAACGGGGGGAAGCGGCAGCGGGGGGCGGCGGAGCAGAGCGGGGTTCGCCCGGCCGGGACCCGGCGCAGCTCCCGCTGCCACGTCACACAGGCCCGCGGCTCCCGCCGGGAATCTCCCTCCTACCGCTTCCTACTGCGGCTGGCCCGGCCAACAGCAAACCCTCCAGCAGCCCTAAAAGCGGCACCAAACACAGTTCAATTCCTGCACAAAAGCCAAGGACAGGGGGAGCGTGAGGCCGCCGCGGAGGGCAGGGGAGAGCGGGGAAACTTCAGAGGCTGCGAACCGCGAGTCAGTGGCGGCCGGCGCTGCACCAAACCCGGGGCTGCCGCGTACACCGGCGGCCCAGAGGCCGGGCGCGGCCAGGGCAGGCGAGGGAAGGGATGGAGGGACGGAGGGAGGGCGGCTGCCCGCCCCGCGGGGGACGAATTCCTCCCCCCCCTCCAAACCGGCCTCCCCATTCATTCGCCTGCCGCCGGGCAGTTACATAAGGAAGGAGCGACCCTCCCGGGGACAGCCGGAGCGGCGGTGCACAGGGATTAAAGTACAAATAATGGCAACCACAACACCTTTCAGTGTATGGCAGCTCCCGCCGGCGCACCCCCACCCCGGAGCGGGGATGCGCCTCCTCCTTCCCCCTCTCCCGGCTGCTCACCCGCTTCGCCAGCGCCGGATTTGGAGGGGGCCGAGTCGCGGGGAGGTCAGGAGGAGGGCAGAGCCCCCTCCCCTGCGCGGACCGGAGCGACCGTCCCTTTTCACCTGCCCGGGCCGAGTTCTGCCCGCCCGCCCCGGGGGCCCTCAGAGGCGCCCCAGGGGGGTCAATGCCCTCCCCGCCTTTCCCCGCTTCGCCAGGGCCGCCTCCCGGGCCAGCGGGACAGGCGGGACCCCCCCGCCCCGGCTCGCCGGGCTCTCCCCGGGGCGCGGTCCC
>VWZT01007602.1:196738-259881 GCA_013397055.1 Pachycephala philippinensis | reverse complement strand
ATATTATAGCGAATATAATATATTTTATATTATGTGTATATTCGATTCTGTTTTGTAGCCCAACAGTGCGAAAATCTACATCAGCTACTAGTGAGGGTCCAGCGGAGGCCATAAATGTGATTGAGGGGTCTGGAGCGTCTCTCAGGAGAGACTGCGGGGGCTGGGGCTGGTTTGTCTGGAGAAGAGAAGGCTGGGGGGATCTCATCAATACATATAAATATCTCAAAGGTGGGTGCCAAGAGGGTCACAGAATCATGGAATTAGAATGGTTTGGGTGGGAAGGGACCTTAGGGATCATCTCGTTCTGCCCCCTGCCCTGGGCAGGGATGCCGCTCACTAGACCAGATTACTCAGGGCCAGCCTGGCCTGGAGCACTTCCAGGGATGGAGCAGCCACAGCTTCTCTGGGCAACCTGTGCCAGAATGGTGCCAGACCCTTTTCCGTGGTGCCCAGGGACAGGACAAGGAGCAGTGGCCATAAACTAAAACAGAAGTAGTTTCACCTCACCATGAGGAAGAACTTTTTTCATTGAGGGTAGCAGAACACTGGGACAGGCTTTTCAGGGCCATGGATTCTCCCTCCCTGGAGGCATTCCAAATACATTCCTGTGTCGCTGCTCCAGGTGACCCTGCCTTGGCAGGAGCGTTGGACTGGGTGATCTCCAGAGGTCCCTTCCAACACTAACAATTCTGTGACTCTGTGTAAACTTCCAAGAAAAAGAAAAAAAAAATTATTTCTTCAATAATCATGCCTTGAGAGTCAGCACGCTGCCTCTTCAGAGTCCTGAATCTCTAAAACAGGACATGACCAGCATTCATTCTCAAGTTCAGTGGGCAGTTCAAAGAGGCATCTCCTCTTAATAACTCCCCAATAGTCTCTGTAAAAAAACCCCAACAATTCAAACAATAACAAAGAAAAATAGGAATAGCTGCCCAGGAATAGGATTTCCAATGGTTGTAGAAAATGGGTAACAGCTTATTCAGGGTAAACAGTGGTGCTTTGCTGGGTAGCAGCATTTCTTTAAAATCTCTTGGTTTACATTGTTTCACACCCTGTTGGAGGAAATAGTGTAAGGACTTTACTGTTACAGAATGATATACTGAAAAGTTCCCACAGCAGAAGGTTATGGATTGTTTGAAATTTATGAAAAGGATCCTGACTACAATCTTTAATTTCCCTGTTTAAAATGTGGCACACACATTGAAATCTTTAAGGAGTTTACATAATCCTGAAAAGAAAGAGAACTGATTAGTACCTGCTATTGAGTTTATCTTTTTTAGTAATACCCACAGTGTGACAAAAACAAATTTACTTATTTTCAGAGATTAGGAATCAAAGCCTGTCCTCTTACAACGCTGTGTTTACAAGTACAACAGTACAACTCCTTGACAAGCTCCATAGTATCTCATATCACTTCCTAAGAGAAGAGGTTGTATGTTGCATTTGAAAAGTTTTATAGATCTCAACTCAATCAGAATAATTATTTTTAAAATATTGAATAATTTTTGGCATCAAATAATGTTTGATGTAACCACCAGTGAGTTGCCTACTTGAGGACACAGGTTAAAAACCCAAATATAGTACTTGGAGAATTTGTACTGAGGACGACAGCGTCTGGCAGAACTCCCCAGATCTTTGGTACCAACTGCAACAGGAGGGGAGAAAGTGCAAATTCATAAATACGACATTTGCAGCTGCAGTGCTGAGGCACTTCCACCACTGCACACACGTGTGAGCTCTGAAAACTCAGATATGTCTCAGAGCACTGGCTGGAGCAGCCTGTTTGGCACAGGCTTGATTGAAATGTGTACATTTAATATGTCACATCTCAACACTACTGAAATAAAAGTAGCTAATAAAAACACTGACAGATGCATATCTGGAATCTATTTTAATAGATATGTTAAAGGCAGAGAGCTGACGTCCATTCTCTCAACTCCCTTCTCAGTTCATGCAGGATATATTCAGAACTTGTTTGTGATCTAAATTGTTTTCTGACAACTGATTGAATGTTGAAACATGTCAGGCCCCAATTAAAGATGACCTAGGGCAGTTTCAGCTTGTGCATCAAACCAATGTGATTTTAACTATAGCAATGGCTATTCTTTGATAAATCAATACAGTTCACTTCCATATACAATGGTTAAAAGTTATTGAGGAAAGCAGTACCAAAAAATATTACCCTGCTGTATTTGTGGCAGATTAGCATTTTCCACTGTTTTCATATTTCTCCTAAAAGAATTTACTTTTGGCTTCTCTCCTTTTCTCCTTGTCCCTCAAAGAGAAGATTACAGATATTAAGTGAGATGCTGTTAAGTATTTGTAAGGCTAATTATACCAGCTAAAACATTAGAAGATAAATGTTATACTGTTGCCAGCAAAGCAAGAAATCCATCAATCACGATTCCTGCATTTAATACTTCAATGTTTAGTCACTTGGCCTGTGAGCTCTGAACACGCCTGTGTTCCTGCATCATGAGGGCAAGAAAATCCTCTCGTTAATCCGGATTGGGAAAGCAGACTGATGCTGAACAGAAAGGGGCAGGAAGAGACAGATGGACATTGGTTGCTTTCTACTCATTGCAGAAAAAATGTAATACATTTTGTGACTATCTATTTTTGGGTACAAATAAAGAACCAGATGTGAATTGTGATAAAAATATCCTATGGTACAAAACTCCTACGTGTCCTGATGCCAGGCAAGGTCCAGTGGGGTCTTTGAGGTAGTCTCATAATTTCTCTGTTTAAGGACTGAGTAGATAGATATGGAAATATAATCTGATAATGGATCACACTCTTCACTAAAATATGAAATTATGGATACCCGGATAGCACACAGGTCTGTTTTGCTCTCTGACAAGTTTGTTATTTATCTGCACTTTCAACAGCATGCTCTATAACAATGCACACAATACTCTTTCTGAGGAGCAATTTCAAATATTCTGGGGTACCAATAAAAGAAATTTAACTTACAGTGGAGTTTTTGTTTATTCCTTGCAGATCTGTCTTTTCTATCCAGTTTCCCTCCTGCCTTACTGGAAAAGGAAGTCAGATCCCTCACCTCCAACAGCACTGGAGTAAACAGTCCCCAGGGCTGTCCCACATCATATGGCACAGATGAGAATATTTTACTAATCACGACTATAAGGTTCTTAGCTCTCCTTATCCCATGCCTACAGATCTTAAAAATACAAAACCAAAACACACTCACCAAAAAACCCCACAAACTTATCAAAAACATTTAAACATTTTCACTGAAATAAAGAGACCCCATTGCTTATAGTTGTGTACCAGCCTGGAATATCAACCTTTTTTGAGAAAAGAAGAAAAAAAATAGAGGAAGAGATGATTTGAAATTTGACTTCTATTCTAAGGAGGACAGTCTATGACAGGGGAACAAGGTGCTGCAGTTGGATGACTGTTCCTCGACTGCCATGGGGAAGTTGGCAGTGTCCCACTGGGAAGCAGTGTGTGATATCTATAACCACAACACAGCATGAGCCAAAATACCAGCAGTGCCCTATGGCCAGTTACCTGCTCAAGTGACACACTCCAGGTGACTTTTGATTCCTTGCTCCTTTCTGAGTGCCATCTGAGCGAGTCAGGCCTCTCCCATAGCCCCAGGTGGGTTTGGCTGGCACACCTTGAGCAGTGTCTCACAGCTGCTCCGAGGGGGGCAGCCAGTGGGGCTCTGACAAGGTCCCAGCCCAATGTGATGGGGCTGCAATTTGTGTTACTGGGAAATAAATGAGGGGGTGATGATCCCTAGGCACAGCAGTGCAGTGATAAGCTCAATCTGCCATAATGCAGTACGTAATTGCCTCTGGAATATTTGAGCAGATTATACGGAGGCACAAAGGGCTTCTTAAAATTAAGGAGGGATGCCCTTCTTTTTAAACAGTATCTTTGGAGCCTCACACTGAGGAGCTGGTTAGCTCTGATGTGACAGATTGAGATCACTGCGAGTCAAACATTCCATGCACTGTACAAAACCTGACAACAGCCATAATGCCAGCTTTAACAGGGACGGTTTTCAGACACTGTGGATGGGGAGTTGTTTTCTTCCTTTTGGGGATTTAGAGATACCACAGATGTGGCATTTACCTCAGTACCAGGTCATAGGGATATTTTCTCTCCTGCTGATCCAGAACCAGTAGCCCTTTTCTCTTTTCTAAACACAATTCTTAACATAAACATATCAGGCACTGAAATAATAAGCCAACAAAATTATTTCTTTCCATCTGTTAACTCCTGAAGACTCCTACCTCCAATCACAGGAATGAAATTATATGCCTCCTCTCACTTACTGCTGGACAGGGTCACCTCTCACGGGGCTCACAGCACTTAGAGGAGCCAGGCCTACACTAGAGGGGTGACTGTCAGCATCCCACAGGACATCTGGCACTGCCCAGCAACCATCAGAGGAGTCACAAGTGCAGAGGACAGCTGCAGTTCTCACAATCAGCAGATAACAAAATTATTATCATGATATATATTCAACAGCAGATTTATGCACAAATCCGATTTTTTTTTCATTCTCAAAGAACTAAAAGAACTAAAAAGAATGTAGGAGAAATTAAGCTTGGTTTAAAAAAATGTTACCCACATCTACAAACAGCAACATTTCTTAAAGAATCAAATCTTTATACCACATTTCTCTGTTGTATATTCTTCCCCAAAATCCTGATCGTGCAAAAAGAGAGGGACTGAGACATTTTTCCCATGAATGCATTCCAGTGAAAGTGATCACGTGCATGTTGTTTGCAATACACATCTGCAGAGGGGACAGATGCCTGCACTGAGGGGTTCTGTGGCTTGTTTCACAGAAGTAAAGTGCCCATATTTCAGTTTCCTCTTAGCAGTGGCAGTGTGCAGGATTGTGAGTGAATGGCAGATCACACACACAGATTACATACCATGCATACTAGTGCTCTCCGTGCCTTTCTCCCCTTTCCATCTATTCTTCCCACAGAAATTCAGTTTCAACAGTTTTGATGGAGGTGTCTCATAAATCCCCGATTTTGTAGAATGCGCTTTTCCATCAGTGACCTTTACAAGAGTTACATTGGCAGGAGTAAAACTGCTTTTCTACAATACTTGCCATCCAAATGCTCACACCATCTCATGAAGCAAACAGGATTTGCAATCTCACTGTGAAATAAGTACAACATTAAGTCAGTGCTCCACATTTTCCCCTCCTACACTACTCTTGTAAGAAATAGGTAAGTCCTTGACCAAACGTAAATGCAATGCCAAAGTTCTTAAGATAATTATTAATTTAATAAAATATATAAATAAGCAGTTCAGCTATTTGAAAGCACTTGTGCTTGAAAAATATTACAGCACAGATGGCGCAAAACAAAGAGCTCACTCCTGCTCCAATTAAAAGCTAAACTCTGACTCACATAATTGCAAACGGAATCACTCCCAGGTATATTGACAGAAGAAGATCACTTTCAGCTCATATAGATTTTTGAAGGGCTTGGTAGAGCTAAGTCACGAATCTGACCTAAGCAGCTGAACTGGAAATGCTGGCTGTCTTCTTGACATGAAAACACTCTCCTGCATCTTCAGAAGTGCACACAGAATTCAAGTCAGGCAATTTCTAGAAATCAAACAACCTTTTAGTACTTTCACATCTGAGTGAGGCAGAACTTTTAACGTGAAAACACAGATAAATCTTTATAATGCATTTGATCCACTGAAGTATTTTTTGGTTTTAGTGGACATTTGCATGTATTTGCTGGGATTAATAAAACAAACTTCTTTCTATTTAAATATATGTCTCAATCTCCTGTTCACATGCAGAAAAGGAAATGCAGCTGGAGAAGCTGGAATCTTACTGTGAGGATTAGAGAAAAAAGCGCCAGGGAATTTGCAGCCATCATAATTCTTTACTTATAAAATGCAGAACTCAGGCATGTAGTATTATCTGTAACATCATGTCACACTTGCCAGGGTTAGTTACAGGCAAAGGCAGTTCCCAGAGCAGCAGATTGGTGAAGAGGGAGAGGGAAAGGAGGAGGTGAGAAATGGCTCTCACTGCCTACTTTGCCAATAACAAAGCCCTGAGAATGAAGTTAGCCCCGGCTGCTGCAGGAATTACAGAATATATGGGGCTGTGGTGGGAACTGTTACTCCCAACAGCAGCAGCAGCTCACATTCACCTTCCCCCAGCAGCAGCCAGGCTCTTCCCTCCAGCTCTCCCTCCCTCCCACTCCTATTGCTTCCTTCCCCACCTGAGCAAAATTTCAATTCTACTTTCAGGGCTGAGAAGCCAGATGTAATGTTTGCCATAAAGAAATACAAATTACAGTTTGAAGGGCATTTACTACAGTACAGCCCTGAACAAAAAAGCTAAACTTTTCAGTCCGTGCATTGCCTTTTTTAGTCTAGAAAAAATAAGACTTTTGCAATAGCAAAATGGAAAACTGTGCCATGTGTTCGTGGTCTAAAATCATGTTGAATGACATCAAAATGTATGTTCACTTGCAGAGGATTTTTAATATATCTTTTCCCTCCATTGTTTAAAATACTGAGGTGTGGCATGAGAAGCTAATATTAGACACATAAGTCATATGCTGATAAAACACAGGAAAATATCTATGATTTATAATGATGAGAAATTCCTTATTCTAGGTTTTGTGGAAAATACTGCATTGACAGTCCTAGTAGTGTGTAGGCCCAGTGAACAGCTTCCCTTTAGTATTCCCAGGTGTGTACTTCAACCCCACCTGAAGTGAAAGGACATCTCTTGATGAACCTAAGCAGGTTTCCATGGTGCATTCTGTCACATGAAATAATAACAGTATTGCCAATGCCCTCAGTGTCAACAGTTCCGTGTTGGATACAAACAGCCAGGGGAAAACTACATTTTGTAGAGGTGCTTAAATTCTAAGAGCCTGTTATCACTTCTTGTCTGAGCAGGATTTAAACCAGCAGCCAGATGAAGTTATTTTATTGCAACAGCAGTAACTTTTAGTGCAGTTTCTACTACACCACACAGAAGGATAGCCCCTCTCAGAGGAATGTGCACTTGAAGTAGAAGAAAACCCAACAAATGGAGACAACAGTGTGACCAAATTAGCCCATGTAAAAAGCACTGGGTATCAGACATCAGCCTCCAAATAACAGTCCCCTCCTACCTGTCCCCTCTGTAATTCAAGTTCTTCCCTAATACACAATCCTATATTTCAGTGATTTTCTCATGAGACAGATAAGCCATTTCCAGTTTTTAAATCTGGACTATTTGGAGGGATACTGTGTTACTTGTTAATGGTAAAGCTATGGAAAGGAGATAGTTCTCATCACGGCAGATGAGGGTCTTGCTTGTAAGAATTTAACCACTCTGCACTCAGAAATCTCAGAGCCTCTTGATTCTACTGTTCATGCTGAGCTGACACTTTTTTATCTTTAGCATCTCTGTTGTAAGCTCCAGGACACTGAAAATCAAAGCAAAGAAAAATATTAAGTCTTCTGACATGCCTTGCTTTGCAATCTTAAAGACTAAGTAGAATACTTAAGCATTTAGTTTGCCTAATTGGAATTTAAACTTTAAGCCCACCAGTGCTCTTCTTAAATATTAGCCTGCCAAAATGTTGAAATCCAATGAAAGTTAATGAAAATACTCTGCTAAATAGAGTTTATCAAAGTGTATGTGGAATAAAATCTTATCCATAGCCTGGAATAGGCTAAACACAGAATAAAAGCAAGAACATGTTCCAAATAACAATGCAGTAATTGATTTGCGTTACATGGAGTTTTAAATATACCTTTGTTATGTTTGTCTTTGCAATAAAGATAAGATAAAGTGTTTTCCCCTTGATTAGATTCAGAGATAGTCTAACCAAGGCATAAGCCACATTTCTCCACATTTTAAATTATTCAATAATTGTTATCTTTGTATTCAAAGCAGGAAGAGGGTCCCACAGTCCTCTGTTACAGGTGATCCGTGCTTCTGTTATAAAGTTACCTCCAACTGAAAATAGAACTTACCTCAAGTGTAACACCTGTGGGTTCAGAAAGGCAGGTGCAGTGTAAACACAGCACACAGGCAGATGCCAAAGCTGCTCAAACAAGGAGCACCTGGAAAGCAGAAGGCTTTATGTCTTAGTGTCACGCTAAAGTTCAGCTCTAGAAGTCTTACCTACACCACCCCAAAGAGGTGCAGCAAATTCCAACATTTGAACCCTAATTGCATTCAGCTCTGAAGAGATGTCGCTTCCAGTTTAACATACACAGCTCCAAAGAGAAGCATGTCACAGGGAGACGGGAACAATGGACAAGAAGCTCAAGAACTCAGGTAATCTTTACCTGGAAAACCCCTCCCTTTGGCAGATCTCCAGAAGGAACAGGTCACACCTGAGAGGGAGCTGGGCTAAGAGCACTTCCCACGTGCTTCTAGGGAGGTCTGCTCTAATTCCAGCAAGGCCATCATAGCAGTTTAGTTCCCCTTACTCCTATTCCAGCACTTCAGCTTCCCTCTCTCTCCTTCAACAGCTTATGTCTCTCTGGTGTCACTGGAAGCAACAATATTTGCTGTCTGTTAGGGGTAAGTCCTCAACATTGTGCTGACCATGTACAAACTCTCTCACTGTAACACATCCAGTGACATTGCCAGTGGGACTTGCCCAGTATAAACTGCAATATGAAGAAGTAAAAGGTTAAACCACTGACGTATGGATACTAATAAGCCTTAATTCCAAATAGGATGGGAATGGCAGGAAAAGACATTAAACAGTCCTACAGTCTGGATAAAGATGCTAATCCACCCCAGTGCTACCTCCTTTCCCACTTGCAGCTCTGCAAACAACATTTTGCTGCATATAAAGGTTGTGACCTGAAGGTCCAGAGATGGAGACCCCTCCCTTAAATTTAGGCAAAGAATATGGGAAGGAAGGAGAGGGAAAAGCTCACTGTTTCAGACCACGTTTTACACAAGCTAGTGCTTAGCACAGTGTAATGCTACCAGACAGCTGCTAGTGCCATCTGACAGTCTTCCTCCATTACCTCTTGCTGTGGGTAAATCCAACATCCTCCTGGCTGTTTGTCTTGGTCAGCCACGTGATTTGAGGCACGACTGTAAAAGCTGGTTAGTAAATTCACTGCAACCCACCCTCAGAACACTGCAACCCCGATCCTGGTGCGTGCTGTGAGACCTCACAGCCCACCGGTGTGTGCCCTTCCCCTGAGCAGGAGCAGGGAGGGCTGCACTCACCGCTGGGAGCCGGGGTGTGCCCCTCCTGGGGAGCTCCTGCGCTGCTCTGTGTCCCTGGGCTGCTGCTCCTGGCTCCCTCCAGCGCCAGCCCCAGGCTCTGGAGCTGGGATGCACTCAGATGCTCCCGCTGTGATCCCGTAACCATGGCGGCATTCTCAGGGCCCAGGTTTGCTATCTGCTCTGGGGACAACGCCTGGGAGGAACAAAAGACAGAGAAATTGGTTTAGGCTGTCAATTATAGAAGGCAGGTGAGGAATCAGAAGGCAGCACTGCCTTGCATTTGGAATGGGGGACAGTAGCCTGCAACATTGTGTTGCTATAAAAGAGCTCAATAGAGCTTTAAAAAATCCTCTGTATTCATTTACTTCCCTGACCACTCATCTATCTGTCACCTTTCTCTTTGATGCTGGGAGCTGACAGCTTGAGAAGCTTTTTATGCCAGCACTGTATTGGACACTTCTTCAATATATTGTTGGAGTTTAATTTTCCAGCCATTTCTTTTCTGATTTGTTCAAAGACTGATGGCATCCTCTTGTGTTTTCATTTATTTTCTCTTACATCTGCTCCCAAGCAACCTCACTTGAACTTACATTTGACCTTTCATTTTAGTTAGCAGTAGAGCAATGAGATTAAAAGACCCCATGCTTTAATCTCAGTATTCAGTCTTTCTTTTAGATTGAAAATCTTCCCAGCTTGTTCATATTAAATTTAAAAATTAAACATGGCAATCATAATCTTACAGTAATTATCTTATATCACATAGCAATTAACCAGTTTGTAAAGCCTGCATTATTGGGCAGGCTGGGTTCCTTTAGTTCTAGTTAACATTCTGCAGTCACAAGCATTTTAACCATTTTAAACTATGACACCCTCCTACACAACATGCTTTTTTCCTTGCAACAGTTCTGCATCCAGGTTCTCCTTTGGAAGGACAAAATTCCCCTTGCAAGCAGGTCAGATGATGGAGCAAACCCGTGCCCATTTTTCATTGTCTGCCAAATGGTGTGCTGGTTTAAACTGAGCAAACTCATGGAAATGCCTACAGGTCCAGACACTTTGAATTGAGCATCTTCTTAACTCACTTGAAGTCCATAATACAATGTAATTTTTCGTAAATCAAATTCTGAATAATTTATACAGCTGCAAAATGAGGCCATAAAAAACCTGTGTAAAACCAAAACCTGCTTTGAATCTTTCAAATACAGAAAACTCTTCCAAAGAGGTACCCTGCTTTTTGTTAATCACTGTCTGTAGTATCATTACTACTCTTACTAACAAAAATGTTGTTTGATAGAAATTCTACAAGATTGCATAGAGCTGTTTTGCAAAGGAATGTTTTCAGTAAGGACATTTTAGGCTTATCTGAACTGCCAGTGGTACTGTGCACAAACAGTCAGTGCTCAAGGAGTTTTTTCTGGGAGCTGACACAGTTAACTCTCTGTTTAGCTCATCTGTCCATAAGTACATTGCTTGCCCGAGCATCTGAAAGAGACCAGCCCAGGCAGAGTATTAATCTTGTCACTAAGTCAAAGAAAGTCCAGGACAGTGATCTCAGGATCCCTGTTCTAATTTCTGGTCCACATTCAGTGCTGCTGTAATTAGATGTAATTCCTTTCTGATCTGTATCTGCCTGTACAATCTGTTTTTCAGAGCTAACTCAGGAGAATGGTGCCAGATTTTAGGTTAATAAAGCAGCTCTTACACAGTCAGCAGAGAAATCTGTAGCTATTACAGCATCCTTGCAAATGTTAATAAACAGAGAAGAAAACTCAGATCTGAATAAAATGTTGGAAGATACAGAATCCATTCCCTGTTTGTGATACTTGCTTTTTCTTTGGGATGTGTTCTGAAGGATGAATAAAGCTTGTCTAGCATATTTCATGGGCATCACAAATACAGATAATACAGCTGAAAGCTGATGTTCCAGATCCTTGATGGTCTCTCACTTAACAGACCATAGAAAATTTTTTGCCAAAACCAAAAGCTATAAATCAGTGCTGCAGTTTATTTATACTAGAGTAAAACCAATAGAAATTTAGTAACTTCTTCAGTAATCAGGCTCTTACTTGGAATATTTCAGGAGGTATGTGTCTTACTGCTGATGGCTGGAAATATGGCATCAAGCTTTTATCAAAGGCTTTTAATTCATCCTCACTCAAACCACCTAAAAACCCCAAATAACAGAAAAAAAACCTCAGTTAATGTTCTTTTTATTAGATTTATTTTTATGGTAATATAAACTTTAAGCATTTATAAAAAATATAAAATAAATGGTTTATTCCAGGGCATTATAGAGAGAGATGCTGGTTCTTTTTATGTTTTGTTTCTTTCATTATATTCCAGCATTACAAATGATCTGACCTTAGCCATTGACATGGAATGTACTCTACCTGAGTTATTTTATCTTGGAAAAGAGAATTACAAAAAACTGTGAAATCATAAGCAGTGTTATTAGGGAATGCTTGCTCGCAGTCTCTTCTGATCCAAGGTTAGGGAGCATAATCATGCAATGGGAGTGACTTCTTCACCCCTTAGGTAGTCATGGTGGGGAATCACTGCCACAGGCATCGGGGATGCTAAGATTTATGGGAGTTCAATGTGCAGTTAAATGATAACAAAACTGGAACAAAACTGGGAGTGACCTCTGGCTCAGGGAATCTCCGAGGCCACAAGAGCACTCTGGAGAAGCATCACTCCAGGCTAAAGCTGCCCTTGTGCCCTTCCCTGGGCAGCCCATCCTTTCCAGGCAGGATGCTCGGGCAGCCAGAGCACAGCTCCTCCCAGTACAGCCTGGCTCACAAAGAGTGACTGGGTCTGGAATCCTGCTTGGTTTTGCCCTCCTTGATTTACCCTTTCCAACTTACAGGACCCAAGTAACTTCAGGCTGTGCTTCCCAAGGTCAGTTTGACCAGATTTACAGAACCTTACAGAGAACAGCACTTTTCCTTAGTGCTTCTGAAATTGCTGGATGTCTGTGCCTGCAGGTGACTCCCCTCTGGAAGAAATGTCTTTTGCCAGTCTAGAAAAATTCCCAGCTCCGTGAACCCCTCTCTTAACAGCAATGCTTCACCACCATCACCATCTGGAGCTGTAGTTTTGTTACCTGCTATAGTACCAATCTCCTGTAAAATAGAGCCATTCCAGCTGGGAGCAGCACCAAACACAGATTCTGTCATCTCCTTAAACTGCCTCAGAACAGGGGTGCTACAGAACAACAGGCCAATTCTTGCAACTGCAGCACTGCAAAAGGCAACAAGGTCAACATTACACACTGCAATTACATAAACAGGCCTGGAAGATACTTAGCCTGCTTTAAGAAGACTGTAAAACCTGTTTTCAATTTAAAATACACATACATAAATTGCATACAAACATTTAAGGTTTTGAGCAAAAACCTGGATTTCTTGATGCAATACTTAAATGGTGGGATATAAATGGCAGAGGAATACTACAAAAGAACATGTTTTAAACAACTTCTGTACACCTTCCATAACAGTGACTGCTTTTCTAAAGGCATTTAAAATGCAAAAAGATGTCCTTTAGGCTCTGAAAATCTCAACAGAACAAAAATGGCACAATAAATTTTATCAATAGAGTTACTAATAAATATTTCATTAGGTATAAAATGCAGTACCTGAATTCAGCAGTCCTTATGGATTTGATTTCTGTGGAGTTCAAAGCACAGAGGATTGCTCCTAGCCCAACTAAATCAAAACTTTTTAGTGTGCTGATGGTCTGGCCAGAGTCTTCTAGAAAACCTTGCAAAATAGCTCTTGCCTACAAAACCAGTAAGATAGTATGCATGAACAGGGTAAATATAATCGAAGGTTTTGTTACTAGATGGTTAAAATCTTACCAGAAGC
Organism: Pachycephala philippinensis; assembly: GCA_013397055.1. Lineage (NCBI taxonomy): Eukaryota > Metazoa > Chordata > Aves > Passeriformes > Pachycephala > Pachycephala philippinensis. The sequence continues at coordinate 246,801 of VWZT01007602.1, read as the reverse complement.
CTTGGAGCATAAATATATATCCTGAGCCTCCCCAATGTATGGCCATGGCCTTCAGGAGGAGCACTGTCACCACCTACATGTGACACTAAAACAGGGCACTGCTACCCAGCCACTTGCTAAGTGCAAATGGTGTGAAAACACTGTGTACTTCTTCTGCCAGGTCACAAGGAAAGCCTTCACCAGAAGAAATGGTGCTGGATTGCCTCACAGAAGCAGTTAAAATGCTACAAGAAAATATAAAACACCTAAGGGGATCTATATGTAATTTTTTATTGTTTTTAATGCTCAGGATGACTTGTCTTACTTAAGTGACATATATATCAGTGGTGACCTGTGTTTAGGATTCATTTTCAGATATGAATGGGATATTGGTACCAAAGTGCCTTTGCAAGCCAAAGTAATTTAGGATGGTGCTCATTCTAAACCAAGCCTTTGAAAACTGAGCCCAGCTCAAGCCTGCCACCAAGGCATCCTCCAAAGCCAGTGAAAGAAACAAGCATCTTCCAAGATTTCTTAAGCTATCCACAATGCTGAGCCTTAAATAACTAGCTTAACTAGCTGCCTAACTTTTAGACATCTGAAGTTCAGCAGGATGAATCTCTTTTAACTAGCTACTCTTAAGGACAGCAGGAAACCTCAAAAGCAAACTAGTTTTGTATAAAGTCCTCCCAAGTGCTTCCATCTTATGGTGCCCTTCAGAACATGAATCTATTAAACAGATTTGAGATGTTCTGCCAGAACTGCCACCATGCCAGCATCTGTGCAGCCACAGAGCCCTGATGGTATGGGCCACAAAGTCAGAAATATGCTGCCAACTGCATACATAAATAAAAGTTTTTAACTCTTATTATGCAAGTCCCATTGATATAACTAGAAGTTATCCAAGGAAAGGAACATGAGAGGAGTGTATCTGCTAAAAAAGGGCTTCTAGGGCAATGGATGCTGGGGTTGGGGCACAGCACTTATTCTGTGATTGTCCTTAGTTAGGCAGGACTAGTACTCCTAGCAGTAGAGTCTGTTCCAGGGCCAGTGTGAGAGGAGCTGCTGACCTCTTTCCACTGCTTCGTGGGCAAGTGAAGAACACACTCAGCCCCACCCCAATTAACAGTGACTGATTTTGTCTTGGCCACCTCCCAGGGATGCCCCCAGCCAGGCAGATATCAGTGCTGACCTACCTGGCCACTTTCCCTGGGGTCACAGCTGCAGAAAGCAGCAGGGAGTAGTGTGGATCCCTGGATCTGTTTCCTAGGCAATTCCAGGAGTTGAGTCTCAAAGGGCGTGAATCCAGAGCCTTTCACCAGGAGTCCATTCAGTAACTCACTCACCTGGGTAAGAGTCCACTCTGTTTGCTGACTCAGAACAGAAACGGTGTCGATGGAGTGCAGCTCCAGCTCTGTGATTTCCTGCTCACTCAGTGCCAGAGCAATGCGGCCCAGGGAGATGATTTGGTAACTCCTCCAGTCTGCCAGCGACCCCCAAACCTTCAGAGGAGAGCATTAATATCTGTTAGATCATTATGACTCTTTCTCTATATACACACCATTCCCAAACCCCTTGGTTTAAAAGTCCTAAAACCTGAGTACTCCTCTTTGCACGCAAAAGGCAGAGCTTAGGTATTGTGAAGGTTTTTGAGGTTCTACACCAATAATGGTCAGTTCATCTAAAAATGCTGCAATTTTTACAGCTTGGACTTGTTGCTGAGTCAGAACAGGAACTGCTGGAAGTGTGGCTGTAGGAGCAAAAGCACTAAGAACAATAAAAATGGGAATCTGTGCCCAGATCCACACTGTTACACTGCCAAGAAAGCAGCACCTGGACTACCCAGGCTTCTACCCAGCTGCAATCATGCCAGGGGACTGACTTTGTTTTTGTGACCAGTCACCCTGGCTCAGTCACTGACAAGGAAAGACAAAGTAGAGAATTGAGAAATACAGACAAAGAGCCAAAAGTTCCTAAAGTTCCTATAGTTCCTATTTCTAGCTTGTATTCATAAAATGTTAAAATAAAAAATAATTTAAATGTGTTTTTACAGATACAATTAAATTTGTAAAGCTTTGTAAAACCCCCAAAAAATAAGCAGGGGCTCCTTCTAAACCAGTCCCAATGTATTTAAACTGACAACTTCCCCTGCTTTATGTGTGATAAAGTTACAGTGATTGAAAAGCTGTCACCAAGCAGCCTGAAGGAAATTTTGATATCAGGAAAAGTGCTGCCTGAATAAAGAATAATAGAAGTCCATCAAGAGCTGAATTTTCAGAGGCCAGAACTGTCAATTACATTTAGTTGACAATGACAGAAAACAGTAGACAGTGGTCAGTATCTTCCCAGATGTGGCCAGTTGCCTTTACAGAAAAAGATGCTGGGTTTTGGCTGGGGGAAGTGACTTGAACAAGACAGGCGTACATTAAAAATAAGGCTCGCTTTAAAGCTCTCATGTACTTCAGCTACTCTGCTTTGTGTCACTGAATACATGACAGGTTTCTAGTAGAACACTGTGCTGCTAATTCCACTTAGAAAATTACAACTAAAAGCCCAGGGCTGGGCTAGTCTCTGAGACAGAAAAATATTTACTCCATTTTCAGGATAGCTACAATTTAAGTTTTGTTCAAAAAGTTAGAAAGGACAAAGCTAGTGGGGACTTGCTGAAGAGCATCTCTGTAGTTGCCTACTAAATAGTGTTTGCACCATCACATAGACATGAAGCTGTACAGCCTCCAGAAAATAAAGAAGTGGGGCTCAGGAATCTGGATCTCTGAATTAAATACTCCTTACACAGAGCTGCAGGCTCTCTGCTGTTCCTATCAAGGGCATATCCAGCACAGAGCAGCCTCGGGGCTGCCAGGGTGCTTTTCCCAACTGTGACCCTCGGGTTAAGGATTTGTTTAAGAGATGCATTGCTGGGCCTCTACCTCCCAACTGAGTTTCCACCAGATCTTTTATGTTGGTTTTACAATGTCATAAAGGGTGTAAGTCTGGGAAACTTCAATCTTTTCCAAAGAAAATAGATAGTAAAAAGCATTAGTCCAATTTTAAAGCTTTTAATTCTCTAGCTTAAGAGATACATGAAACACATGAAGGCAAAAATGCCATGTGTCTGTTTCCTGATCTAGGCCATAAACTACAGCATTTGAAGTACTTCATAAATAGTATTATCTGACAGTGCTGGGTGAAATCTCAGGCAGAACGATATAAATAACACAACACATGAAACTGAAACACTCCTTTGTCCTCATTCACCTAGAGACTACAGATCCATACAGCTGTCACTGCAGCAGAGCGGGGAGGCCTTCCACATACAAGTGAGCTAAGCTTCTTACTTTCATTAAGACACAATCTGATAACTAGACTTTTTGAATTAGTTTGGAACAATGAGTAGCACAGGCTTAATGAAACCTTTAATCAAAGATGTTAATAACATAACAGCATCTTACGCACATAATTTCAAAAAGCTTTGCCTGTCCTGTCTCATTTCTCATGCTTCATGTTCAGTGTAACACTATGTTGTATTTTGCAAATTAATATATAGGAAGTCTGTCTAGTAGAAATCTGTACAAACACTCACAGACAGAATGTACTGCCATTAGTGCACTACAGATCTGTGTCTTTGACTGAATATAGCCAGAAATGGGAGTGTATCAACTTTGCTAGCAATTTCCCTACAAATGATACCACTCTATAAGTACAACAATATGTTACACTGCTGTAAAGAATATTAGTTCCCACTATCTCAGGGGAGCACTGTTTTTATTTTCTTCTAGGACTACATTTTTTCTCCTTTTCCTACCCACCTGTGTCCATGCTGACAGAGGGAAGCTGTTTTGGGAAGAATACATTTGCTGCAGTTGTCCTCCTACAACGAGGCAGCAGAGACACAACTGCAGAGAGCCACCATCTGCTCTCAGAAATCTGGGCAGTGCCACTGCTCTTCAAGCACCTGCAGTTTCACTGTTTTAAAAGCTGAGCTTCACTGCTAAAAATTGGCCTTATTTACCCAAAATCCATGGCCAGCTCCACTGCTGGCTGCAGCTGCTGGTTAAAGAGATGCTGCCCAGGCCCACGTTGCGCCCTGCTCCCGTTTTCCTGCAGAGGTCCCAGCTCTCAGGTCTCCGAGCCTCCTGCACTCTGTTCTGCTCACAGCCAACTGTGACTTGGAGATGCTTCCCAACCTCATTCTGTCACAATGATCTGATGGGACCTAAAAAGGACTTTTAAATGTTGGATCATTTTGACAGAAGGGGATTACAGAGTAGCCATGCAGAGATGGGAGCAGAGAGCAGATAACCTCCAGCAGATGCTGCTGACAGGAAGCTGAAGCCAGGCTGGGGCCAGTAACCTCTTCACCTCTGGGTTTTCTGCAACCAAAACAATTTGTCTTACTGCACCCTAAGGCTTTTCCTTGCTGAACCAAAAGCGTGTTTGGGAACTTGCCTGTTCCCTGGCAGTGCAGGCAACCACAAAGCAGCAAGAGGAGGTCACCCCCAGAGAGAAGTGCAATGGCAACAACAGGGATGGAGCAAGGTCTGACCTCTCTGCCAGCCCCCACTGGCCCAGGCAGGGCTGCTCAGAGCCCAGAGCTGGTGCTGATGCCCCAGACCCAGGCAGAGTGCTGACCTGCCCCCAGCACAGCCCTCTGTCTGACTGTGCTCGTGCTAAAGACAAAATGTAGGTGGTTTTTTTCCTCCCTAAAATATCCTGCTGATGGGTCTGTCCCTGCCTGCGACAAGAAGGTGGAAAGAGGAGCTTTATTCAGCCAATTGCTCCCTTTCAGTCAGTTTGGGTTTACCCCACTGTAAGCTATATTTAGCATCCATGTAGACAGTTTAACATGCCAAGTTTAATTCTCAGCAGGGCAATCAACAGCCCCGAGTACTGCTTGCTGATTTTTCATTTATGAAAAGAAAGTGAGAAGCCAGCAGAAAAACAATTCAAAAGTAAAAACACTTCACTTTTCCAGCTGCCAATAGCTCAGAACTACTTGCCTGTTGACTCTAAAGCAAGGGCAATAGCCTTCTATCACCACCTCACATTATTTTTCCAATAAACCATAGATATTCTTGTGGCAGTAGTGACATTGACATAGCACAGTTATTTTAGAACTGCATAGTTCAATAACACCAAATCAAATTACAGATTTAATTTTCCTTCACAGACAGGATAGTTACCTGCTTGGCTTTTTCCTTCAAAGCAGTCAGCTGGGAGCTGTTAAAACCTGAGACAGCCCCAAGAAGTTCCACATTTTTGTCAAAAGTCCCCGGGTCCATGCATTCCAGTTCCTGAACTGACCAAAAGACATTTGCTTCTGCTAATTTAATTATTTCATTTGAGGAAGGAGCTCTGGTTCCCAGGCAATCTGAAAAAAGTCAAATATCAAGAGTTTTCATCAAAGAGACGACAAAATAATTCAAAGCAATATTGATATTTAAGGGAGCAACAGACTATGAAAATTAACTACAGCTGATGTGATATTGATAAATTCATTATTTTGTAATTAAATCATTTAAAACATATTTATATTGTTAATGTCCTGGATATAAAACTAGAATTTACCTAATTTGTGAGACACTGGTTATATTCTTTGTACTCCAAAGGCAGTGCATGCTGGACAAGAGCAGACACATTTCAGAACAGTTACAATGCAGGATGCCACAATAAAACTAAAATATGGATGTGTGCAATAAGAATAACCAGGATCTTGCAAGTTTCTTTCAGATCTAACTCTCTAAAAGCACCAAAACCCAGGCAAGGGCTTGTTCTGAGGTAAAGCCACCATTTGCTGGGAGCCTTGATTCAATAAGGGTGAAATGCAAATGTTTGGGAAGACCCTGGTGGAAGTTCACCAGAAAGAGCTTCAGCTGAATAAACGTCACGTTCAAACAGTGCATCCAACTCCACAGGAAAGTAACAGACACGAGAGGTCCTTGCACTCTGAAATGCCCTGATAGAGAGAGATGTCTTGTAAGACTTGCCTGACATTTAAACACGGTGAAGACAGAAGCTGGATGTGTCAGAGAAGCACGGTGCTTGTTCTTTATGTCAAGCCTGTTGTTAAAATGTCAGGATCTAGAGAGGGCTGTTCACTTACCACAGAACTGTTTGGACAGACAAACTGCCTTTAAAAATCTTATTTACAGTCAGGTTCTGGCCCTATGCATTATCAAACTAGACAGTTTCCATTGTGTGTTTTAACAAATCCTAGTCTTTGTTGGCATAATCTACCTCTAATGTTGATGGAAAGCAGAAATTAGGATCCTAATGTGGTTGTTTACTGCTCCCTCTCCTGTCACTAATTTAGGAAAACCTTATTAAACAATTATCTAAACCAAATAATCCCTACATGTCTTCAGATATGGTCATTACCAGTAAAAAGCATGAATTTCACAGATGCTGTGCCTCAGCTAAGCTCCCCCAGATAAATAAATTAAAGCGAGGATGTACAAAGTAGATTTGTACTTTGAAAGGAGGCAGAGGAGGGATTTATTTGCATCAAAGGAAGCTGCAGTAGTGGGTAGAACACTGAAAAGATTGAATCTGTTGAGCAAACGAAAATGCTGTTCAGCTTCCACTGTACCAGCTGATGTTCTGCTCTCCCTTTACCTCCCTCTTGTGAAGCTGCATTGTTTCCCTCTCCCCTGCTGCAGAAGGTCAGCTTTTCTCATGTAAATACTGCCCATCCAGACGCAGTGCAGCTCCTTTCCCCAAGTCAGGAAAACCTAAGACTTTGTGTCCTTGAAAAAAACCCATTGATTTTATTATTTTTAACACACCAGATACACTGGTGTGATTATAGAGGGAAATACTAATTAGATTTTTGATGTGATGCCACTTTGCTCTTCCTTTTGCTATACATTTAGTTTGATGAAAAACATACATACATTATAACATCTCAGTGCTCGTGGTGAGAAACCTGAATTCTTTCTCCAGTGCTGTCACTGCTCTCTGGTAGCATCTCAGACATACAATTCCCAAGTTGTGCTTTTCATGTTCCATCTTGCCTTAAGCACCTTAAAACCTTTGTTTTTAATCTTGATATAGACACAGATGTAAGAACTCTGTCACTGGTAATTGCTACTGTTATTAATATTATCTCACAACTGGTCTGTGAGAAATGCAAAATAGCATTGGTGGCATGAAAAGCATCAATGTTATTCTGGAGTAATTTTCATAATACCCAATTTTTTAGTGATTTATGGATCAGTAATTAACTTCATTCCTTATTGAAAGCACTGTGTGAATTGCATGGAGCTGATGGGATTATGTTTGGTAACTGAAGTTCAATACCATGTTTGGACTGCAGAAACATTTCCTAGAGTAGCACAAACAATCCGTCAACTTCTCATCTCCCAGATTCCCCCCAGCTGGGCTTGTGCAGCCCAAGTGGAGACTGAGGAGCCTCCACAGCCTTGGAGCCAAGTTACCCTTTGACAAAGACCATCAGCCTCCCTGGCAGGTTTGTATTGGTCTTGCAGTGCAGATGAGGGAGCTCTGCAACTGCACTGGACATGAGCTGGGCTGATTACAGAAGTCTTTGGGATTCATGTAGATCCAGAGGCTTAAAAAAACACACATAAGGACACAAGCAGACTGAAATACCTGCTGCTGTGTACATTTAGTCCTGTGGCCTGTGCCTAAAGAAATATGGCTCATGATCTGCTGATTTACTTGTTGAAGGAAGAGTGAATTTCATGCATACAGGTGATCTGACACCCTGCTATTTCACCAGCTTGATCCTGCTTTTTTTAGAGCCTGATGATTGTGTAATGACTCCTCTGATCAACTGAGGTCATGTTTTGTTTCAGGCTATGAAAAAACATAAGTCTTAGAAATCCCTCCACCTCACTCTGTCTGTAAATACAGCATTGTAAGAGGCAAATTCATTCCCAGAGACACACAGTCATCATTCAGAGTTCCTGCTACACAAGCAGATGGATTTCCACCATGGCCCAGGGCTTGCTGAGAGCCTGAACCTCTATTCTGCTAGGCAGAGAACCAGTGGGGGGATTTTCAAAGACAAAGGCAGACAATATCAAACTCCTTGAATTTGTTTGGCTCTAAATTCCCATTGGTCCTTTTCAAAAGCTTTCCCCACAGCAGGATTGCTTTCCATGGCACAGCTTAAAAATCGTGCCTGGGTGAATTTCAGATAAGAGAAAGATTATAATAATCAAATATAGTCAGAGTATGCACTTTATAGAAAGAAAATGATCCATTCATCACCAGAGATTCTAACAGAATTGTTTGGTTGCTAATTAAAATACCTTTTAGATGATTATAAACTTTGTCCATTTGGACAGAAAAAACACAGTGCCTCCACTGTCAGATTTAAGAACAGATCAGTCACCATATGCTCATGTCTGGCAAAGGATTAACTATGTGCAATCTTTTGGCACAACGGTAACTTGTCACCTTCATAGGTTTTTAATTCAAGGGGTTTCAATTAGATTACAAAGTAAAAATAAACAAAAAAATAAAAATAAACAAACCCCTCCAATTGAAATCATTCATCTTTTTCCTTTGTGCACTCAGAAACGTTCCAGGAAATGCTTAATTAAGCAATCCTATAATGAAAGTGTTTCAGCAATTAGTCAGTGCATCACACAACTCTGATGAGCAGCAGAATGAAGCCTCTCACTGTTTTGTGCTAGAAGTCTTTAAGTTACTCAATACTTCTCTTTTATTGTTCAGCTTCTCAGAACACATTTGATGACAAAGTGAGACAAAATCTGTTTGACTGGCACCATCACAGCCCCAAAGGCAGCTCTGCAGAGGCCCCGGGTGCAATACTGACCAGCAGTGCTGAGGGATGAGCGGGTGCTGCCAGTGCCGTTGGAGACCGACTCGAACACAGCCGAGAGAAGCTCTCCAGCTGAAGAAACTGGTCCAATTGTCTTTGCTATTTGTAAAATGGCATCTGGGAACTTCAAAAGGAAAGAATTAATAAGACTTCTCTCTCCCTTTTAAAACAAACCAATTTGTGGAGAAAGACTTGTGCAGACCTTAGCAAAGCAGGGGTTAGAAACAGCTCAGCCTCGTCCCATTGTGCAGATGTTTCAGAAAGAGTAATTGGCTGCTACTGAAAGGTCATCAGCACACATGTGAGGGGGAAAAAATTAGGAACAAAGCAAATTCTGAGTGATTCTCCCTCCTGCATGCCCTCTCAGCTTCTGGTAACACCTGAGCACTGCCTGATTGGCATCTGTGTCCAGATCCTCCTGGAGCAATGAGTTCCACCATTTTAATATGGGCTTCATTTCGCTTGTCTTAAATTTGCCAAATAAGAATTGAGGATAGGGACCCAATTAAATCATGAGAAATAACTTTCACCTGTTTGCCTTCTTTAGGCTTTTTTGACCTCTCTCCTCCACCCTGCTAGACACCTTCCTTTCCTTTGAAGTGTCCTATTCTATCTGGTCAATTATAAGCATTATCTTCAGTGGAAAAGCTGCTGACTGTGTTCACATATTTCTGCTGAAGAATTAATCTCTCATTCCAATATAGTTTACTCCTATGCATTAAAAAATGAAGATTATATGAACTGAAGAGGGCAAGGAAACTACAAAGTGCAATGCTGAGGCCATCAGATATCGTTACTTGTGCTACGCTGGCCCCAGGGCAAAGGGCCACATGAGTAAATGCTAATTTGATCAGTGTGATCCCATTAATAACAGGATAAGAAACACAACTTTTATGGTTGGAAGGCAGGGGGATGGAGGAAAGAGCACTGCAAGGTGTAAAGTACTAAAAATGAGTCTGCATCACTATAAATGTCCCTTTTTTTTCCTATGTGACAATGTACAATTGTCATTGTACACATGCAAATAATTGCTTATTGTAACATTACTCTCAAGAAGAAATCTCATTTGATGGAGTCAAGAATATGTGACACATTAACACAGGGTTCCTTGCCAAAAGAATTATTTACCTAGTTTAGCATTCAGGTTACATCATTTAGACTGCATTATGACATTCACAAATCCAAGTTCTAAAATACCTGTTACAAATGTAAAATTTTTAATAAAAGCATACCTTTTCAGCAAGGACATTTAATTCCTCTTTTGACAGCAGAGCTATGAATGGTCCAACATCTAATGTTGTTTCTGCTGTCCAGTTGTCTGAGGAGCTGAAAAAATATTTTGAAAAATTATATTAATAAAAAATGCTACAATAATAATAATACTAAAACTCCAGTGTTTTTATGATACTTTATCATACAAGAAACACAGACAGTTCTATGCCAATGTGATGATTCATTGTTATTAGCATCAGATTGCATTTTCTCATCTCTCTGGGCATAGGGCATCAGTGGAACTCGCAATATCATCAGAAAAACCCTTCAAATATGGTGGTGATGGAGCTCTCCCTCAATAGTCAAGTGTTCTTAGCATTACAGTGTTTGAACAAAGAGAAATCATTCTTTGAAAGGAAATTTAGCATTTTCTGTCAGTTCATATTGCAACAGTAGTCTGCAAAATTGTTATCAAAAGAGAAGCAGGAACATCATCCAAATCTGACAAATGTAAGTCAACCCATTTGGTGGGTGACTTAAAGCACTTGGATAAGTAATTTTCAGCCTGACAGAGCCTACAGAAGAGGGTAGTAACAAATATGTTACTAGTTCATGTTCCCACAAACAACTTTATTTGCTTTGTTGCTCTTTGTTTGTTTATGAGCATGTTTAAATATTTTCAAAATTAAACAATATAAAATAAAGTAAAATCTTAGCAGGAAGCTGAACAGCATCTAACTTGATTAGGTGGATCAAGTGACTGACTTTGGGGTGAAGCGGGGGGTTAGAAACTGTGCATCCAGTCTCCCTTTTCAAATGCAAGATACTTCTAAGGGACAATGCAAGAGAGAAACGGGATATTCCTGCCAGATAGAGGATGGCTCTGTTCTTTGCAGGGCTGATACCAGTGAGGTTCCAATCGCCTGCCTAATCTGAGTCCTTACTGACACCCCACAGGCTGCCAACTCTGCTGCTTCAGGCGCTCGAACTGTATATCCCTCTGCTTCTTCTCTGCTCTCTCCTATTGCCACAGGTGCTTGCAGTCTTCTTTATTTGTCTTCTCACACCAGCACAACGAGCATCCCACTTCCATTTTCCCATTCTTTGTGTTCCTGAGCCGTTCTCTGCCTGTAACCCCTTTCTCTTGCCAAGGCAGTGAGTCTGTTTGCCTGCCCCCCCTCAAACATTACACTTTCTCTCCTTTTCCTCTGGGACTTAAGTCATGCAGGGTGTCCCTGGGGTTGTATTTTGTTCCACAGTTATCACGTTACACACAAGAACAGAAATGTCATTCTAGTGGACAAGACCTCGAGCCTGGCCAGTGACAGAAGCTGCTTTGTGCTGTTTTCACTGCAGTTCATCTGGGCAAAGCAAATGCTTAGTATTTGCATGGCCTAACCAGCAGCATGACCAAGGTGGTGTATCCAATACCTTACCCATATAACTGAAGAAGTTTGTATTTAATTTCAGTCTTCTGCTCATGGCTGAGCTCTTGGCAAAGTTTGAATCGATGTAGGGCTGCTGCCATTGCCTTCAGGGACATTCTGCCATGTAGGAAGGCTGCAGGTAAGTGGCAGATTAGATTTCCAAGGAGGTCAACATCATATTCATCAGCAATGGAGCTGTTCTGAAACAAGAAGCATTTGCCCTGTTGGCAGAGCTAACCTTGGCTCTTGCCCTGTATCACTGAGCTGCATCACAACTCACTTAAGCTTTAAGGAACAAAGACACAACAGTTTGCACTGGCAACTTAATCTACAATTTCTGCTGAGACTGCCTTATATTTTTTGTTTTGCCAATCCAACTGGTGATATTTCATAAGCACTTCTCAGAGCTTTCAGTATTCTTTATATTCCATACTGAATCACACATAAAGAATGTGACCACCCAGCACCTGCAGAGGTGGTGCAGCTCTGTCTGGCAGCACAGCCCTCACCCAGCCCCTTGCAGCAGAGGGGCCCCAAGCTCTTGCTGTTGGAAGGCTGAGCTCTGAGGGGTTTCTCCAGCAGCTGCCAAAACACTGGGGATTATACAGCTGGTACTGTGTGTAAGGACAGGAACAGCCACAGCTACATCAAAGAACTAGTTTCCCCTAAAAACTTGTGAGTGCTGCAGCTCCCAGACAGCAGAAGTCACAAAATCCTCCTGGTACCATGACCTCTCCCATGGAGCTCCCTGTGCCACAACAGCTCTGCAGGACTGGCACTGCTTGGAGCCAGGGGAACAGCTCCAGGTGCACACTGGTCAGCAATGACAGTTCATGAGAACACTTTGTAACATGCATGGAATCAAGGAAAATTGTTAAGGAAGGTTTCCTCAAGCAGCAAACAATAAAATTGAAGCAGTACATAAACCCCTCACAAGAATACAGATGGACAGGTGAAGAACTCATGTAGGTGGTGACTCTCTCCACCTCCCGGGTGTCTCCTCCTCTGCTGACTCTCTCAGCCATACCCACCAAGCACTCCTGTACTTTTTGCAGGACAGCATCCCTTTTGTGATGGCTTGGATTCAGAAGGTCCATCCCAGTCTTCCCCAGACGTTCAAGGAAAGGGACACACAAAGGGCCTGTAATGTACTCCAGGTACTCAGAACTGCAGAAAGAATTCAAATGGTCTCAGGATGCAAACCTGACCTTCATACACCCACAGCCATACCCATAAAATCTGTGGTGACAGAAACATTTAGAGACAAGGCTGGACTTGAAAAACCATAAACCAGACAGGCCAGAAAAATTGCAATTAATCCTCACCTTACTTCAACATCCATCTTCTTCCAGTTCATCATGACATGAACTGAACTCTAAAAACTGGCTAAGAATTATAAATAGCTGCAATTGGATGAAAGTGCTTTGAGATGCTTTAACACCACATAAAACAAGACTGTCTACAGTTCAGAAACTTTTCCCCTTTCTCCGTTTTATTAGGAATAATTCTCTGATGAATGAAGATGTGGTGGGTGGCCTAAGGACCACAAGCACTTTTAGAGTAGATTTCCTTTTTATCAAAGTCCAAAAATCCTGCCAAATTAAACAAAATGATGCTCTTCTCCACACAGAGTGGCAGAAAACCTTTGCAAATAAAGCCACAGCCCACATCTGCACAGGCCCAGCCTTGCCAGGGTCTGTAGGCAACAGCACCACAGACTTCTGATGGCCCTGAACAAGCAAAATGCAATTGTTGCCAAATAACGGGGTGCTGCAGTTTGTAGGAAGCCTTGATTAAAGTCTTTCTATTATTATTTTATAGTTGTTAAATAGTGTAGAGCCTTTTCAAACTGAATACTTTTCTTACTTTTTCAATTAAAAATTATTTCATTAAAGAAATGGTTCTCAGTCCCTTTTATCCCCTTAGGTACATAGAAAGACACAAAGAAAGAGAGGAAGGAATTAACAAGTTCTACAATTCAGGAGTTCTTATCAATATCCAAGGGTTTTTTTCTAAGAAAGAAAGCTGTCACTGAAAAGTTTTGCTAACTTACACAAATGTCTTAAAACACACTGAAATGTTTTTAACCATACAGAGCAATGTGCCTCAGCAGTACCCAGTGGTTTTGTCTTATATATCCACTCTCCAAAAAACCCCTAAACAAATAAGCAAACCTAAACCAAATAAGCCCACCTAGGGGGAAAAAATCCACAATTGTGACAAAAATGCGCTGTACTAAAAGACACAAAATATGACCAACTTTCACTTGAGACAGATTTTGCCTACAGTCAGTGACCACTTCTGAAAATTTACCATTTGTTTGATTCATCAGTTTTCTTAGGACTGAAGAGATAATTTAAAAAGTGCTCAGAAGTTAAGATGGACTAAGATGTAACTCACGGAAGTGCCAGTAAAAGGAAGGGAGGAATAGATGCATTGGAGACTTCCCACAACTTCCAAGCTAAACAATTAACCTAAAAACAACAAAAATTCAGGATCTTAAACCTCTGTCAATTTTGAAGAAAAATTAAGAATATTGCTTGTTTATTGCAGCATATAAATTAGCATATATAAGACTGTGAATATTATCTTCAGAGAACATTTTTATCAGGCTTTTTTTAGTTTCCTTTATGTAGACATCAGAGATGAAACATCCTGTATTTGGGAACATGAGACCATTTGTATGTTTTCAAAACTTCTGTCTATTTTCAAACAGATTACTCATGAATTAACAAGTCAGAAGGGCTGTAGGAATTTCTTGCAGTTTGAAAGTGACAAATGAAATTGTCAAAATGAAGTATGATAACGGAAAAATTCACACATAAAAGATTTAAATAAAATATTTTAACAGACAAGTTGAGACATACGGGATTCTGGAAAAAAAAAAACCGAAAAACCAAAGACAAAATAGAATGAACCAAATGCTAATTTACCTAATTTGGATATTGGGTAGTATGTTTATGTACATAAAGTCTTTTTTTTTTGGTTTTACCTGATATGGAGAAAGCAGATGAAGATTCATTTCAAAGAATTTAAAATTGTTTAAAAATATGTCTGTGTCCATACTTTTAATGAGTTGACAAGTTACTCCTTTCACAAGCTGTCCTGTGCTGATAGGAAAAGCAAATTTCAATCTTTTGAATATTTAAGCAGGATCTAGTCCTTACTCCCCCTGACTCCATCCTAAAACTCAGTTTCTTCACCTCTCTTTCCCATTTCTTGGAATGAAAAGGTTCTTGAAAGTAGAAATGCAAACAAATTGAAAAATATCAACTAAGCCTTGAAACATCCAAACCTCTGCAATGCTTTAATCCTGATTTTGATTTTGAAGACCCTTTTTAGTGAGGGGGTGAATTATCCTGTGGTATCCAGGAATGAATAAACATAAGATAATACAAAATAAACACATATTATTTACCTCGAAGTTGCTCTCATCATAAAACTAGTCTGAAACCCCGTTTCAAAAGAGATATAAACCATACCTTAGAAGGTCAACAGGGTAGTTTTCCTTAGACAGTAATTCATACAGATACAAAGCCTGAAATTAAACCCACCATAATTAAAGTTAACTTCAGTCAAGCCAGTTGTAAGATACAATAACTATTGCAAAGGTTTTTGTACTCTCAGCTCTCTTATGTACTCTAAAGGTACTTCTATGGTCCAGTTTATGCAAAAGGTTTGGCATCCAGTGCTGAATTTTCTTCTCACAAGACAAGACTTCATTGACTGGCATTATGGGATGTTGTTAAACCTGTACATGGCCCAAAACCACTGAAAAAGTTTGGGCTGAAGGGACCTCTGGAGATCACCTGATCCAACCTTTCGTCTCTCTGGACAGAGTCAAAGATTTTTACATGGAAATATCTAATATGCAGTACTGGAAAGAGAAAATTTGCATGGCAGAAACCTGGGAACTTAAATTCAGCATATTAATGCTTCCTTTTCCATAGCATTGTCTCATAATGCTGCTTGGGCTCTAAATGCCCTTTGGTGTTTATGTTGAGATGTAATTGGGGCAGTTCCTTCCTTTTACCTGTGTTCCTTGAACACAAATGTATTACACCACTTTTCTAATTCTTCCCTCACACTAAATTGCAGTGGAATGGGAACTGCATAATAATTTTTACCTGGCTGCTTCTTAGTTCTTTTTCTTTCAGCATTTCAAAATTATATCCAGTCTGCTTCCATAAACCAGAAAGAGAGACTTCTTTAAAGAAAGCTCCTTGTATATCTTTGACTGATGAAGAAAAATCTCCAGATGCAGCTATCTAAAAAGAGGAACACAAAAATATATGGCATTTCAGAATTGATGCTTAGATTTACAGGATTTGCCCTTCTTTCTACTCTATGTAATATTTCTCTTAAGAGGATAAAGGGAAAACATGACAGTATTAAAAACACAACGGAAATAAACAAGAGAGAGCCTTCAAAATAGACTTGCTGTTCAGAAAAAAAGCAGTAGAACCATTAACCATTGAGCTAAAGGAGACATCTTGGTTTAATTCATGCTCTAGAGTTCTGGTTACTGTGCTCTTGTGCAGAGAGAACCTGCCAGGCACTGGAGTTGATAATCACCTTGCTGAGGATGCCTTGTTGCTGTGCAGGAGATAAGTCAGACAAGTACTGGGACGTTGTGCCTCGAATGATCTGAGCCAGCTCCCTGGGGCTCATGCTGTGGAGTGCCCGGGTGCCAATTCCTGTCACCAAGGAGCCCATTTGGCTCACATTATAAAAGGATAAAACCTGCAGGGACAACAGCAGCACAAGCAAACAGGAAGTTTTCTGGCTTGAGAACAGCAGCTATATTTAAAAGCAAAAGTCAATAAATAAATCAAAACTATTCTTGTTAAATACTTAATACATTTCTTGCCGGGGAATGCATTTTCTGTGTCTGTCCATGGAACAAATGCGTGAAGTTTCTCAGAGGTTCCTTTTTCTGAAACTTCAACCAGGACTTGATTCCTTGCATTACAGTGTATTTGAATATACAACCTGGGATCTCTGATCATCCAAATTCTGCTTAGGGCAGTGACACAGACAAAATAATATATACAACTGCCAAATCCAAATATTCATTCTCCCTGTTACTAAAAAATTACTTTGGGACATACAATCTTGGACACTTTTATTTGATTTAAACACATTTTTCAGGCCACTAACTAAAGAGAATTATTGTACTAAACTTTTCAAAATCTACAGTTATTGTTGAGAAAAAGCCATTTCACTTTTAAAAACAGAAGGTAGGAAAGCTGTTATCATAGGTACCTTGTCATAAGAGAGATATTTACTGGATAAAATCATAACTTGGCTCTTTGCCCACCCAGAGACTTGGTTTAATGTTGCAATAGCATTATGCACTGCTTCAGGTGACAGAGATTCCAGCTGACTTGAAGTTAGTCCAACCACAGCATCTGACAGAGATCCAAGGGTATCATTCAATGTCTGGTTTTGCATGGCAACGTTCAGGAGTTGAGATTTGAGCTAAATCAAACAAAAAGAGCAGATGGGAAATAAAAATCTGCCAAGAACCAATTTCCATTACCACCCAAAACATTAACTGGAATCTCTGGAATAGGCATTGGCAAATAGTCACACACTTCATAAAGTTTCAAAAATAGAACCACAGTTGTGAAAGGAATATGGAACAGGAATATGAAACAGAATGAGAAAAGAATGAGCACTCAAAATGGGTTTCTATTCTTTGCATTCTTAAGAACTCTTTTCCCTTATTTCTTAAGTCCCAGTAATTTTTCACTCATTTCCTTCCTTATTTAGGAACATCCCTCTTCCTCTGTTTACAGGATTGTGTTAGGCAAGAAGAGCAAATGTTGTACCCACCTCGTGAACTTCGGCCTGGAAACCTCTCAGCTGATTGCATTTAATCATTTGATGAAGTAGAGCCCGGGCCACAGCTGCCTCCATCTGTTCCAGGTCATCATAAAAGCAAACCAATAAACCCAGCCTGTAGAGCAGAAATACATTAGCTCCCTTCTGACATCAAAGGTGTCACTGCTGGGAAACGGAAACACATCCTTGGGACCTTCTCCTTGTGATCACAGCTGGAGCCATTTCTGTTTGTCACCAGTGCCTCAACCTGCAATCTTTAAAACTTAGCCTGTAACTGGGGTATGAGAACATGCACTGGCCTTTGTGTTCAGCTGAATTCTGCCTGGATTGCTTATGCTTGAAAATTTACCTGTCCTGGTTCCATTCATCCATGGCTGGATTGTCCCAGTTAATGACTCCCCTTCCCTTGACAGGATAATCTTGAAAATGATGGAGGGCTATTACTAAGTCTCTAGAAGTGGCTTGCTGAGTTCTTATCTGGTTTGATTAGATGTTTTGAACTCTAAGTCCTGCTTGGATTTCACATGCAACACAACCCATTTGTGTTTCAGAGCAGCAGCCAGAGCACGACATGGCCTCTTTATCATTTCAGGATTAAACAAAGCCTGCTGTATTTCACGTGAAACACAGGACTGGCTGATGGATGGAGACCTGTTCAGTACAGCACTGGTTAGGAGAAGGCACACTGAGGCTCACTGCCCAGTTGTGCCAGCACAGCAGTCTGCAAGGCAGGGCTGTTAACTGAGCTCATTTTCCTTCACAGTTCCCATGCTGTAATATTTAAGTCAACATTTCCATTAACCTCTGTAAAGGGCAACCACAGCCATAGTTTCTGGAGAGGAGGAGTCACACCACCGTGGGGAAATGCCTGTTGTAGGTGTCCTTCTGGCTTAGACCTCGTGCTTATTTACTGCCTTTACCTGCAGCCCTGCAAAGAAAGAGCTCTGAATTGTGCATCACTGTCTCTGGCCTTTGACCTTTCTGGTGATGGGGATGAACTGGTTTGTAGGAAGCCTGAGTCAATTCCCTGTCCCTGTAAACCCTCAGCCTTTGCTTTCATAATTTACATAGAACAAGAACCTCAAAGACGTGGCCAAATATATATACAGCTTTCCTGCTACAGTCCCTGGTTTTTAGCAGTTCAGTGAGGCAGGCACAGGCAGAGTCTGGGCAATAATGTCCAGATGTGAATCAAATCCACAGTGGACAATGCTGCAGCACTACACAGTCAAATTCTACAGCACAGAAAGGCTTTTAGTTCCTCTAGTCCCTCAACAACAACCTGCCAGCAATATAACAAAACATTCCTTCAGCAGCACATCTGAATTCATGGGAGATCATCAAACCAACATACAAATCAAAGAAACATCTATAAGAGCATTTTTATAACAAATAATTACATTCTGATGCATTATTGCTTAGGCACCAAGAGCTCTTCATCTCCTTTGGGATTAGCAGAAATGAAAACCACTGATTCTTAAAAGTAAAAGTGCATTTAAATCAACAGTATGGTTAAAATGAGTAACATAAACTAAGTGTGTTGTAAAAATGGAATATATTAAGGATTATGGAGCATGACATTTCTCTCATCTGTGAGAATGTGGCAGCTCTTGTGAGTGACAAAATCATTTTTAAGATTTCTGACATTGAAATTAAGAGCGTGGGCATAACTCTTCTCTCGCTTACTCCTCCGACAATGAGCAATGCTTCATGGAAGTCAGCGAGCTGCACTGCAGTAATGACAGGAGCTCTGAAGCCATAAAGCACATTCTCCATTAGTTTAAAGCTCCAAGGTATCCCCCAAGGAGACTACAAATAATTTCAGACAGCATTGTCTTGGGACTAAATACATCCATTGATATGACAGTGTAAATGTAAATGTGGAGTGCAGAGCTTTCTCACGCTCGCTGCGTATTTATGAGTAACAGCAGTTTATTTTGGTTTTTTATTATTAAAGTTACTTCAGTGCAGATTTGACAGCCCTGAAAATTCAGTTTCCTGCTTATACACCTAACATTCAAACATATTTAGGCGTGGCTCATCTCTACCCTGCAGGACAAAGAGGACAGCAGGGCAGGCTTTACACCACTTCACTTTGTGGCTTCTCTGGTGACACCCACGTCAACTAAAACCCACTTGGCTGGCAGGAGTTGAGATTTCCTCCTTCAATCCTAACTGTAACATGATTTCCACCAAACACCTCCATGTTCTGTGATTCAAGCAGCCAAGACAACCCATGTTCTGCTGTCCCAGTTTATTTTATTGCTCTACAATGTGGTGGAGCTCTGCCTGGGTCTCCCAGATACTGCTGCAGACTTCCTACAAATGCTACAGGCATCTCCTCACTGTGCAGCAGGAGACAAAGCATTAGCTAATTAGGCACACCTCCAAAAATTCATAAAGTAGCAATTCTTCACTGTTGCTAAACAGGGCTGGATTTCAGCCTAGATTTTTCTGCTGGAATGAAAACGCTGTGCCACGTTATCAATTTCCATTTTCTCCTCACTTATTCATTCCATCCGTACACAGCCACAAAAGAAAAAGCAAAGCAGCCTTGCCTGTAGATAGTTGAAGTGTTCCTCATATCAAATCCTGAAGAGTTTATCCTTTTCAGGAGGGCCTGGGCAAGCTCTGGTGTGATATCATACACCGTGTCCAACTGCTTTGTTGCGTTGTCGTAGCTAATGAAGAGTCTGATCTGACCAGCACAAACAAAACCATCATCAGCACTGTGAAACAATGACATCCCATAAAGTGTGTGTCTGACACTCTAAATTAATTGACCCTATTCATGTTACAGAGAAAGGAAGAAGATTTGGATAAAACAGTATTTTTGAAGGCAAAGCTGAGTGAGTGATTTGAGTGACTCTCTGCCAAAATGTCATATAATTGGAGGGTCTTCTATCATTGGTCCCTTTCAGTAGAAGTCACAGAAGTCTGATACAGATAAATAATTACACAGTAATGACAGGCACTTTAAAATTAAAAATATAGAAGAATTTTGTAAAGAATACATTTATATTTTCCCTCTCTATTTTCTCTTTATATTTAATTTATTAAAATACATAGTTACTGTTCATGTTTAAATTTGCATTTGTGTTCACACTGTTTGTAGCTGACATCACTTGGCAATGACATATCCAACCACACTTTGTTACTTACTTCATTGAGACTAATTTTCAGAATTTCTTCTAATGGGAGATGGACCATGTATCTTCCCAAAATCCATAAGCTTTCTGCACTGACCCAAGAAGTTGATTCATTGAACTCTGTTTTGTACAAATAAATACTCACTACGATGTTAAGAAAGTAATTACTTTTCAAATACATTGTACCTAATATATTGTTATTGGTAAATAATAAAAAAAAAAATCTGCAAATCAGAAAAATCCTGAGCAGAGAGAGTCAGGTTCCCTCTATTTGCTACATTTTAGCACCACACTTTTATGAGCCCATAAATTTTTTAATGAAATGAAATAGTATTTCAAATGTCTCAAATTTTCTCATATAAAAACAATTCATGTTTTATGTTGTCAAAATAGAGAATGGGTAAAGTGTGGGACAGGAAAAATTTGCCCAAAAGTATTAAATATGGAGCAGTATTTTTTAAATTCACTTTTCCTAATCAATTGCATTATTTAAGAACATCAGGAAGGCATGATACTTTATATATCTTATATATTATTATTGATGTTGCCACTTATTTCAGCAATATGCAACAGCAATAATGGAGAAAATGAAAAACTGTTCAAATACCCACATGGAAATAGGCTGACAAAAATACAAAACACTGCATAACAGTTAAAAAATGGCATTCATTTAGTAACATTCTCCCAAGGATTGAAAATGAAATCAAGATCCAAACATCCCTGAGAAAAAACATATTTATGGACTCCATGGGTACCCTGAGCCACAAAGACTGTTTTCTCCAGGGTGCTGTGGTTTGGATGGCTCAGTGTGTGACACCTCTGATCACATTCCTTGGCACTGCTAACACTCACAACTCTGCTAAAATAAAATCATCAGTGCACTTTGAAGAGTTCCCAGTGTTGGGAAAAAACCAGCCTGCATCTATCAGAAGCTGGAGGACTCCATTAAGCGATTTTTTTTTGAAAACACAGATCTAAGCTCCTTAACTGAGACAAGATGATGCTCCCAGCAGACCTGTCAGGCCTGCGTCTTTTAAAGTGATATTACCTCCCATTACCCAGAATATTACAAGAGCTGAAAGACATGACAAGAGAGCTAAAGACAAACCAGCACCATTTAAGGATGTGGCCTTTAGCAGAACAGACTTGCACTCACCAGCCATGGCAGCTGTGATGCCCAAAACCTGATCTCTATCCCAGGTGGTCCCAGTGCTACCCACAAATAAAGTGAATAAATCTCCCTCCTGCAGGACTGTTCCTGCACTCTGCTGTGGCCTGGGCACTGCAGATAAACATGAGGGAGCTTTAGACTTCCAGCCTGAGTGTGCCTGCTCAGTGGGTCACACTGCCACAACCAGCCCACACTCGATGCCCTGGGAGTGGAGTCACCACATCTGTGCTGCTTTCACCATGTGAAGCAGCAGCCAGGAGGAAAAAGAGGCACAGCAGCTCCCAGTCCCTCCCAAGCTGGGTGATCTTCCACAAATCCAGGGTTCACCAATGCTTCAGACACAACCCAAGATGATGCTGAGGGATTTTCCCAGGACTGCCGAGTAGCACCAGGCAAGTTCTGCATCTTTGCTGCCCCAGCAATGCACTGGCACTAACATCACCTCACAGCAGTAGCATTAGCCCCCTCTCCACGACTTATTACTCTGATATTTTGAAATGGCAGGAGACACAGGAGGCAAATTTAGCTCCTGTGAAGCTAAATGAAGCAAGTGGGAATTTTGCCTTTGATTTCTAGGGAAAGAGTAAGAACACACACATCTAAATGCCTAAAATGCTCCCAGGGCAGCTGTGCTGGGATGTTCAGTGAAACATAGGCACTGGCTCTGATGGTTCAGTGCCCTGCACAGCCCCCTTGTGGAGCCCATCCTGCCTGTCCCAGCTGTGGTACAGCTGTTTAAGGCACATTAACCAGGCAAACAGATGTGGGAAAATGCATCCAATCAGGATTAATTAACTTCGGTTTTATCTTTCCCCTTTTCTGATCGAGTTGGTGCCATGTGCTTCCACAAGATCCTGCATTTCTTTTGTGGTTTTAAACAGTGCAGTGGATAATGTATCAGGAGCCAGAACTGCTTTTCTTGTCTGAACAGGAGTCCAGAAGAGAACAACACACCTTGGCAGGGCACCTGACCACTGTATCCTATTTCAGACTCAGAAAAAGTGCAGAAAGAAAAGACTGGAGTACTAGAAAAAGAGTTTGTGTACAGCTCTGTGCAGAACAGAGGAAGAGTCCATTGGTTGGACCTGATGATCCTGGAAGTCTTTTGTTAAGATCCAGCCTTAACAATAGCATGATTCTATTCTATAAGTGCAAGCATCTTCGGACAACTATTTGTCATGAGTAACAAACACATTGTATTTACTGTGCTCTGGAGAAAAGGTATTCCAAACAGCTACTCTTAAACAGCCCCGTGTTAAACTGGGGAAACAATTCAGTGCAATGGACAGGCCTTTTGCTGAGTGCTTTTCTCTTATGATAAGCAAGAAGAAACCACTTTAACATACCACTCATGTTGTAAGATTTCTGTAGAATCTGCTTCATCCAGCCATACAGAGCTCTCTGAGTGCTTGCTGAGGTTCTGTCATAGAGGTCCTTGAATAATGATGAGCTAAGTGATACAAGGGCGTGTTAGTTCACTAAAGAGTTCACTAATCTCTTTTTTTAATGACACACGTGGACAAATGATTTTAGAAACAGCGACGCATAAGCAGAAAGCTGTGTCTGGAAAACAGACTGACACCATACAGCACCCTCTTTTTACATAGCCAGCAAATCCAACATAGTGTCTGAAAAATAAATGGCTTACAAGTTTCTGAAAGCATCCTCCGGCAGAAGGTTTGGGAGGCTCCCAATGACATCAGGCTGGAGATAGTTCACAGCTGACATACGCAGAACCTGGCTCAGGATATCCACACAGTCCAGAGCACTCAGAGCCAGGAAGCATTTATCCAGAGTTACAAGGAACAAGGTCCTGTTTACTCCTGGGCTTTGAAAAATTCTCTCTCTAGTCTTGTCCCAATCAAGAATAATATTTCCAATTTCCTGCAAGCAACAAAGTGTTAAAGTAACATCTCTGATTAATTCAATATATTGTTCATTTCAAGGCCTGACAGAGAGCACTCTACAAAGAATAGGGTGCTGTTCTCATGAAAAATAGCTGCAAACTACTGGTTGTTGCATTACTTCAGATAATTCCTTTCTGGCATTGGGCAGAGACCAGCTTGAACTTCTTTTACAAAACCAAAATGAAACCCAAAAAAGAATCCAAATGGCTGATTAACAAAATTACTAATTTCACCTTCTTTAGCCATCTTGGCTCTCTTTCCAGCCACTGAAAAGAAGACACTCCCTGAGAATAACTGGCCCTACCTACCTTAGATGTTACTGTAGGAGGGTACAGAACTCATCTGGAGATGAGTTTCTTTCTACTGATTACAGTGGAAACCCAAACGACTGACTTGGACTTGCAGCAACTTTTAGACAATAAGAATTAAATGAAGTATGTCTAACCTAAGAGGAGAGGGAGTCTTGGAGTCCAGTCCAAGCCAGGAAAGTAACTGCAAACCTGCAGTAAGGGCCTGCACTGCAAGCCCCCCAGTCTGCCCCTTTCCATTTATCTAAACCACTGGCAGCAGCTTTTCCTTTTCACAAGTGTAAAGTCACTCACAAGATGCTCCTTTTTGCTGTTGAAGAGGTACTTCATTGCAGTTTGAAACTGCTGCTGATCAACCTGTTGCAATTCAGACAGTAGTTGCTTGGGCTGGTATAAAAGGTTCTTCAGGTAACTTTTTATGGACATCTGAAGTATAGAAAAATAAGTGTAATATACGTAAAACTCACACTATTGTACTAGGGGCATCTTTTACTCCCTGAAAATCTGTGCTCAAGGAGAACTAAGTGCTTAGCTCTGTACTGTCTGTGCTGTCAATGAGCAAAATAACTATTCTCCACACAAACTGAAAACAAAAGTAATCTAAATGCATTCTGAAAGACAGTAATTTTCAAATCCTATTCTTGGATTCATGAACAAGTCCTCTCAAGGGAGCTTTTCAACAAAGATGCCTCAGTTTCTCACTTCATAAACAAGAGCAATAAAGCTTTTCTGCTTCACACAGCAGAGCTGTGAAAATGAAACTTTCAAAGAGCTAAAAAAAACCTAAAGAAAAAAATCAGGTACCATGTGCATATTATTACTTAAAAAAGGGAAGGAAATGTGCAATTAGATGGGAGGAAAAGTCTGTACCAGGTTATAAGCCAAAAATATTCTCTCTCTCATCAAGCTGCATTACCAGTTAACAATCTCATGCCTGTTTTGAAAAATTTAAGGGGAATCATAACACTGGAACAGAAATAAATGTAAGGCTCATTAGCAGCAGGCTGGAGTAAAATCCCTTCTAATTCCTGACAGAATTATTTCAGAATTGGTTTGGAATTTGGGTTGCAATTGTTCTTTGCTGGCTTTGCTTAACTTGCATTGCCACCACCAAATATTAACCCAGTTCCTTTTTGCCTGGGGGTTCAGCCTGCTGAGAGCCTCAGGCTGCCAATAAACCTGACAAAGGGAAGGTGCAGTGGCAGGAAAATGTGGGTGAGGATGAGCTGTGACAGCGACACGGAGCTCGGGACAGCGTTCGAGCACTATGGAGCTTCTGGGAACGCCTGAGGCTCAGGGATGGCACAGCTGACACTTCCCTGTTTCAGGGTGTGAAGGGACGAGGGAGGGGCTCAGGTTTGATGAGCTGGGTACAGCTCCCCTTAAAGCAGCTCATCACTAATCCTCAGCAGCAGGAGGAACAACTACTCCTTCCTGCATCACTTCCACAGCCATAATTTACAAAAACAGCGTTCAGAGGAGCTTTAAAAGATGGAGGCATTTTGTAGGATGCTCTGGAGTTTCTCATTCCATAAGGAGCAGTGTGAACTACAGCCAGTCAAAATCTGGGAGAAACTCGTCATTTTCTGGAGAAACAGCATTTATATACACTCAACTCAGAAACAATGAACCTGAAAACTTCTAATTCCTGCTTCCCATCAGAGGAAAAGCAAAAAAAGATCGTTGTTATTATTTCTGCCTTGCATTCTCATGCAATCTTAGGGGGAAAAGACAACCTACTCCTATTTCCTATTTAGATGTGTCAATTACCTCTATCACTGACCACCTAGCTTTGGCTACAGAGATAGATTGGGTTTTTTAATTCCTTTTCAAATAAAAATTTTCATGCATCTTAGATGTCACAAACCTGGAGGCTGCTAAGAGTAAACATAACTTCCTGGGCATGAAAATATGCCATGACTTTTGTAAGCAGATCTGGTGTCCAGACATTAGAGCTGTAACAAAAAACAGGACCAAAAACGCCAGTAAAATAATATAACAAGTTAAATAGCAGACTACCAGAGTAAAAAAGAAAAAGGGAAACAAACAGTGCTGCTAACACCATAATCACAAAAGTATTCTGTTTTTTCCCTAACCAGAGTAATAGTTGATCTATTTAACGCAACGAAAATACATGGTTCAATGGGAAATGGAATTAATTAGTTATGTTTCTTTCCATCTGATGCCACAACCACCCACAATAATCTCAATTTTCCAAGGTGTTGCCATTAGTACCATCTCCAGGCATGTGCTTCCTGGCACCCCATCATGCCTGTTCTGATCTGCTTGCAGAAAGTACAGGGAGTAACTGCTGCCTTTCCCTCAGCAGAGCCATTAATATCACTGTGTCTTCTCTACACAGCCACTGATTTTCTCAAAATATGTAGGAGTGGAATGGCCTTTGAGGCTTATACTGCTCTTTCGAATTTAGACAAAATTAGCAAATAATTCAAAAGTCACCAGGAGCTGGAGGATGGGGGATGGAGTGGGACTGAAAGAAGGACGTGGACAGAAAGCTGGAACTGCACCTAATTTCCTTAAGAAGCCATTCGGACACATGTGAGCAAAGTTATTTACCAAAACTTCTGAAAACTGTAGTATTTATTCTCAGCCTCATTCTCTATATTTTTTTTTCTTTTTCATGACAAACAGTTTTTTCCCTGTTAATAGGAAACACTCCTCCCAGGAGACCTAAATCCAAGTAATTATATGTGCCAATTTCATTCTATCCATAATGTTCCTGTTTCTGTGGAAATGAAACAGATCATATCTGAAGTGCAAGATAATACAGAACAATCAAGATGGTGAGAGCAATACATTACCTTTGAAAATTAAGTACATCTAGGAGGGCTGCACATGAAAAATGGAACATAAAAAGTTATGGTGAGACGCTGAGTTTTAATTCATTTTAGAAGGGTAAGTGGGAACAACTCTGTACATTACCATTCAGGTATTTCCCAGCTATTACTTCCTCCTAAGGAAAAATTATAAATATATGTAATAAATTATTATTTTTAGATTATAATTTAAAATCTTAGTAGAGAGATTAAATAAAAATACTAACCACAGCTTTGAGTAACAATGGAGGCAAATCTGTAAAAGATTATCCCGTTACAAGAAGTTAATGTTTTATCATTCAATTGTGTTACACAAAAATACATTTATTGTATGCAGTGATTATATAGACATATATAATTTATTTGCAAACATTTAATGCAGTTTTGATTAAATTTATTTACAGAAAACCAGTGGGGGGAAAAAAGGCTATTAAATAATAATCAGTCTTGGTAAAATTCTTTGCTGGCATAGCTCTATGAAGCCAAGAGAGCAGAGACCACTAAACTGCACCTAATTTATTACACACAGCTTTTTCCATCCCACGAAATACACCCCTCAAACAGGAGTTCTGGTCTTACCTTCAGAGTTCTGACTGTGAGTAATCTCAGCAAGATTCATTGATATCAACAAGAAACACATCTTCAAAAGTCTGGACATTTCTTCTGGTGTTTTTTAGAATAAAAAGATACTTGGATTGAAAAGGAAAATAGAACAGAGTCAAAAGGCAATATTCACCCCAAACTTTCATAGCTATAAATCAGAGACAGCCTATGCTATGGAGCACAGATAGAGATCAGAACAATCCAAAACTGCTTGCTCCCAAGTTTTTAATTTAGATTTTTTTCTAGGATAGAGATACATTTTATGCAGACACAACTCCACCAAGAGTGCGTGTGCAGCCAGATTTATCTCCCTTTAGCAAGTGGCTCATTTAATTTTCTTCCTTGTAGCACCATTTATTTATTAAATTACACTGCACCTAAATATGACTTCAATGCAGTTTTGCTAAAACAGGCAAACAAATCCTTTTAAAATCAGATAAAAAAGAAGAGAAATGGAGGGAGTGAAACAGGAAATTATAAAGAAGCTTCAAACAAACCCTAAGCTTTTCCTTGCTGGTTCAGCTGCCTGCAGGATCACTGCGGACTTGGTCTGGGACCCTCCATTTGCATTTGTCTGAACTCAGGGGTGGGATAGCCTGGCCCTGGTCCCATGTCACTGCAGGGAGCTCCAGGCACGGAGGGGGAAGGAGCACTCCCCTTCCCTGCTGCCACATTTGGCAAAAAGGGAGAAAACGTCCTTCTGCTCTTCTGAAGTGGAGGGAAAGCCACACATTTGGGATACAGACCGTGTCACTTCACCTGGACGGACCAAAGCCGTGGTCTTTGCACACACAAGAAGTGTCCCACCAATGTTCTGCCACCACCTCGGACACAGTTGGTATGGAAAGAGATGTCTTAGTAGCTCTTGCTATCCCTGCTGCCCTGTGCTATGCAGCATAAAGATCACTGAAAGATAAATTATCTGAAGGGCAGTAATGGGATACCCAGAGCCTTTCACTGTGTTGTCACTGACTGCCATCAGAAAAAACCTGACAGTCTCACAGTTGTCCAAAACCAAATGAATGTGTTGCTTTTGGTCCTGTTCATGCACATAGCAGCAATGAAACGGGATGGAAAGGAAGCAAAGGCTGGGCAGGTCTCACTCACACAGGAGTTTCTGCAGCCACATCCCCTCCGCAGCTCTGAGAGCCATGGGCTGCTTCAATCCACACTGCAGAGAGGATTTTCTGCCTCTGCACCCTCAGCCTGGCCCTCTGCTCAGCCTGAGAGTCACCACCCCCAGGTAAAACAATTAATTAATCTGAGCTATTAGATGATGCCTTGATCCACAGATGGCAGCTTCTTACAACGGGATTAGTCCCTGATTTAACAAATGACACAAAGTCCCATTGGCCAACTTGGCTCTGACCATAAGGAGACTTTGTTAGGTTTCCTCTCCCTTTCCCTCATTTCGAAGGTTTATTTGCGAGACACTGAATTTCTGCATTTCTTTTTGTTGCTGAATTTGGATCTGTGCTCACTGTTTCTTTTTTTCCCCCAAAGTTCTCTGCCATGGCTTGAGTTACAGATCTGAACATTTGATAAATACGACACCTTTTTTGGACTGTTTAATCTCATGTACCAAGGTACTCTTTGATGAAAACCTCTTTCAACAAGCCTCCAGCAATACTTCGGTCTATTGCAAATACTTAAGTTCAATCTTGCAACAGGAATGACTCAAACTGACAGATGATGAAAAATTTAAACATTAGACTTTAAGAAGGCATCACCTCTGTCCTGTTCTTACACAGACTGAAACCCCTTTCAGCTACTCTTTTGGGAGCACCACAGTAAATGTCTCTCATTCAGATGTATCTGGTTTCCTAGACAATGAACTCACTTGTGTTTGTTTCTGCCTGTGCCCTAATAATTTTGCAGTAGGGTTTGATTGCTCTGCATAGGTTAAATCATGCTTCCAATGTCAGTCCTGATTTGTTTATTCCAATTCATTCACTTTAATCAGGGAGTGTATTTTAATTAAAGCATGCTAACTTAATACATAAGGAGATTAAATGCTAAGGAAAGTGCTTTTTCATCCTGACTAACTCAAGCGGACAATCAGCAGGTGCACAAAAAGTCTGCCGTGAAATAGCCCTGCTTGGTGAGACAATCTGTGGGATGAAGTAGTTCATTTTTTCAGAGAAACAGGTCTGTTTGCAGCTCACAGCAGCTTTCAGACAGTCCCAAATCACGCCGTGGGGACCTCCTGCAGATGCCATCCAGCATTTCCCCAGAGATCATTCCTTGCATATGCTGTGATCAGATCTCTGACAAGTCACCCTTGCAGGACTCCCCACTTAGGAGGAGCTCCCAGATTGCCTTTTCCTTTCACCCCCGAACAGCCACTCTTCCATGTACAGAAATCCTAGACATGTTATCACTCACTCCATGCAGTCGCTGCCTTATCTGAAGCTTGATAACCAGAAAGCCGACCTCACAATCACAAGCCTTGCTGATAAGCCCTCGCACTGCCGGCGCCCACCTTCCCCCTCACACCCGGGCTCGGAGAAAAAGCACCACACGCAGTGAGGGAACCCGCAATGGCTCCGGGCTGGAAAGGGAGAGAGAGGAGGAGGAGAGAAGGAGAGCCGGGACCCCAGAGCACTTTACTTGCCTCAGCCGTGTGCGCCTCCTCCCCTGCACTGCGGGAGCTGGGCGGCTCCAGCCAGGGACCCTGAGAGCAGGGCCGGGCCCAGCACCGCCCTGCCGCCTCAGGCGCCAGCCCAGCGGCACCGGCCCTCAGCGCGGGCGGGGACGGCTCCTCTGCCGGGCCTCGGGACTCCCAGAGCAGGCACGAGGGGACACTTCTGTCCCGAGATGAAGACAGCTCAACAATCTGCGCAGGGGAAACACAGGGCTGGGCTGGTGCTGCCCTGCTCCCCCGTGTCCCCGGCCCAAGCAGGGGCAGCTGGCCCTGGGTTCCTCAGAGCGGAGTATGAACTCACGGTCCCTGCGATCACCCGGCAAAAGGGGGCTGTGGTTCTGAGGGATGAAGATGTTACAACTTCGCTTTGAAGGTTTCTGGCTAAATCATGCACTTGCACAGCGTTGTTTTCCTGCAGTGCAACACACCCAGTCCGCCCTGACAAAACAGAACAGTTTAGTCACTCTCCAAGGGCCAAACACTGCACATTAGTGAGAGCACTCAAGTGCAGCCTGGACACTGTCACCCACAGCAGGATAGGAACAGCAAAACGACAAGGCAGGATTCCCAAAGCCGGGAGTGATGAATTTGGACACTGGAATTGCAACACTTGTTCCCTTAGATGGCATCTTAGAGTATTTGGGGCAATTTAATGAACTACTGCACTCAAGAGTTTCCATGTGTGAGCTGTGAGCAGCATTAACTGCACACAAATGCTCTCTCAGGGCCTGGAGGGAGGAAGAAGTCCCTTCCCTCCCCAGGAACTCTGGCTTTAGAAATAGAGATGTAGGTACAGTCCCACGGTTTATCCTGTTTATTCAGCAGGACTAAGGTTTTTGACTCTGCTGAATTTAGGCTTTGTAGAAAGCTTTTCTTCATTATTGCTCATGTTTTAATTCCTCATCTCAAGTGTAAGACTACTTGGTTAAATAGAGAGAACAAAGTAGAAAATCATAAGAAAGGAAAAAAAACACCTATTATTTACATTGCACCTTCTGTTCCCAGACCTCTCAAAGCTATTACAAACTGAAATCCTAAGTGACAGGATTAAAAGAAGAGAAACATGAAATGCAGTCTCTTGTGTGATTTTTAACTTGTGGGATTAAAACACCTAAGTACCTTTGAAGAAGTTTGTCTTAATATATACTTGCTACCTTAGCCTAAATTCATGATACATTAAAAAACATTTTCCTACTACTAGATGAGTACAAAATGAAGGTAGCAGAAGATAAATTAATGGATTCACTCCAGAGCATACATAACTTATTTTCCCAACAGACTAACCTGATTGCACTACGTGCCAAAATGCAACAGCACATCCTGAAATGAGAATAACACTGAGTCTAAATTACTGTTGAAAAGTAATTTGAAATTCCACCAGTCAAATCCCTTGCCCCATACTACAGAATACTTACTCTTCCACAAAGATGACTGAGAACAAAAAGCTAATAAATTGGCAGGAGAAATCATTAACCATCAGGCAAAGTGAGTTTGAGATAAACCTAAAATGACATGTTAAGCATCCTACCTGGCACAGAATCACCAATAATTATAAAAGCCACAAAAAATCCCACAACAGACAACTTTTTTAGACTTCAAAAGCAACAGAAGTCAGTTCTTACTTTACTTACCTGAGGTTTCTCTGCTCCCTCACACCTGCAGCTCAAGCAGTGCATGATGTACACCTGCCAGGTCTGTACTACTTATGATGTCTCTTGTTGTTTTCAAGGAAGGTTATATCCCAATTGCCAGAAATTATCCATTTAAAACAGTTTTTTAAACAAGACATGTTAAAATAAATCGCATTTATTTAGTGCTCCTCAAGAAAGGAGAATGTCTCAAGCTAGCTGAACTCTCAAGCCCCTACAGCCTGATTCTCACACGCAGTTTGACTCAGGAAATTTGCAAGAAACCACCTGCAACTTTTTAAAGCTGAAAACACTTGGCAACAACTTGCTTAGAGGGTTTGTTATTAAAGGCATCAGTTTCAAGTGCAGTTTTAACAAGTTCTACCATAACCCCTTTAGCTGGAAAATGGCATATGCAAAAGCATGAGGATTTATGAGGCTTTGAGAGAAACATGAAGGAAACCCAACCAAAAGTGATACGTTTTCGTGCACTGTTATCCCATTAAACAATAATTAAATGCTATTTAAATAAATGCAAGATTGTGCTGCTACTGAAAGCTTGATTCTCAACACAAATAGCAGTTGCTGCAGACAAGCATGGCTATGGTTACAAAAATGAACACAAAAGTTAATGCAAAAGTCATCTCAAAAAAGTTTATTAGCATGATTAAAAATGTGAAGAATGACAGTAAGAGAGAAAGTAACTTAGCATGGAAGATTATCCATTTCAACAGTTTTTATTCAACAAGGCTTGAACTGAATGGATAACTTTATTGCCAGATTTTGCTTGCTTTCTTTTACAACAGTTCACGCTGTATCAGTTTCACCATTATAAAGACTATTGCTTTTGTTGGATATGATCCCTGTTGCAGGTAAGTATAAAAAAATATCCCCCATTGCTGCTGGACTGCAGAATGCAATGTTGGTTTAAGAGCTGGTAAAAAAGAAATTCTCAGCTGAGGAGTCCGTTTAAAAAACAACCTTTCCCCCCCCACCCCCAATCACACTACAAAGAAATACATTAGTATTTTGGCCTTTAAATTTCTTACATGATATTTACTTAGCATGGCAATCCCAAAAATCCCTCCCCTTAAGTAACCATAAATCAAAACCCTCTTTCAGAGGCTGCTTCTTGAGTTAGATTGTGGAGCTTTACTTCACACAGGCTTACACTGGCTTGAGGACGAAGACAGCATCATCCAGCACGTAGTAGTCATTGTACATGTCACCTTCACAGAGGTAGGGCAGTCTGGTGAAAGCCTCGATGGCAAAACCAGCTTTACTGAAAACTTCTGGCAGGCTGTTCACCTGCTCTTCCCAAGTGTGCCCTTTGATTTCCAAAACTTCTGAGGGTTTTTCCCACTTGCCACCTACTGAGAAAACAGAACAGCTTTGTTTCAATTATGAAGAAAACTTTATTGTGTGCTGCATTTTCTTACAGAAGGTGTAATTACACTGATTATGTTCCATTCCACTCCACACAGGAGGTTGCCAAACCCCTTGTAGACCTGCTGCAGGATCAGTTCTAGTTTATCCCTGCTGTTCAACAGCAGCTTCTTTGAGGTTATCTTTTGTTACATTTTTAACTAGAAGTCCCAGGAGTGGCTAAAAGGTAACTGCCATTAGTGTGGCTGGTGTCCAGCAGACAGGCACAGAGGTAATTACAGTAATTAGAGTCAGCAACTTGAAAATTACCATTTGCTGTGAAGCTTTCACCAGTGTATCACCACATTACAATGGATGGCTACTTCATGCCTTCTGTGGCCACCTACCAGCTGATCTGCTAAAGGCTGCTTAAGGCCATAAAAAAATAAGAAGCTGATCACTTGTAGCATGCTGGAAAATGTGTTGTTTGTTATATCCAATGAAATAATCTGCAGAATTATAAGTACAACTTTCAGGAGTTCAAAATTTAAAGTTTTTCACTCGTTTTTCAAGTAATGTCATCCACAACAAACAAAAGCTTTCTGGTGTGGTCTGTACCTTTAACCAGTTTGTTAAATGCAGTAGTAAACACCCTTCTAAACAGGAAGTTCTACGTCTTGTGATTAAGACAGTTCTGCAAATCCAAACATTTCCTAAGTTCCTCTTCCTTCAAGAAGATTCATTTCCAGAGAGATACAAGAAATGGCACCTTTCAACAAACTGAAAAACGTGCTAATGCTGGCGTTTGACTGGATCCTGTATGGTGCTGGTAAGACTTTAAAAAAATTTCTTACATTTTCTCATTTTAACAGCAGTTAAACAAGACCGAGAATTTTGTGCTTATTTGTAACACAGATACAAAATAAAAACAGTGAAAAGTTTTGCTGAAAATCAAGTTATTTTCTGCTATCTTCATATGACTTCCAAAGTACACAACTGCTAGCAAATGCTTTTTTCTTCCAAAAGTCTGAAATGCTGCTATGACCTGTGATTTATGGGTCAAATCCTGCTGCACTTCCCTGCTTGGAACACTCCAGCAGCAGCCTGGTTTCACTGCAACTGTGTTTGTTCGGGAGGAGGGTTTGGGAAGTTCAGCAGGCAGCACCTACGTGACCTGAGGCCATGGAGTTCTGCTCTGCAAGGACACCAGAGCCTGTGGATAAGGTGGAAAAGAGAAGGGCATCAGCTGCAGAAGCACAAACTACTGCCTTTCACCACACAGGGTGCAAGTACACCCACAACTTGCAGTCTTCAGATTGCTGTAGCTGCTGTGGAATGGCTCTGATGTGGACCTGACACAGGATCAGCTTCACTTTATTCCTGTAAAAGCCACAGACACTGAAACTGACTGGATTTGGTGAGAAAAATGGTGAAGGGACAATGCTAATTGTTCACCATGGACAGGTTTATAAATTGTGTATCAGCAGTACACTAAGAGATTTCAGTTTATTTATCTTCTAATTTGTTATTTTCTGGCAAGCACAAAAGGATGCTATTTAGATACTACCTTTATTCTCACTGCAATACTCTCAATGCTGTAGTTTAAATAACTACACAATTTATTTGAAAAAATTAAATCTACTAAAACAGAATTTACACTATGGGTTTCAATAAGGACTTAAGAAAACCCCTTCCAGACTAGTCATATTAAACCACACATTATTTTAGTTCCTTAATTAAAATGCTCTTCTCTGATTAACCTTCCTGTTTTCTCTGCACACATTTTTAAATGTCAGAACTAACAAGCACTATTATTCTTAGAAACCCAGAGTCAATATATGTGATGAAATGGAAGAATGTCTAGGAATTATTGTGAATTCTAATACATGTTATGACGTTGCTAAATTATGGATGTCTTGATTTAAGACATTTCCACTGCCTGCCTTTGGGCTGTCTGGCTTGACTCAGACCGGTGGAGGAGAGAGAAAGCCCTGCAGAACTGCTCCACTGAGCAGCTGCATTTAGGTCACTCAACACCCACCCCCACAGCCCAGAACCCCCCAAACATGCAGGACTAAATCTCAGGCAGGGAACTGCACAAAGTATTCTTCTGGTCTTCTCCAGTGCCAAAGGAAACAATCACATTGCTTCACATCTATCAATCTTCTCTATTTTGTCAGAAAATAGAAGGCCAAGCACATTACCCTGTAGATGAAAGTGTTAAATGGGCACATGTGCAAGCTGTAGGAATTATCTAAGAACAAAGTTCGCTGAAAACAGCCTTAACAATTTCAATTTTGAAACACGGTTGGTTTCCTCCTTTCCTCCCACCTTTTCTTGAATGAACCAAAAGTAGCTGTGTTTTCTTTTTAGACTGTACACCTTGTTTTTTAGCTGTCCCTCACATTACCAACGGTTCCTTCCCAACAGGTGTTGCAGATCAGTGCCGAGTCACTGTAACACAGCCCAGGTTTCAGCAGGCTGACTCCTCCATGAACAATGTGTCCCTACCATGCACTTTCTCTGCCTCGGGATGCTCCTCGGCCTCACCTGAAGTTCTGTGGTTTCGCTTTTTAACTGATAGACATGACGATTTGTGTACTCCTGCATGCAAATATCAGAAGTACAAAGTACACGTATCAGGAAATAACATCTTACTTGAGATAAAAGGTCTGACTGTAGATGACAACGCTGTTTATATCTGTGGAATAGCATTTCCAGACTCAGATTCACGCCTCTCCAAACAAACAGGAGATGGAACAGTACTAATGGTAACAGGTCAGTTCATTCCTTCTTAATGAAGCATCTTAAGAAGAAATAAATTCTCTTGTCTAAATACTCTCTTTATTTATACTTTTGAGAATGACATTTAAGATGGAAATACCAACAAACCCATTAGGAGTAGTATGACTACATTAAGATGTTATTAGTAAAACCAGAGGGATTCCACAAATAAGCATCTCAACCTCGTTTGCTAATTAGGCTGTTCTGTCATATGATGATGATGACTCTAGAATTCTAGAAAAAAAAGAAGTTTTGTACTTGTGCTGTCTAACCATACTGTACATCCTCTTACGTAAAGACTTTCATGGCTGTCAGAAAGGAAGTTTCAACAAAAAAATGGGAAGTAGAGAAACCAACATTTAGTAGAAGTATGTGCAAGAGAGTGCAGGGCCTCAGATCTGGGGATTCACTGTGCCAGTCTGAGAAAAATGTTCTAAACCTTCGTATCACTTGCCTTCTAGTTAAGAAAATGATGAAACTTCAGTAACTACATTTCAGTTTTACATGCCTAAAACAGAAAAACAAAAAAACCCAAAACCACTCAGCTGGATTATTACTTTCTTTATATTCCTTCCTTCCTGTAATTCCATTTCTGATCAGAAGCCTATGAGCTTTATTCAGATACACCTTTACAAGAGCAGGAAACTGGATTCCATTCTCTTTCTATCCCTAGAGGAAGGGTTTGTAATCAAAACTAACAGGTCTCCATTGCCCTTGCAAACATATGAGAAATAAAAGGAAAATGATCTCACTAAGGAATTTAGACTGAAAAAAAACCAGAAAAATATTGATGGTATAAGGTTTTTTAACTCCTTCGAGAAAGGGAGCTGGAATGCGGAGCCTTAAAAAAAATTACGTGAATCAGAACTTCCCTTTATTCTAACACTCGTTTTTAATAAAGGATCAGGGAAGCAGCACAGCAATGGAGAACTCATCTTCATGATCATCACCTCGTCCTTACTGTTCCTCTACAGCTCTGCTGTGCTCACATCCTTTGTGGTCTACAAGGTAGGCTCAAAGTGATTTTTCTGGTTTTGTTCATTTTGTAAATCGATGCAGTTTTAACATCTCCATAAGGGGAATAAAAACACATTTCTAGATTTCATAACTTTTATGGTTAAGTTTTAAAGAGGAGGTTGGTTGAAGTCCATGTGCTGCACACACATATCTGTGAACTCCTGTGTGGCACATACCTGGACTCTCAACAGCAACCACATTTTCTTTTTTCAGTCAAGTGTCTAAAAGGAAAGGTATTCTGAACTTAAAATTATCCTGAGAGTATAAATTTCCAGTAAAAGTAAAATAATTTAAATTTCACGTCAAAGTATTTATGAGGTACAGTAAAGTTACTGCAGACTGACTTTGCTTGTCTACTGATTCTCTTCATACATGTACAGAAGAGATAATGGTAAAATCAAAAAATATCAGAGACTTGGAAGAAGTTTTATGCTTACAGAAACAAACCCATTAAAATGCACATGGTTAAAAGCTATGTCATTACTACTTTTTTTTTTTTTTTAATGTAGAACAAAATTTGTATTTAGATAAAAACAAACATCCAGAGCTACAACTGGAACCTTAACATAATAAGAGACTTTGACAGGAGAATCAGGACTTCACAATCCTTACTGGTACAATATGGTAAAATGGTTCTTTCTTGTAGTGACCACTGTCCAAGCACAAAGACAGCACTGGCTTTTTCATTTTTGGTTTTCTTTAGAAGTGAAGAGTGCAGTGAGAAAAATTAAACAAGCATTCTTCAGGGGAAAAACTGGATCTATGATGCCATTGGTTTCTTTTTGAGAATTAAGTAGTGTTTCAAGCAGGTCCCACTGTGCTCAAAGCAAAAATACCCGCAGTATCTACTACCAGAAGCTGAAAAAGGCTTTCCATATGTGAAAACCTCTCTGATTTTTCCAATGGCATAAGCTGATCTAGTGAAACACTTACCCACAAACTGACATTGAAAAAGGGCAACAATTTTAACTACTCTGCTAACTTCTCACCTTATATTTTAATTGCTTTTTCATTTATTTTCCCTCCCTCCAGTTAAAACCAAAGCTGCTAAAGAAAAGTGGGAAAGACCAAACAACAGAGAACTGTGTATGTTACCACGTTATTTACTTTGTCTGTGATTCAGAGCTTCTTTTCCTTGTCTTTTTCAAGTATATTGGACATCAAATTTGTGCTTAATTGATGATTCCATTGAAGAGACATTCCGAGCTGTTAAGGCTTCATTTTAGATTTGTACAAAACTAGTTATGAAATTATATTTAACTAATTTTAACAAACCAGTGAATGTATTTTTAACCCATTGGATACATGGTAAAGTTAATCTATGCAAAGACCATCTCTAATACACTGTTTCCTTTAGGTTTTAAGTAAACTTGGTTCAAACTTCTGACAGTAACAAGTTTTGCTATTAATTTTTTGTTTCTTTAAATGATCGATTCAAGTAAGCTCTAATGTGTTTAAGACAACAACCTCCACCACTATGTATCCTTGTATAAAAATCATAAGCCATGCATTTAAAGATCCATTAAGGAAGGTGTATACGTTAAGCAATGCAACAATAATGTAATTTAAAAGCCTTCTGCTTGCCAAACTGTGTGGTTTTAAAGTGTTACTAAGTAACATTCCCAAAGACATGTACAGATAAAAATTCTGAATTACAAAAGGTACAAAAAGATGTTTCCTCCAACACAAGATGTTGCACTGAACAAAAATATTTCAAATAATTTGCAGAAAATAAATAGCGGCCGAAAAATTTTTCAAGCCATTGCTCAAGAACTTCAAAAGCAGAGATATGCTCAACACAGCCAGCAACCTGTGAGTATCCACCTCCCAGAACCTAAACTGATGGGGGAAAACTGAAAGGTTTTAGGAGTATACTGTGTCTATTTCCTTTCAAGTTGATAGAGGTGTAAAAAAAAGTATTCTGAATGACAGTCAAAGACTTTAGGAAGCATTATAAATGGTCATATGCATACAATTACATATATATCTATTTATACGTGTGTATATATATACTTGTCCCCCCCCCTTAAAATCATGCATGGACATTTGAAAATAAAATTGCCCAACGTTTGTGTTTTGCCAAGAAGAAGTCTGATTCTGGACTGTTTGGTAAAACGCCTGGAGCTATTAACAGGTCATGTTTGAAAAATATTTCTTTTGCAGTTCCTCTTGCTCCCTTAACCCAGAATAGGGGACAGAAACATAACAAAACTATTACAAAAGCTCTGTAATACATTTAAAGGTATTTCCCCTCCTTCAGCACACAGAGCCTAAACTAAGTATTCAACATCAGTGGGTAAAGAAAGCCACACAACTTATTTCATCATTCTGAATTTATGCCATTAAGTCTTACACAACAATAATTAACATGTGCCATGTAAATTATTAAAAGAACCAGTAAAACCAAACCACACAACTTTAGAAGTCACAGGTATTTGCAAGCAAAGAAAATGGCTTCAAAATCTTGCTTCAAAAATCTTGCTTCTCTTGAGAAACAATGTTAATTCTTTCCTATTCTGAGCACGGAGACCATTCAGGGATGCAAGGAGGAACCCCATGAAACACAGACCAAAGTCAAGCACTTCTCCTCCACATTTTACTTCATTTATTTCCATATAGCTCCAATCATTTTCTTCTGTAATTACCCCTTTAAAGACCTCAAGTCCCTGCTGACATGACCTGGTCCTTGGCTTGAGCATCAGATATGAAAATATGGGCTATGTTTTACTGCCTCTGTGCTCCCTGGAGATTAGGAAAAGCCAACAGGGTAAGAAACATGTTCTGAAGCCTGTAGATCCCACGTGGAGAAAAATAACTGGCTAAGAGGGGAGAAAGGATTTTACTGAAACACTAAAGGGATGGAGTTTACCTCAAAAAAGAAATTCTGCCTTTATTTTTTAAAAAAATCACCTCAGTAATGAAACATTTCTTTCCCTAGGATGAGCTGGAAGATGACACTGTTTATCAGAACAGATGAGCACATGCAGCACTTCAGATTTGTTCAACACTTCTTGTGCAAGAAAAGGGGCTGGTGAGGAAGTTAAGCTTTTTCACAGACTTCCTTTGCTTTAAAGGGAGAGGACAAAACCTTGCAGGGCAGTGTTCTTCAAGAGTATTTTCCAAACAGATCACCAGAACCAAGTGTACCTTCCATCCGTGTTACACATTCCATTTTCCATTTCCAAGAACCCTGGGAAAAGACTTCATCTTTGTAACATAACTGCTGATGCCTCATAAAAGTTTCCGTTTTTAGTTTAGATTGAATTCTATGTCTTTTTTTTTTCTCTTTACATAAACTTATATGTAGTCCTTTTAAATGAACCGAGCAATTGTGAAAGATGTTTGATAATTTACAGAAACAGAAAATAAACTCATTTCATGGGTGAAATTCTGGGTTTGGTCATGTTAATGGGATAGCTATTGATGTAACATTTACAGACCAACACTTAATGAGCCTTAGCACAGCTTAAACA
Organism: Pachycephala philippinensis; assembly: GCA_013397055.1. Classification (NCBI taxonomy): domain Eukaryota; kingdom Metazoa; phylum Chordata; class Aves; order Passeriformes; genus Pachycephala; species Pachycephala philippinensis. Next base: position 206,638 of record VWZT01007602.1, on the reverse strand, counting down.
GAGCAAAACCTGTCAGGTAAGCACAAAAAACTGACAGTATAAACACATGCACTATCCTGGCAAAGCTCATTTGGGATGGGAGCTTCTTCCAAGCTTATTTAGGAAAGTAATGGTCATTGTGAAAAGGCTGCTCCTCCAACACTAAAATTCACCTGCTAGACTGGCAACCCCCATCTCCCAGTCCCACCATCCCAAGTCAGGAATAGCTGCTGCACCACCTTTTGCCTTTACCTGCCTGTTCAACATGGATACAAGCACAAAAAAGAACTACACCATCCAGTCAAAGGCAGTATACTTTTTTTTTCAAAGTACCTTTTTCAGCAGCTACTACCCAGCTAATCTGCAGAATCAGCACTTTTACAAGATATCTTGGTCTCAGGCATTTTCCCTTCTAAAGAACAGCTACATCCTTTATCATAATTTAAATAAAGCAAGGCTTTGTTTAACAAATGAAGCAGCATTTCTCACTTCAGCAGGATGAGAACTGACAACTGAGACAAAGCAAGGGTCCATCTTATACACTACTGTGTTTCCAGCTCAATTAATAGTATTTCAGGAGGATGGAAAACACATCTTTGCTTTCTCATCCCTGTCAATCAAGCACAAGGATATTAACATGTTCAACAAGGAAATTTCACACTCCCAGGCTCCCAGTGTTCACTAGTATGTTCTGAAGCATGGCATGACATTTTTATTTTAGAGAAACTTACACCAGTCTAGTCATGTATTATCCAATAATGACTTCTTCTGTCTGTATTAGGAAATACAAAGGATTCTTACATGACTCTATGAGATACCTATCAAAAACAAAGTTGTGGTAATATTTGTGCTTAGTGACTGGTTTAACACCTGATGATTCATCAGGCTCTCTTACCAAATTTAGAAACCTGCAATAACTGCATTCCTGGTTGTTCTGCATGGTGAAATAAAACTGAAAAGCCCCAGAGAGAATTTATGACTAAACTCCTCTGGACTCTAGGTGTCACTGTCATTCCACAAACAGTGAGCACAGATCTGTATTTTAATTCCTCCTCCACCTTGCTTTGTTCTCTTAGAGCAGGTTTTATGTTATTCACATAGACAGCTTCCACCATTACCATCCCCTTACCCTGCATGTAATAACCCAAATATCTCATTTTGATTAAAATAATTTCTCCACTTCTATCTATGGATCTACCACTGGATCAAACACCTTACCTGCCCCAACTCTTTTCCATTTGTTCTCCCTCTAGAAAATTCCAAAGTTTCACTACGTGGGTCCAAGCTGGTTTTAATGAGCTGCTACAAGAAGTTACTTGAGCCATGAGATGTTCTCCTCTTTGAACGTTCCAAGTATAATTTTGTTACATATAAAACATATGTACATATCTATTTTTAAAATGCATCATCATGTAGAGCAGCTGAATGAAAATACTGAAATTCTAAAATGGTTTTCACATCATGAGGACAGTCTGGCAGTTCATTGTCTGTTTCTTTAGCCCACAGTTAAATTGATCCTAAGTGGGAAAGCTGTAACTTATGTGTGCTAACCTGCACTGTGAATAGTTTATATGGGTCCATATCCATAACAGAGGCAAACGGAAAAACTGAGCATGTTTTTAAGTTTCAGAACATCTTAAGGGAACAAAACTGCCTTCAGCAAAGTGACTCATCTGCCAAGTCACCATCACGAATACAATTATGACACTGGTTTACAAATCATCTTACAACAGCATTTCAGCTTTCAACAAGTAGGAATGACTGTGTTCAACAATCACAGAACAGGTTCCAGTCCCTCGGGATTTATAAATTTAACTCTCTCTTCTCCTCCCAGTGGATGGTAGGAGATAAATAATGAAGGATATAAGCAGGCTTAGAATAGTTTGTTCCTTAATTTATCCCCCTCCTGTTGAGCCAGGGAGTTGTACATGGTCTGGTATGGGGTTGCCCAACAAAATGCAGAAAAGTGGATGTGGGGTGCAACAGTGATTGCCAAACACAATGGCACAGAGTTTTGAAGGCACACAAAAAAAGCATTTCTCATTTTTTGGTTCTAATATGCCAGTGAAAGACTAGAAAGACACTGCTGCTATTTGGAATTTTAAAGGATTTCTACAAGGGGAAGCCATATTGGTCCACGTTATAGGAACAGTAAGTTGTAACCAAATATGCTTGAAATACTTTACAGATGCCTAAGTCACACCCCAAATCTAATTTAAGACACGCTACTTTTCAGAATAGTCACAAAATTACAAGCTCAAATACTGTATTTTAAGTAATTCTTCATCTGATGGTATTACTTCTTACACTTAAAACTTCTTTTTCTCTGTTCTCCCACCAAAATACCACTGGCATGTAAAAAGAGAAAATCAGATTCAGTTTGATGCATTTGTGATTGCCAGAACATGATTAGTTCTGTATTTTCTGGGCATCCATGCCTTTCTACAGACAAGTCTTAGCACTCAAGGAGAACCAGAGTCCAAGCAGTGACTGATGAACATCAGCCTCCTGGAATTCAAACCACCTTCAGGGTTCTGCAACCTGAATCCACAACCACAGGCATGTAAAAAAGTTTCTAGTCTCTTTAGAAGTTCAGTCATCAGAAGAGATTCACCTGAAAATCTCTCATATATTTCTTTAAAATCCAAGTAGGGTAAATAATTGAGTTTTGGCACTTTGGAATTTTCTTTTTTATTCCTGTTACTAGTACAGTGTAAATTACTACAATATTAGTAGTGGTTGAATACTTTGTATTCGTAGGGGTCTATATTTTACTTTGAGACCTCATGTTGGAAAGTGAAAGTTATCTCCCTATGAATTTTTAGGTGGGATTCATCTGGAACACTTGAAGCAGCTTCACCTGAACTGCTCTATTCAGCATTAGACAGTTCTGATGGTTTTGCTCAATTGGTCACTAGAGACAGCTGGGGTCACCTCCAGGTAAAAAGCCCTAACAAGGGACCAGTTTTTCCAAGCTGCTCCAACACAGCTGAAATGTGGCAACTTGCAGAACAGGATCTGTCACTCCAATATTTGAGCTTTTTGTTGGTGCCAACAATGGATTCTGTGGAGTTAACAAAACAGCTTACATCATGTGGCCTATTTACCTATGATTTCATACTTCTGGACATGCCTTGTACTAGTTATTTGCAAAAAAAATCAAATACAAGCATGTCATTTATTAAACATTTAATTTGGGATACTACAAATGTTTTCTTTAACTGCCTAAACAGCTGTTAACCTGTGCACTTACCATTTTCCACGTAGGGGTGAAATGGCAGAACCAGTGCTAGGATGACTCTGCCTCTGGTTGGCTCCAGTACACTTCTAATATCTTTTAATACAGTCAGTGGTTGATCACAGCGATCCAGCAAGTTCAAGCAGCTGATAACATCATATTGAAATCCTGTGTTCTGCCATTCATTTATACCAAGCACCCTGTGAAAGGAAAGAGAAAGAGATACAGTCTGTTGAAGAGAAAAATTCCCTGTGGGTGTGTTGATAGTGCAGGTAAGGTGAACCATTTAGAGAAGAGACAGACATGATCCCTTCTGGTCTTTTGGAAAAGAAAATGAAATTAATGATCAGCATGGCTACATGTCCAGCCCTATGACCCTTTATACTGCCTGATAAACATCAGGTAATAAAGGAGACAAAACCCAACACTGCTAAGAGGGAACATCAGATGTGTTTGTTTTCCTGCTTTTGTACAGGTTAACCTTTTCCATAACAATCAAACAATAAAGGAATTGACTGAAAATACTGAACATTCATTAAATTACAAATAGATTGCTGTAATGTCTGATATAAAGGATGTACGAATTATTCAGTACAATACCTGTATTTCTTCTTCTGAAGCTGCCATATCATAGTTTCAGACAATTCAGTGGCATAGATTTCTTCAAAGTGAGGACTCATGACTTTAGTGACTTCTCCGTCCCCAGCCCCTAAATCAAGAAGTCTGTGGGATTTCCATTCAGGATTTATTTTAAGCAGTCTTTGAAATTGTTCTGGGGAAAACACAAACATTGAGCCCCTTCCCAGCAGCCTGAAATGTAAAAACAAGAAATTATCAATTTTGTACAAACTTTAACAGGACAGGCAGTGAAGAAATTTAGAATGTGCTTTGGCAGGAACCAGTCACACATAATAGGAGACAAGGTCACTGCTCAGATAAATTCTAAATCCAGTTCAACTTGCCTTGCACTTGTCAGAGATCAAACACAGAGCCACATGCAGTTACAGTGGTTAAGATTCCAGAAGGAATTTGATTAGGTAAGGAAGAGCTCGTGGGGTGCAGCTCAAGAAAAGGATTGCATTAAAAAAAAAAAGGAAGGGGAAGAGAAAGAGAAAGAGAAGGAAAGATAAAGACTGAACCTTATTTGTCACATCTGCAGATTTGAATCTCTGCCACCTACTTTTAAAAAAAAAACCCCAAGATAAAAAAACAGAGGAAATAAAATGGCTGCAGACACAGAGTATGCACAATGAATGAGGAATAGGATGTGGAACGAGGAGGGAAGACAGGGAACAGGTTTAAAGAAAGGATGGGGGTAACACTGCTGGAGGGGCAAAAGAGATTTTTTAAATTCTGTGTTACAATGGCTTTTGCTGCTATCTGCAGATCCTGCATTCAACATGAAAAGCTGTGGAACACAAAATAGACAACTCATTAAGGAATTGGGTAGAGGTGACAGTTGGATTCCTTATGGATCAAGTCAATGACATACCCGCCCATAACTGTTTGAAGACTACACAGTGACACATTTCAGCTGTCATGCCAGAATTCAATGATGAAACATTTAGAAGAACAGGCAGAGGAAAAAGAACTGGTCAGTAATAGACTGCAGGTAGATAAATACTATTCTTTAAACTCCTGTTGGATAGCAGGTTAAACTTAAAGACAATGAACAGGAAAAAAAGAAAACAAACAGAAAAAAGATAAACAGAGATAAAAAGACTCAAAGAATAAAAAATGTGAAAAGGAGGTGGCCTAGGGAAGACTGACTGTACTAAAACCCAAAGAAACAAAAAGGACAGAGTATACAAAGTCATAGAGAAGGAACTAAGCAGGATATCAAATGTATAAAAATAAACAGACTACATCCAATTTAAGTAGAGCCCCCTTGCAGCACACATGTGTCAGTCCACACTGTATAATTGGCTCATAGCTATTATTCCTAACAGCATTATGAGGTGTTATTCAAAGCCCTGAAGAGCCTTTGAAAAAAAAATGGAAGAGAAAGGAAGAAGAGACCAAAGGAACCTTTATATAAAGCTCCACATAACTAAGAACACCACAGGGAAGCTCATAAAATCATCTGGGTAGAAAATAAGGAAAAAGACTATTTTTCTAGCCCCAGTAGACAGCTCCTATCTTGTGTCAGACTGTGCAGAAGTATGTAGTAGGTGCAGAGGTGGGGATACTAGAGAAATTGGCTAAATGTAACAAAATGCATTCTTCATAAGGTCAAAACTGATAATCTGTTAAACGTGTCTGAATGGGGTGAGGTAAGCAAAAAAGGCACTGACTTCTTTGAAAAAAATACTAAAGCACCTATGAACAGCAAAACGCCCCTGCAAGTGATGCAATTAGAAGAATGCTGTTTGATGAGCTTATGTTTTCCTGCTTTGCTGGTGTTTCATCAGTCAGACATGCTCCATCAGAAGTTTCCTGTTCCACTGCAGCTTACACACAAATTGAGGTGGAATTGTTTTAGAGAACAAGAGGAAGGACAGAATTGCACATCGGTGTTACCAGACACACCACTCAGCCAGCTTTGCAGCGTTTGCCATGGTTTGCAGTGGGCAGGCACACACTCTCCAGCAGGAAGAGTTTTAGGTGCAGTACAGAACTGACTGGGTACAGCCACCAACCAGCAAAATCCCGGCAGTAACTGATATAAATGTGACAGCAGGGAAAGGGCAAGGGGTGGGGGGAGAAAGCTGAGGGAAGAGACACAAAGAGAACACTCTTAGTTAGAAGAAAATTAATACAAGTTATGAAATACAACTAGAATCCTCGGAGTCTCTTTTATTAATTGCAATTACCTCCTCTGTCCCCCCATGCTGGAAATGGTGTTCCCCAGGTAAGAGGGCTGGGCATAATGAACACAGGAGGGCATTTCACATCTGACAGACCAGCAAAGGGAAATTACACATTTTGAAAAGCTGGCAGACCAAGGGGCAGGGCTGAACAATTGAAAACTCTAAATCCAAACTGTATTTAGCATACCCAAGGTCGACTTTTCACTTACCCATTGATAGATGTTCTAGACATAAAAAGGCTAAAAATAGAGGACACAAAAGAGTGATAGAGCTGGATAAACAGCCAGCCTGACTTCTCAATGCTGTTGTTTAAGAAGATCTGTGTTCCTTGGTCAAGGTAACTCTGGACAAAAATGGGCTGAAGGGATTCAGACAACTGTTCTGTGTTGCAGACATACCACTAGAGAAAGAGATAAAGGATCATTAAAAAAGTTCAGCAATGTAAACCCAAAAGTAGTAAAAATTAATACACGGAAGGCTATTATCAATTTCCATAAATACTAAAATTTAGTTTTTCCTGCAGTCTCTCCAACAAACTTCAGGGTTAAATTAACTTAGAATTGTAACAAAGTGAGGACTGATTACTTGGTAAGAAATAGTGCTTTTAATTTTTGTCTTAATCATTACCCTGTACTTTGAAGATATCTATAAGGTAAATTCCCTAGAAAGCCAATGTAGGTCCTCTATACAAAAGTTGTATTAAAAAAAATTATATTTCTTTTTAATGAAGAACATCACTATTATTTTTCCTTCTCCTACACTTACACGGAGTTATTGCCAGTCCTTCTCATAAAATGCCATTGTGTCTGTTTTCTGCCATCAAGAATTATTCTCTACAGCCAACAGCCTCTTATCTCCCCCTTAAATCTTGCAATAATGTTCATTAATCTGACTGCATGTGTTCATCGTGCAGATAGGGAGCTTTAAGTATCCTAAAGTGAGATGTAGAGTTTGAACAGAACCTTTTAAAAAATGCATGTGGAAGGACAGAAACTGTCAGCTGGGGTAACTCCCTGAAGATTTAACACACATGTGCTCAGATCCTGATCCCTTCACATTTATTTGCCTGGCTGGGAGAGGAGTAGTCACTCAGTGCAGGTTTACACAGCGTTCAGCACAAGGGAACTTCAGTCATCCCTGTGATGGGACAGGATTGTCACGCTAGGGAGTGCAGCTTCCCAGCAGCAAGCAGAGGAGAGCACACCAAGGCCCTTGTGCCAGATCCATGAGCAGGGGCTCCAACAAACACTGGCCCAAAGCAGTGAGGGAACACCCTTCAGCTGAGGAGCAAAGGTGCCTGCTCAGGGTTGAAAACCACCTGCACAGTGGGTGCACGTCTGGCAGAATGAGACTCTTGACTGTACTTTCAAACACACTCGTAGACAGAACTAGTGAGTGATCCTTTCCTCTGAAAAACACATTCTGAGCCTGGCACAGGGATCCCCGAGACTGCTGATTCACCAGGTTAAGTCTCTACTCACTGCAGCTCAGTGCTAGTTACATAAATCAGCATAGGCCAGTGATTCCCAAAAGGAACCCTCAGCGGCTCCTGAAAAACCACTAAAGCAGCAGCTTGTGTACTTTGTCCATTCATTCAGAAGCCAATTCCAAGAGCGTGGCAGAAGCAAATGATCCCAAGGAGCTGAGGAGCAGGCTGGGATGTGTCAGGTTCACTCATGAGGCTGCTGCCTCACTCCACTGAACAGGTTTGGAGTGGCTCAGATGATTTGCCTTTTGCAGTGCGTTGCCAGTTTCAATCCAAAAGAAAACATTTTCAAAGCCTTGGGAAACCCAGGCTTTGCTCCACAAGCAGCATGACTACCCACATGCTGTACCTGAGCTCACACACCTTGGGGTTCTGCCCTGAGCTCTCACCTGCAGTTCCACTGAAAAACAACAGTCCTACAGTTCTTGTCCTTATGACTTCTAAATATTGACACAACCATTGGCAGAAGGATGATGGTGACAACTAACAGAAGCTTGTTCCCAAAATTTAGGTGTTGTTCACAGATCTCCAATTTCTTCCTCTCAATATGGTTTAGTGGGCATGGTGGTGTTTAGTCAAAGGTTGATAAATCTTGAAGGTCTTTTTCAACCTTAGTGACTAAATGATTCTATGATTCTTCACGGTTAATCTTACTAATAAGCTTATAGACAACTACCTATATTACACTGGTGAATAACAGAAATTCTAACAAATTATAAGACAAAAAAACCCAAACCAAACCAAACCAAACAAACCAAAAAACCCCCAACCCCAATCTAAATTTCAAATGAAAAAAAAGGTGGAAACGATCTTAATTCCAGAACTATTTCCTCAGAACAGAAACTGCTTTTGTTTTCCTCTATGTGCAACATATGAAAGGCCACTAGTTTCATGAACAGAAAGTGTGTCAATCTCTTATCTTTTCAGATTGTTGTGCTAAGACCTTTGTTATAATAAAAATTATAAACATTGCAACTCTTGCCTCATATTAGCAAAAGGATGAAAAACTTCTTTTAGATAATTTACATAAAAGTAGTTAAGTCAGTAAAACTGCAGAGTCAGAGTACCAGGATCTCAACATGCAATCCTTGCTTACCCCATAAACTCAGTAACCCTAAATCTTACTAACTGTACTAAATAATCAATACCTACATTTAAAATCTAGATCCAATAAAACGGAAATGGAGATTATCCACTGCAGACCATCTGCTTGTGAATGACACAAGCATCTCCTCAACACATTTCCCTGACTTGTCTTTCTACTACAGCTTTTAACAACACAAAAGACTTTCAGATTTTCTTTGTTCACCACAAGGAAGTTCTTCCTGTAAACCTGAATTCTGCTTCTCTTTGTACTTATGTCCTGAATGATCCAAACAGCAGACCACAAGCATTAAATTCCAGAGATACATCCACCCAGCAAGATTCTGGATGTCAGTGCCCACCCAGAGCACTAAGAAGGCTGCAGTAATGGATCAGCAGGAAAAATTATGGTCTTCCTTTGTACAGCAGTCCTCAAGTGTTTATACTACATCTCCTTCGTTAGCTCTCTTCTGCATATTTAACCTAGATTAAGCTGCCAGCTTCCTTCTGCAGTATGAGTTTTATTAGCCCTTCTAACTCCTGTCAGATTTTCAGCAGCATTTTGCCAAAACACACTGCGGATCTGAACACATTGCAAATGAAATCTATCACATAACCATTGCATTGCAAGGGCATAGCCCCAAACTTCTCCACAAGGTACCGACCCCTGCGGCCACACTGCCCAAACATAGCAGTAACCTTTTATCGCACTCGGATCACATTGCAACAACTCACTCCTAGTTTGCCACCTACCACTGCTCCAAGGCCTCTGTGGGATTCTCAGTTTCCCACTTTTTTTTGTTTTCCTCTAAATGCACCGGTACTAATTACAAACATCTCTGTGACTACAAACCCACCCCCGTCACCACCACCTGCAAACTTCACTGGAGCGCTCTCGCAGGGCTCCCCGGACAAACCGGGGGTGAGCACTGAAAAACCGGGGTGCACGTCCACAGCTCGGGGTGCACATCCACAACCGGGGCGCACATCCAGAACCCGGGGCTCCCCTCTCCCGGGAGCAGCTCTGGCCCGACCCGCTCCGCTCCGGCTGCCGGGACAGGCGCTGCTCCCCGCGCCGGTACCGCCGGGCTCGCCCCGACCCCCTCAGCGAGCCCGCAGCCCCGGTACCGCTCCGCGGCGCCTTCCGCAGGGAGGGCACACGGCAACTTTCTCAGCGCAAGACCGAGCGGTTCCCTCTCTTTGTCTGCGCTGCCCGGCCCGGTGCCCCCTCCGCCCGCACCGGGGGCCCCGCTCCTCCCGCCGCTCCTGCCGCCGTTCCCCCCGGCGCACCCCCCGTCCCGGGG